>DF237077.1:0-151413 GCA_000708835.1 Klebsormidium nitens
TAAATATGCAGGCATGACACTTGCAAGACCGCACTGATACATATCATAGTGAAACGGCAATTAGCGCAAGCTGAAGAATCGTCCAAATATGCTACATGAAAAATCAACGGTCTTTGAAATCGTTGCCCTGCAAGCCCGGCGAAATTCCACTATTTGGAGCTACAAGGGCGCCCAGCACGATTCGTGCCCGTAACAAAATGAGCAAGCGTGCACTGCATACAATGGAGCCGCCCAATTTGCAGCTTAATGTGAAAGATGTGGCAGCACAAGAACAGGTACAGCAAATCGGTTTTACCAAGCTGCCCCTTTCCTTTCGAGGAAGCCAGAACTGTTACGCAGTCAGCTATGATAGCTCTGCGGCTTGTTCGTCTTCAAGTAATGCTAATTCGCTTTCAAACTCGGCATCTGTCCTGATCTTCCCGCACATGTTGCACTCCATTGCTTCAGCAGGGTCGTACTTGCCCTTCCCGCTTTGGACTCCGGTCCATCTACCTTCAAGTGGCGCCATTGTGCCACCGCAATCCTCGTCCGGACACAAGTACTTAACAAAGAAAATTGCGTGCTGGAAGTCATCTTGCCCCGCAGTCTCACCTCCCAAAGGCCCTCCTTCCTCGCTCTCGCTACCAATTCCAACGTCCCCCAACGCTCTTCTCTCCGGTTCTTCGCTGGACTCGCCCCGTCCTTCCGCTTCCACAACTTTGGCCTTCCCCTTCGACAACCCCGTCCCAACGATTTCCAACTCCGTTACACCCGCATCTCCCCCCTCCGTTTCCTCATCGTCCCCTTCCCCGTCTTCGTCCTCGTCCGACCACGCCTGCTCCGTCAGGCACCGCTGGCACGTGCACGTAAACCCGTACTCCTCCGCGAGCCGCTCTTGCCGCAGCTCGTACGGCCACGAGACAGGGAAGTAGCTCTGGCAAATCTCTTCTCCCGCGGGGATGTCGTGCAGAGCGCGGAGGAAGACGTCCGTGTTGCGGTCACCGGGCTTGTCAAAGTAGTCAAACCTGCATTCGACAAGCAAAATGTGAGGCAGGGCCATCAGGAATTTGGCCGCCAGTTTGACGCTTCAACTCCGTGGGATTCTATTCAACTGGTTGCCACAGAAGGGGAAATGCCAAACGAATCCGTCAATGCTGAAACACCTATCTTTGCTGCGGAGTTGTCGAAGACTTTTTCCAAATACCCAACAAGCCAAACGAAACGCTATATCAAAAACACTCCAATTTTTAACCTTCGAGAGTAGCACCTCTGCCGACTATCATTACCAGATAAAAATTTCAAAGGCGTCGGTTACTGTTCCTTGCGGCCTTGCGGCACCCTGTTCTGCAGTAACGTACAAGTGCCAGGCGACCAAAAACCATGACAAAGATTGACTTCGTGACTCAGCGCACAGGACGACTGCCCCTCTTAAAAGCATCTCTTCACCTCTGCTTGCCCTTCTCACAATTTCACGATTTCTCAGACACAAAGGTTGATCTGCGCCATTCATGTCTTGGTGAAAGGAAGCCACAATCCGGCCTTCGAAAGAGCTCCAGCCGAAAAGGTCAGGTTTCTTATATGCATGTCGAAAGGTGAACTGTTCACCACCATGATTGAGGTCTTAAAAGTATGCTTTTGGGCTTTCAAACGACACTTGGTGTCGCACATCAAGCCAAATTCAGAAAGAGGCAGGATACTGAGGCTTACCGCGCCACATTAGGCAGACAGTTGTGGTTGATTAGCGCTGCTCTCATGTATGTGCCGCTCGCTCGGAGGCGCCGTTCGCCCTCTGGGCCGTTGGGCGCCATGATCCCGTAACTGTTGCGCTGGTCTTTGCACAACAAGAGGGACACCGTCTCCTGGTCGAAAGCTTCTACCTTTTCCCCCCTTTCTGCAACCGCCTCCTTCAAGAACGCGTACAATGCCCCGGAGCCACTTCCTGTCTCTGACGGCTCCCCATCAAGACGAAGTAATGCATCAAACGGCTGTCTAATAGGTGTGTCAGGATTAGCCCGCTTTGTGTTTACCCCACTACTGCTTGCGACCTTCGTATCACCCCCTTCTGGTTTGTTCTCAAGCTCGACCACAGGCTGTGTTGAAGCTTTGAGATCGACCGCTGCCGCCAGAAAGCGGGCTTGATTCTTCTCATCGCTGCTAAGGGTCGAGCCTCCCAACTTCGAAAGGATCCGGCAGACAAGAGGCGAATGACCAGACGCGCTTGCTTTCTGCCTACACTCTGTGCCACAGAACCAGACCTCGCTGCAGCTTTCGCAGTGAACTTGGAACGGCTCCCCCAAATCATTGAACGACACATCATTTTCATCAATTGCTAATCCCGAAGTTTCTGCGCCCGTCTCAGGACCACCATGCCCAGTTTCTAACTGTTCATTTCCGACGGTCTCCCGAGGCAGCTGCGCCTCAGGTGCCCGGTCAAGCCTGACGCTCGTGGACATCCTAAAGCAGTGGGAGCAGCAGTAGGCTTTGGCTTGTTCGTCCACCACCAGCAGGAGAGGGGGGTCACACAGCACAGTCTCACCGCCTGACATTGACAAGAAAAGATGGCCCGGGTCATCAGATGCCTGACTACAAGCGCGACTCTTTGTATATCTTCTAGGCAAGCAATCCGTACCTTCATTGCCTTCAAATTGCAGAGACCATTCAGAAGGCTCCCAAGGAGAAAAATATTGGATCCTGAGCGCATCAATATGCTGGTGAAAGTGTCTTGGTAGTTGTGTTGCTTTAGCGAACCATCAGCGTTCACATCTTTTCCAGGAGTTCCTCGAAACTTCTATTGACCATCTACACAGTGAACTGGCGGTGAACCTCTCCGATAAAAATGGTGGTGTAAAAGCAGGGGCACTGGTTGCCACCCATGCTCAAAGATACTCGATGATACTCAATACTAGTGCAAGATTCCTACTTGAGCAAGATGCCGCATTCATAGGACACTTCAGCACACTGGCTCGTGGCATTGAATTTTGCATGCCTATACTCAGGTTTTCCAAACAAATCATCCGACAGTGATGGAGAGGCTTCAGAAGTTGCCACTACAAGTGAATGCTCGCTGACCTAAGATTTGGCGGGCTGCTACGAGGCCTCGTCCCTTCCCTGGGATATCCACAACTTCGAAGCAGTGGTTCTCCATCGGAAAGTTTCCCATCCGTTTGGAAGTCTACTGCAAATGCATCCGGTGTCTGCTGAACGGTGGGGATGCAGCAAATGCTGTCAGCTCTATGAATGTTCGGATTGGCTCCCAATCAGACAATCCAGGTAAGAACGTCAGGGACCAGCTAGAATAGCGCCCTTGATTTCCACCAGCAACACTCCTGCAGTGCGGCTTTTGGCGCTGGGCCAGCTTCCTGCGAATCTTCAACTTCAAGAAGAATGAATGAAAGTGTGCGCCGCGTGCTAGCGCGCAAGTAGGCATGTTGAACGGCAGCGAGGTTAACCGAGCGGTTTAGAATGGTACCTATTACTATTAGCGGGTTTTCCTTACCAGCTGATCTCTCGTGAAGCTGGCCACTCATCTCGCAAAGGTCACTCTCTGACTCTGAGTCTCTCTGACTCTGATCAGGGCGGCTCATGCAGGGAGCGGTCAGTTTGCATTTCAAGCAGAGGATGCCCTGAACGCCTGATTTGATAATCTTATGGAACCGTCCTCCCACCAATGGTGTCCGAGTGAACCATTGAAACCCTGGAACCGCGTGCATTAAGTAGGCCCCTAATCTGCATAGGACATTGCCCGAACATTGTTTGAGCAAAGCGGAACAACATTGACCTCGTTCAGCTAATTGTGAGGCCCATTAGTGTTCCAGGTTGCAATTGTTTGCAGCTGCAAGGCAATTGAGCTGGATGGGGATCGAGATCTAGGGTTTGTTTTGGCGCCGCTAGCGTATTTAAGTGGCGCAGCAAGAGCTCTCTCTTTGGTTCTGCCCGCTGAAGCAGCATCCATGGATGTCAATCTTAAAGACGTTGGGAAGAAGTTCTTTCAGCAAGTCACTTCAGTAGGTCTCCCTCATGGAAGACCCAAGGTAAGAGCTCCAAACAGTTGACTTGTCAAACCAGGTTTTTCCATCTACCATGACGTTTGTGTACTGGTGAATAAGTGCAGCAACTTTCAGAATGTGCCAAGCTTGCAGGTCAACAGCTGGTTCACGTGATGAGCTTGCAACCATGGTTGTTGAGATCCTCTGAGGGGGTTTCGGAGGTTGAGGGATCTTCCGAAGTATTCCTATTTTAGGGTTTGTAGCATGGTTTGTGTACAGAAAGCAATCGGCGGTGGACCTGTACTGATAGCGTCAAGCTCACCTAAGTCACCCTCTATCGACCAAGAGGCTCATGTCATCTTTTGTGTCTGTGGTTTGGCAAGTCAGAATCAGCAAGACTTCAAATGCAGGCTTTGCGCTTGACTGACTTTGTACAGCTGTCATCTGGACTTGACAGCTGGCCAAAGTCCTGACACGCATCGGCTGATTGCCCAGGTCCCAAAAAGCGCGCTCGCTGCTGCTGCGTTGGCAGAGAGGGTCATGGCCACACCCCCCCATGAGAAGCTCGCACTGACTGAGCCTCCTTCAGAGTATTCTTCCAAGCCAGACATGGCTGCGGCAGCAGGAGCTCGTCCTAGGGGGCATAAACCGGAGGAGCTGGATGCTAACTTCTATGAAAAGGTGCGTCAAACAAGATCAGGTACTACTTTCACTTTCGAAACCCGCCCCAATAGTGGTGTGTTAGGCAGCTGGTGCTTGGCTACAGTTCATCGTACCAGACGCCACTCAACGTTCTTGGAAAGGAATATGCCCAAACTCTTGCGGTTAGGAACCAGCGGCTGCTGACGGGTGGGTTTATAGGATTCCGTCCGCTAGAAGATTAACGCACCTGTTCTGCGCTTAATGCAGGACTTTGACCCAATTCTTGCACTCCTGCAAGAGTTGCCGTCGGAAGGGCCTGATTCAGGCTACTTCCGAGAGCGAGTCAAGAAGCGGATGGATCAATTAGACGTGGTCAATGAGCACCTGTCGAAGCAGGTCAGTAGTTCCGTTCTGCCTCAGAAGGTGCATATGCACATTCCAATCATTGATGCAGCATGTCCAGATTGCTGAGAAGATCTCAGGAAGTTGCAACCGGGCCTGATTCATATCATTGCGATCAGACACCTTGAGATCTTTTTGCAGGTGATGAGGCACCATGACGAGATGGTGCAAGGGATGTCTCTAGTGGGCGAGCTGGAACGCGACTTGCAGGTCGCAAAGATCATCAGCAAGGTTAGAGGATAGCTGCTCAATCCCCAAGCTTCAATATTTTGGGATACAGCCCCACCAATGCCCCCATTTGTTCTCAGACGTATTAGTTCATGGGCGCGAGTACCCTTCAATGCCAGGTGTCGAGATTCATTCTCGTCTGCTGAATGCAGGGCAGTTTTGAAGTCCATTCCTGTTTGTGCGCTGCAGAACGGGCGGCGCTCGCTGTCGTCGGCGATGAAGGAGGTGAACTCGGACCTGGTGGTGACGGCCAACGTGAAGCGGAAGCAGATCCTGCTGGACATGCTGCCCATCCTGCTGCGCATGCAGAGCATCACCGACATCAAGGCCAGGCTGCAGGGCACGATCGACGAGGGGAACTACGCAAAAGCACTGCGCATGTGCTCGGAGTGCCTGGTTGTGATCGATGCCTGCAAGGTACGGTCACACTCCTTGCCAATGACACGTCGAGGGCGGGGAGAACTTCCTGGTTCGGTTCGTTTTGATGATACAAGCTACTTGCGACTTCAACTGCTTTGTAAGTGGTTTCGATCAACGAGGTACTTCTGGACGCGTACCCTTTTATACCTCTAGAAGGTCGAGATTTTAGAAAGTTGAGATTCGTGTATCTGACTTCGAAGTCTGACTGCTGCAGGAACTCACTGCGATCCAGGACATGACGGACAGCATCGAGGACGCCTTGAAGATCACGGTGGAGAAGGTGGACGCCGCGCTTATGGAGGCGTGCAAGAGCTTTGACACCAAAGCGTATGCCAAGGTACGTTTCCACAGCACTTCGGACAAGGCCGGTCGAAAAGGTTTTCTAGTAGACGACTTGATCTACAGATTTGTTCTGCACAGATGTACACGTTCACAACGCGCATTTTGAGCGTAGTGAGCTGAGTTCTCCGAACTCCGTGCAGGTTGTGGATGCGTATGCGGTCATGGACGACCCGACGACCTTGTCAGACAAGATCCAGACATACTTCGCCCAGCACATCGTGTCAATCACGCACGACGTGCTCAAGAGCTACGTCTTCCTGCCGGACCCCAATCAGGAACCGGAGGATCCTGCATCTATCGCCAAGAAAGCCAGGTGCGCCGCCTGGGGACATGTCTCGATCCGTGTTCTCGTGCTCGTTGCCGGAAGTGAACCGGAAGTGAAAATTCCGAGATTTTAGTCTCGAGCTTCGAAAAATGACGTGGTTTGCCGTCTGCCAAGCATCGTGGTAGGGCCGTCATTGCCCCACTAAAAGTACACAGAGTGATTGTAAGGGAAGCAGATTGTATGCTCCCTCTTTGGCGTGGTGCTTACTTTGCGTCGTCGGACTTTACAGGCTCCCTTACAATGACCTCAGCGCCCAATTGACCGAGCCCCAGTTCCGGTCGTGCCTCCAGAAAACGCTGGAAGTCCTGTACGACCTGCTGTGCACGTACCAACAGATGATTACTTGGCAACACCCCAAGGTGAGGCATACCCGTCGTACCATGAGTGCTGAAGTCAATCAGTGCTTCTACAAGGCTTCCTAATCCAGCTTAAGAAAGCGGTCTGGTTTTGGACGTTGAAAGACGTCTTCGCCACATTCACAAATGAGGCAAGCCGTATGGTCGCTACTTATACATTTCCGTAATATACCAATGGGGTCTTAGGACGCCTTGGCAATCCTATCGAGTCGCTCAAGGTTGCCTCTTTATTGCAGCTTGTCGAACAAGCAGACGGCCGTCCTTCGCTTCTCAACGGCAAGGGCCACCGGCGCCAGGGCAGTGCCGGCACCCTCTCGCCCCCACGGGAGCATCCCTCCAGTCCCCCCTCAGACCCGGAAAGACAAAACCGGGGCAAAGAGGCGTCCACCAGCCAGTCTTCGGGCCATCTTGACGATCTTCACTCAGGCCGGCCAGACTCCCCGTCGAGGCATGGAAGCATCCTGGGAGAAAACTCGACGTTGGCAAAGCGGTCGGGGAGTGCGGGCTCGCTGGAGGAAGCGAACGGGGTGACCGACGCAGACGGGCATGCGGCGTTGCCTGCGGTTACGGGGGGGGTGCCGAACCAGCTGCGACGACAGACGACGGAGGGGGTCAGGAAGGCACTGGAGCGGGGCAGGAAAACGGTGAGGGCCATTTGTTAGGTTCGAACAAGCCTGGATATCCGTTAAGTGACACAGACATGCAACAGAGGCTCTCTTTTGACGAAATCCTCTCATGAGTAGATCTTAAAAGGCGCATCCGTCTTGACCTTTGCTTCTCTACAGTGCCCAATTACTGTTTAACGTCGGGCCGGTTTTATTGCCGCAAGTAGATGATACACGATCCATCCATAACTATCTGCAAGCATTTCCAGGTATGGGAGCTGGCCGCCCGGCGCGTGGCGGCGCTGCTGTCAGCGGACGCGGTGTGCAGCTCCACGCCACACCATTTCTTGCAAAGCCTGGACTGGACCAACAAATTCATTCTCGCGGGCGAGGCCTTCAGCGGGACGGAAGCACACGGGTTGCGAGCGAGGGTGTCGAAGCAGAGCGAAAAGTACTTCAAAACGTTCCACCGGCAAAACCTTGAGGTCAGGATTGAGCCTCGAACCGTGTGCGGTCTTGATCTGCCTTCAGCCGCTTCGCTCTTGTACAAGCTGGCAGTTATTGAACTAACGTTGCTTGCTCACGGATGCAGCGCTCGTTGGAATTCCCGTGCACGCCTCTCCTCACTCATGCGAGCTGAAACGTGACCATCTGGCCGCTTTTGGTCTTTCGAATCTGCTTTCTCAGATGCATTTTGTGTTCGAGGAATGTGGCATCACAGCTACACTTTGGAGGACTGAGTGGTCTCGATGGCTCTTCTTCACTTGAAGCATTCCAGGATGCCTTTACCCACACATGTTTTGCCCCCCAGGTCCTGCGCATGGTCCTCGAGAAGGAGCAGTGGAACCGCCTCCCCCAGTCGGCCCTGAAAGCCGTCAGCCTGGCTGGCCTCACCGGGGGTGGCGGCCAGGCCCCGCCCGCACCCGGCTCCTTTTCTACTGACCACAGCAAAACAGACTCGCCGCCGCACGGAAACGCCACAGCCTCCGAGGCCGGAGGCAATCCTGCGGAAAACGGTCACGTGCGCACGTTCGCTGAGTGGATGGTTGCGGGGAACCCGTTTGCGGTCATCAGGCGAGATGGCTCGATAGGGGGCGCACAGTTGGAGCGGAGCGCGGCTGCGGCGCTGACGCCACGGCTGTCGAACGGGGACGCAGCAGGTGAGGTTTGCCGCTTCCTTCTGGCTCGGCTCGTCTTTGCACCTCAGTCTCCAGGCAAATGCTCCGAGGGCGGAGTCGTACACGAGAATAGGCCAGCGCTGCGCGTAGGAGTTCAACCCTTGCCTTGACACGTACTTCTTCTTTGTTGTTTCTAAAGGCGGCCATCCCTTTCTGACCTCGAAGTTCGCCCCCAATGTGAAGAAACAGCGATCCGCGCCTACGAGAAACAAATTGCGAGATTAGACCGACCCAAAGGAACACTTGCCCTCTGCAGTTAGCAGTCAGCACGCGTCTGCTGCTTCCCCGATCGCTTCTAAGCACGGCGATACGCCCCCAGTTTCAAAAGACAGAGCGACTCCACAGAGTCTTCGACACAGACTGACCTGAAGAACCACTTGTTCTCTGCAGGGAGCAGTCAGCATACATCTGGCGCTTCCCCTGGGTTGTTTCTGAGCGCAGCGATACGCCCCTAGTCTCGAAGAAAGAGCGATTCAGTCTCAAGAAAGAAATTTGCGAAGACGAACTGTTGAAAAGGAACATTTGTCATCTGCAGTGAGCAGCCAGCACGCGTCTGCCGCGCCCGGCGCCGCGTCCCCTGCTCATACGGACGACGAAGATGAGGACGTGAACGAGGAGCTGCTGGCGGATTACATCGACGAGGACTCGCAGCGGCCGTCCGCGCGTGCGGCCCGGCGGTCGTCGGGACCGGGGAAGCCGGGGCGGCGAATATCGGATGACGGGGAGGAGGGGCCCTGCTTGACGGGGAGCTCCATTAGCGTGTTGCGGTGGGTTAGAGTCTGCTTCTCACAGGGTGCTTGTGCTTCTCCAATTGAACAGGCGAACTTGTGCGGATGTGGGTACCCCCGCTCTGAATCCTGATTGTGAAATAAAAGGTCAGCGCCCCAGGCAAGACTTTGACACATTTTTGAGTTGCGGGATGGTTGCCTCCAGGGGGAGCCCAGGTCTTGGTTTCGGCGTTTGCAAGGGATCGTCCTTGCTGGCCTAACGTCTGCTTTGTATGTTTTGTTTTCACTGACCTACACGGAAAACGAGGTCAAATGACGGTAGATCCTAAAATATAAACAGCGACACAAAAACGCTTCTTATTGTCTGGGTATGAGAGGAAAGTCTGGTTGCATGTCGAGCTTCTGGACCCCAGAATTCCACACAGAAGCAACAATCCAAGAATGCAAAGAGACTGCAAAGACTGTGCACTTTTCAAAGGAGCCTCTCATCAAATGGAATGCAAGAGTTTTTGAGCGTTAATTTAGGAATCCATAGATCAGGCAACACGTGCTCTTGTGTGCAAGAATGGTGTTGCACGCGGATGGGATTGGATGAGGCAAACGGGCTGGATGTAACCCTCAAGATTGTTTCTTGCAGGTACATGGATAAGTATGCTCGGCTGATGCAGATCCTACAGCCCATCTCGGTGGAGGTTTTCAAGGGCATGTGCCAGCTGTTCGAGCTGTACATATTCACCTTGTTCCGGCTCTTCGGGCAGAGGGAGGCGTTCCAGACGCAGAAGGCCGGCGAATCATCCTCTTGTAAGTTCTCGTCAGCGCTGCGTTACTCAGTCAGATTTTCGGTGGGGACCTATGTCAGCTTTCATGAGTTTCGTTGCGGATTCTCAGCAGCTGTTCTCTTCATGGGTATGGAGACTCTTACAAGCTTCCACGGCTCGCCCGGGATCTGCGAACGTCTTTTGGCGTTTGCAATTGACCTTCGCAGGCCGCGGACAAAAGCTATCGGGACTTAGTAGATCCCCAGTCATCAAAGGCCGTGATCGAGCTTCTTCTGCCGGGCTTTCATCTGTTCCATGACGAATGTCGCTGTCGTCAGCAGTGTTTAGCGGACCACCCTGATGCGCTTTTTGAAGCGCCGCTGGCGTTTCCATCCGGTCTCAAGTGGCCACTGACGCAAGTTACTCAGTTAAGCGCTCCCCTGTCACTTCAGCAGCTGTGCTCTTGTTCCTTTGCTGACGTCATTCGGTGTCGTCCGCAGTGTTGACCTCATGGCTGCGGTCCACCCTGGTTCACTTTTTGATTACCGCCGGCGTTTCCATCCTTTTTGGACTGGCCGCTGACAAAACTCCCTCAGTTTCAAGCAATCCCCAGGCTTTCAGAAGGCGTGCTCTTGTTCCTTTGCTGACGTCATTCGGTGTTGTCCGCAGTGTTGACCCTGCGGCTGGGTCCACCTTGGTGCGCACATTGTCAGCGCCACTGGTGTCTTGTATTCGCTCTCGACTGGCCGCTGACACTATTCACCGAGTTTCAAGGGATCCCCCGTCTCATCAGAAGCCGTGCTCTTGATCCTTCTTGACGACGTCCGCTTTTACCCCGCAGTGTTGACCCCGCGGCCGCGGTCCACCCTGGTCCGCTTTTCGATCACCGCGGGCGTCATCCGCTGACTAAGATTCAAGCAATGCGCCGTCGCTCAGAAGCCGTGCTCTTATTCCTTTGCTGAAGTCATCCGGTTCTTCCGCGCAGTGTTGACCCCCCGGCTGCGGTCCACCCTGGTGCGCATCGCCCAGGGCCTGGAGGAGTTCCGCTCCAAGACGGCGGCGGCGTCTGCGTCTTCTGCAGCAGCAGCGGCTGTGGCAGCAGTGACCAGCGGCGCGCCCGGATCGCTCCTCGCGGACCTCGCGGCAGCGCCCACCGGGACCAAGTTCAGCCTGCAGGTCAGATACCTATCGGATTCAACACCTATAAGGAACTGATACCTATAAGGAAGTACCTGGGGCAACAACCTAACCAAAAACCCTAACCAACAAATATGACGCGCTCTGCACCCGAACCACCATACCAACCCCACCCTTTCGCCGGCCGTGTTTATAGCTCTTAGATCCTTATAAGTATTAAACTTCATTCTTATGCAGGTGAGGGGACGCCGCAAAACAAAGCTGGCACGGATGTTGTCATTCTGCGGTCGGGCCATTCTTTGCGGGAAAGGGGTTAAAGACTCCGTGGCCCACCGTTGGCGATCTTCGTTCTCGGCCGCTTGAGGCAAAGGGTCTAGCTCGACATTTGTGTAAGAAGTTAACAATTCTAGGGCGTAAGCAAAGCTCCCGTCTGCACAGGCGTCCTTCAAGGCCCGTCCATCATAGCGACTGGGATCTCAGCAGCCGTCACTAAATATGGAACCTCTCAAACATTTCGTCACAGCTTCAAGGTGATGGAAGTTCGCTCTCTTTTGTGCAGGAGCGTGTTGTAGCGGTCGAGTCCGTGCTGTTTCTGGCGGAGCAGTTCCGGCGGTCCCGGGGCCGCTTCCAGGCTCTCCTCCCACAGTCGTCCGCAGGCACGACAGAGCACTTCTATGCGCGCACCATTGACGCGGTCCCGGACCTGCGGGAGCACATCTACAAGACGCTAGCGCGGCTGCTGCTCAATGTGCAAGCGTAAGCACAAGCATTGCTTTGGTGGTGAATTGCTGGTGACGTAAATTGTCTTCCTGCTTATGAGTTCGGGGACGATGCGACCAGTTGTTCGATGTCGTGTTCGGCCTCCTGTCAAGCTTAGCGAAAAGGAGCTGGATGAGGATCGGCATTCTGATCGCGCGGTGAAGGATCGTTTTCTGCTTTTCTTAACAGCCCTGCCGCTGCTTGCTTCTGTCATTACAGTTCAAAGTTTAGCAGTCTCAGAAGTTTGAAGATGTTTGCATTGCGTCACTAGCCAATCTGCAGTAGAAGCTCACGAATCTGCTAACAGCAGGCCGGGTTCAGAACCTCGCTGCTTGAACATTCGCGTGCCATAGGCGACGACCCAGTGTCGATTGCCCATGGGCCCAGGAGTCATATCTTGAGCAAGAGGCTGATGTCCTTTTTGTTGACTGGCAGGTACACGGACAAGATTGCGAACGCGCGGTGGGAGTTGAAGGAGCTTGGCATGGAGCACAATGCGCACGTGGACCAGATCCTGTCGGACTACCGGCAGCTCACCATCAAGATCCCGCAAGCCAAGGTCTCAAAAGAGGTGAGGGCCGCGAGCGACGGCAAGTGCTCCAAGAATCGTGAGTATGCAGAATAGCGGCTGATTCTTCCCTACCTTCAGTCACTACACGTGCTTTGTCTTCAAAGTCTGATCCCGGACACCACGTCCGCTTTGCAGATCACGTCGTGGCTTAGAAAAGCGGACCTGGAATTGCGTCATCAAGTGACCTCCGAAAAATTTCTTAGTGAAATGCTTTCGCTTGTGGCGCTGTGACGGTGATTTTCCGTGGGCCCAGAACACTGTCCGCGACACTTTCGCTCCTGGTTCTCAGGTGCAAGAGCTGCTCTTCGAGTATGCCACGGACGGGATCGGGGAAGCGCTGGTCGAAGGCTTCAGCCGGGTGAAGCGGTGCACCAACGAGGGGCGGGCGTTGATGTCCCTGGACCTGCAAGTGCTCCTCAACGGGCTCCAAAACCTGTCTCCGACCAAAACGAAACCCAACATGCAAATAGTAGATAATTATATCAAGGTGAGGCCTTCGGAAAGATCTTAGGATCCTCATACACACATGCATGTTGAATTTGTCGCTGCAAACCGCTCTTGTTCTGTTTGTTTTGCACAAGATTACTCCGTTTTGACATCCAATCAGCCCTCTTTCAGCCACGGCACAAAAGTGAAAAAGGCCAATACGTGTGTGCTTCTTCTCGATTGCAGGCGTTCTACGTTCCTGAAACCGAGTTCCTACATTGGGCGAGAACGCACCCAGAGTATAGCAAGGCACAGATCGTGGCCATTGTCAACCTCGTTGCGACAATGAACAACTGGAAACGGAAGACACGAGTTGACCTTGTTGAGAAGATTGAGTCTGGCGAACTTGGATGAAAAGCAGACTAAACGAGGGGAGCTTTAAAGACGTGCAAGGTTCTCCATCCATCTTAAGCAATCTGGAAACGATTAACTTGATCATGCATGTAAGCTGCGCTGTAATGAATGCTCGTTTGGGCAAGGCTGGCCTTCGTTGTTTGTGCGCACCATCGAATGCAGGAATGTAAATACGTGAGTATCTTGGGTTTGATAGTACCTACAGCTGTTTGCGTCAAAATTGCCATCGCGGCGTCGATCAAAAGTTTTCAGTCCCCGATCATGAACTCGCAAGTCTGGTGCAAGTCTGGTTCCAGATCCTGAAAGGCTGCGTCATCCAATCCTGCACTCGCACGGCTGCAATCTCCGAGTTGACGTGACACTGCCGCAGGCTTTCAGGATCAGGAACCGGACTCGCAAGTCACTTTCGATCGATGCCGCGATGGCAAGGGACGCAAACAGCTGTTTCTAACATTGCATACGGAATCGAAGGATATACTGGAAGCCACCACCACAAACTCGATGATCGCGTTTTCGCAAGTGATCCGACATTCGGACGTGGTGCCTCTGAGTGACTCTAGTCTCTACCATTCTCCGATCATCTGGAAGTTTGCGGGTGCACGGGCTCAGTCAAACATACTGATAACTTTCCATGGCGATGGCTGATGGACACCATCCCAAGTAGCGTACACGGACGGGTGACACACTATGCCTCGAATTTGTCGCTTCATCGAGTTGGAAGATCAATTACAGCAATGGGAGCGCGCCAAACGGGAGCATTTGTGGCGACGTCGGAGGCCCAACCCCTGTGCCTCGCTTAGTTGCCGTCATTACTTAAATGACTGAGAAACAATTGATGGTCCAGGTCCTAGGTCGAGCTTGCACCTCAAAGCGGCCAGATCCTCGTACTAAAAGTAAGCCTCCAAAGTCAGGACATTGATCCCTCCAGGCCAATCCAGGCTTTTTGGAGGCCACGTTTTGTTTTGTATTCTTTCGAGCTAAGATGAACAGCATTGCTGAAAGTACCGGTAATCCTTTAACAAGATCGAAGAGCACTCAATCAAATACTCTAGCAGAAAACGCACATGCAACAAATGTCCGTTTTCTCTAGTGGTCTTGGACTAACAGTGAATGGCATTCATAACCATACCAGAACCACCTTGAGTGTCTGAGAACTTGTCCTCCGGCGCTAGCCTCTGGCCCACTGAGGTGGGTCCTTTAATACCTATGGAGGACGAGACCGTACTCCTCTATTATGACGTCGCATGCGCAGAGCTCTCACTCCGGGCATCTTTTGCCATAAGAACGGCCGGTACGGTCCTCCGGGGCTCCTAAGTGTTGGCCCCGGGCCTTCTGGCTGTGCCTAGTACCTACCCTGGTTACCTAGCCAGGTAGGCTGCATTTTGAACCGGGCCGCCACGATCACGCATGCAGGGCCGGGTGGGCCCGGGTGGGCGGCGTAGTCTGGCGAGGGCAACACTGCGCGCGCGTGGGAGCTGAAATTCGTTAGTTCCCGTGAACTTTTCAATACAGGCTTCAACCGTCGATTCGGACATTCTGAAAACTCTCGGGCGCGATTGCTGAAGTCGGTTGTTTGATGGAGCCCCTTCCGACCTTTATACCTACTGCAGCCAGTATGGAAGGTATCAGCCCAGCCTAGGACTAATAAGAGTATGAAGCAGCAACAGTCATAGGAACCCTGAAGAGGCTACCGTACTGAAAGAGAGTACCTTAAAGATGTAGTAACCATGCGCCGCTGCGCCTTGCCAGGCAATGGTCAGCGCAGTTTCCGGGCTGGTCAGCTCTGGTCACCGCTGTTGCAGACTCCCAAAGCTTCTACCTAATTGCATAAAGTGTACTGAACTAGCCCAGTATCATTAAGCGAAATACCGTACCGTACTTGGGTTGTGGAGCATATGTACGCTCAGGCTCAGAGCACTGAGCAGCCCGTCAAATGCCTGAGACCGATTCGAAAGTTCGGCAGTGAAAAAAGCGTGCGTGGCTCCAGCTGTCCAAAGTGCATTGGCCAATCGTCGTGGCAGCCCAACGCAGCTGCCGGCAGCGATGCCTGTGGAAGTAGGTACACTCGCAGATCGACCTACCTCTCATTATGATTTTGTCCTTTTTGGAATCAATTATCACATGGAAAAGCAAGTACTGGCACGGCTGGTGTTGACATGGCTTAGTCCTGATATTCGTAAAGCGCTTTTCATCGCCCAACCAGCCTGTTGCCGTAATGCCGAGCAATCCATTGGGCCAAACCATATGATATCTCGTTGGCGTGATGATTGCGCCTTCTTGGGAAGGTGTCGAAGGTTGGGTTGTTCGTGCGTCTCCCCTACTGCTGGAGCAAACAAAACCAAGAGCACAAGGGGCTGTTCCTTGAATATCTGGTGACGAGATGACTGTATGGTGGTTGGGCTTTGCCTAAGCGGCACGGCATTGATGGGAACATCTGCACTCCGTTGGCGCAGTGATCCGATCTGGCGTAACGTTCCGCAAAGGCCCTCCCCGCAGGGGCCTTTGAAGCGGGAATGTCGCACAATGCCAGAAGGCTGATGTCAAAAGTGTGAACGAACGTTGCTTCTTTGGTCGTGCAAAACGTGCTTGATGTGGAATCACTATGGCCGAGGCATTAGACGCGTCTCCCCGATCCAAGGCGGGCTGGTTGGCACGACTGGTCAAGAGAGGGGCAGGGGCAGCTGCCACAAGCAGCCAGGCCCTTCCCCCCCTAGAGCAAAAGGCGTCGCCAAAGGGATCCAAGAAGGATTCAGTCAGGTGAGGCAATGCCACGGGGGCGCAACCCATAGCAGGCAATAGGCACTTCACAACAGACATGCATGCGAGCATGTGATTGGAGAGGACATCCAAATATTGGGGATATACTGAGCGCACCCTGCATTCCCAAAGCCGTAGTTATACAAAGCACAATACTTGTTTCAGCAACTCGCGGCGAGAATGCTACGTGCCTCCAACGGGCAGAGAGAACTTTGACCCACTGAGTCTCTCGTTCTGCCTCTCTATGAATGGATATTGAGGGTGGGACGTCCTGTCTGACCGATGTGCAGCGGAGTGGCTGACATTCGGGCAGGCAGTTTCACGTCCACCGCGGGCGGGTTGGCAGACAAGCAAGCGCCAGCCAAGCAGGCAGCCAAGCAGCAATTGAGGAGCACCAAGTCTATGACCTCAGGAGCATCTGTGAGTTGTCCAGGCTCGCAATGTCTTGCAAACCTTCTGAGCCGGCATTAGACGTCATAACCCAGTATCTTCCGTGCAAAAAGATAGGGTCATAGATCTAGGGAAGGAAGAGGGATCTTGAAATGAACCTGTCTAGATGGAGCGTGATCATAGCAGTAGTGAGCAGGCGAAACGTGCCCTCCATCTCATGGATCTAACCCTGCTTTTCTAGATGAGACCTGTACCTCAACGTTGGAAGCTGGGTAGCACGAAATCCTGCTGGCAAGCTGCCCAGTTCGTTTCTTACTTGTGCACGTTGCACAATTGCTGCAGGGGGGTATGCTGGGCGACTGTGCAAGTGGGTCATGGCACAGCATCACCGAATTCGCGAGCAGAAAGGAGATTGGGCGAGGCCGGTACGTACAAGTTATTTTTTTTTCTGTTCAAGTGACATCACGTCTAAAGCATCAAACCTGATGCCTTTCAACTGAGACATGGATAGCAAACGCAAAATGCACAATTGCCCAGAGGCCGCTAGGGTCAGTTCTCGACAACGCCAACTCTATGGCGTGGATCCAATCGCCAAGCAGAAGCACGACCTTAGAGTTAGTTTTGCTGACGTCATCGTGGGAATGTGGTGCAGAAACTGCATCATCCTGTCTGCGGTGTGCACCAAGACCAAGATGAAGGTGGCCATCAAGGCGTATGACAAGAAGCAGCTGACGCCCAACAGCCAGACACACATTAAACGCGAGGCCACCCTGCTCAAGCCCATCAAGTGAGCGCCAGCGTCTTCCCTGCCAACCCAACTGGCGGAGGTCGTTGTCTGGCATATGACGAGCTGCAATTCAACGAGTGTGTGGCAATCGAGAGGGTTGAATCAGAGGAGTCGGCAAGGGGAGCACTTCGCCAAGTTGTGTAACCTCGAGAGAGTTTGCATCTAGTCATTTGTTCACAGAGTCTGGCGCCTTGCTTGGGAATTTTCCGACTTCCTTCCCTCCTTTAACGGTTACTTTGTTGTTAGGGCCTGCATTCCTGGAAACCGAGCCTTCCGTCTTTCCCTGCGGCATCCGCACGTTGCTTCGCCTATTCTCGAACGTCCGTTTGCGTGGCAGCGAGTTCCGAGGTCTGCTTAGGAGTTACTCAGTCATTTCCCGCCTCCCACCCGCAGGCACCCGTCGATCTGCCAATTCTACGGGGCCTTCGAGGACGCGACGTTCATCTACATCGTGATGGAGCTGTGCAGCCGTGGCGATCTGATGGAGATGCTGGTCGGCGAGTACGGCGTCGGGAAGCTGTCCGAAGAGCGCGCCGTCCAAATGGTCATGGTCCCGCTGCTCTCCGCGCTCAAGGCCAGCCACGCGCTCGGGGTCGTGCACAGGTGAGCGCGCGCGCGCGTGGATGGACCCCAGTCAACTTGGGAACGTGAAGTTGCATCAGTTACAACTTCAGGTTTAGAGCATGCTGAGTCTAGTGCGCTTGAACAGGGATGACGTCTAGATGTAGGGGATGACGTTGACATGAAGGAAATGACGTCTACATTGAGCAGAATGGCTGCGGCTTCGCGGAGCAAACGAGGCGCTTCTCTTCCCACGGATTGACCATTTGGTTTCAAAACTATTGATAAAGAAAGATCGTAAAATAATGCGACGACAGACTGGCCGTTAAGCAGAAGAGTCCTTTTCCTCTTCAGTAACGCAAGGTGAAAACCACCCCTCAACACGAAGGCGGACAGCTACGACACAAGTCGTAAAGCATCAGAACATACAACTGCAGGGACATCAAGCCGGAGAACTTGTTTTTAGACTCGGAGGGCAACGTGAAGCTGGGCGACTTCGGGCTGGCGATCGACCAGAGCAAGGAGCGGCCCAAGAGCCGCATCGGCACGCTGGACTACATGGCGCCCGAGATCTTCCTCAAGTCGTGGCAGTACGAACAGTTCGGCAGCTCCGACCCGAGCGCCAAGTACGACGAAATGGTGGACATCTGGTGAGGTTCGGCGCGGCGCCTTTTTGTCGCCCTTTGAGCGTGCCTTTTTGCGGTCCGTCTGAGCGCTCTGCTTTGTATCACAGTTTAGGGTGACCTCTTCGATATCATAGGCTAATCTTGTGTCTCAAGTAAAGCACAAGAAGCCCCGGAGTTCCTCATAGCATCTGTTAGAACCAGACTTTGCCGCAGGTGCAGGAGACACTCGCCGCAGGAAGAATTCAAGCAGAACTCTAATAGTTGTGCTCAGGAGCGGTGAAGAATCTCGACTGCTTCAATTCTCCGAACTATTCAGACAGCTTCGATGAAGAATCGTCCAGTAAGCCTTCGTCTCTTTGCAGGGCATGCGGCGTGCTGGCGTATGAGGTGACGGCGGGCGAGGCCCCGTTCGACGCGGCGAAGCACGGCAAAGAGACGCGCGAGCTGATCCTGTACCACGAGGTGCCCATCAAGGGCAAGGCCTTCCCGCCGGGGGCCAGCAAGGAGTGGCTCGACTTCATCAAGATCGTAAGAGGCGCTCGCTCTGACATGACCCTTTTCCGACTGTACAACTTCTTGGAAGGGATGACTTCAACCAGATTAAGAGCTGAATGACATTGAAAAGGAGAAACGCGACCGCTGTTTTTGCCAATCTGAATGTGGAAAAACAGAACCTCTCAGAAAACGGGTCTAGAGAACCTACTCTCCAAGACCGACACCTGCGTGTAATATCATCTTTGCACAACCAAAAAGTCCAACCCGAGTCGAGCACCAGCACGCTCGAAGTTCTGTTGAGTCGTCTGCAACCGTCTACCTTCATGCTCACACTAAACTAACACTCGCCTCCCGCCTTCGTCCTCCAGACATTGCAGAAGAAGCCCGAGCTGCGCCGTTCCGCAGAGGAGTTGCTGCACCACCCGTGGATCTTGAAGCACTCCAAGAGCGCGGCGCCCGCCGCGCCGCCGCCGCGGCCGCTCGTGCTGGACCCTATTGCGAGCAGCCCACCGTCCAGCCAGCCCTCCAGCCCGACCGCCGCGGCCGCGTCCGCGGCTGCGAGCGCACCCACCAGCCCGAGCACGCCCTCCGCGGCGCACTCGGTGTCGCGCTTTGCCAAGGAGTCAGTTGGTGAGCAAACGGGCTCTTTACTAGAGGAGATTGCGACAAATCCTGCGAATATTCCGCCCGCCACTTCTTTCGTCGCAACTGTGTCAAATGCGACTGAGCATAACTTTAGGGCCACAACGAACAGTACTATTCGTTCAGCGAGGGAACGTATCGACGGGCATGCCGATCAAGTCATCCGCGGAAGTGCTTTTGGAACAGGGAAAGACAGCCGTAGACATCTGGTCAACGACAGTTCTATGATATCCCACAAAGGATCTGTTGACAAGAAGATTGCCCCAGTCGCAAACGTGTGCGGTTTCTTTGCGTGCAGGGACGACGTCGTTGAATGGCCGGTCGACGAAGCCGTCCGTTTTGAGCATCAGCATCGAGTCCGAGGACGCTAGCCGCGACAGCGGCGGCAGCCAGCCGGGGAGCCCTCTCAGCAGCGGACCCAGCAGCCCCCTCGGCAGCCCACTCGGCAGCCAAAAGGCGCGCAAGAGCGCGCTCGGCCGAGTCAAGGTGAGCGCAGAACGAGGGATACCCGTTTTTTCTTTTCCTCGTACACCTTGAGAGTCTCTGCTCCAATATTTAACGCTTCTTCTCGGACCCTCTCTTAAAAGTTGCGGTCGCACTTTGCGCCACAAGCTTTTGCCTTCAGTTTGACGTGGATACTTGGTAAGCGGGCTTCTGTTCCTGAGGTCGTCAAAGATCCTTTTTCTGGTCTCCAGATTCCCATTCAACTCAGGGTGGAGTACATTTGGTCACCCTAAGCAAGGATTAGGTCAAGTCTGCTATTTCCTGTACCTGCCAAAGGGCGCGTTCTTATAGTCATCGAAGCCCATCATACTTGAGGTGTCCCCTTTTTGTGACACGTGTCTTCTGGCTTGTTGCAGACGGCCAACCTGGACATGACGCCCAAGTTCCAGCCCTCCACGCCCACCCAGATTAACACGCAACGCGGCAACAGTCAGTTCTCTGCCTTTGACAAGGCGCTCGAGCAGGCAGAAAAGTGAGCGGCCCTCTCGCTCCTCCTGTTTCCGAGCCTCCCTCATCTCCCGAGAACATGATGCTTTCAGCAGTGAGGTCACTGTTTTCAAGATGCTTCTTCTTTGTGATCCTTTCCGTCTTCTGAAACTTTTCTCACAAGTATGAGCGTCAAACAAGGAAATCGCATATGCGTTGTCTAGCTCTCCTCTGGGTGCCTGGTTTTCACGAGATAAAGTCTCGCGAAGGGAAGATTCAGGCACGAATGGCGGCTCATCCACGGAATCTGGTTGAAGCCCAACATTCTCAACGATCTTGCAACGGCTAAGATTGCGCGGATGGTGCAGGCCGTGGGCGATTGACGGCAACGACTCGCCCGTGAGTTCGCTGCCCAACAGCCCCGTGACCAAGGTCCGGAAAGAGCCCCCCCACTGGCAACGGAGCTCGTGGAACGGCGACAAGGCTGCCGACGAATAGCATGCTCACCCGAGCACTTGCATCAAGCATTTAATGCGAAGTCTGTTAAGTTTGGGTACGGACAGAATTGATTATTAGGTATAGTGGGTCCTAGGCTTAGACAGCTGGCACAGGCTTAAACGCCGGCACAGCGCGGCGCTTTCAGGTGTTGCACGAGCAGAAAGCGCGCGCCGCGTCTCTGTGGGGGATCCCTCGTGTTGATTGCATTAGGTACAGTCTGCCTCGTAGCATTATCAATAAGGCCGTGTTGATGGTGCGTACCGGTTTGCGCGTACTGAGTAGCGGTGGTTCTTACATGGCCGCGCCTGTCAGGACCAATATTTGACTTCCGTTTCAGGGGCCAGGCTAGCAGGTCCAAAGCATTCTAGATAGACCGCGATCAGCGCGATATGGTTGAGATAGCGCGGGCAGCGAAAGTCTGTGACGCAGGCAGCGTCCGCTATTGATTAAAAACGAACCGATAGCCTGCATTGGGCCGTCTAGCTCGTACGTTGTGTTTCCCTCCAATTGCAGAGAGCTGCAGTGTTTTACCGTTCCTTCTGGGTTTCGCAATCAATATTGATCTTCCTGCTTTGAGTAGGTTAGATTCGATGCGACCAAAATGCATATACAGGTGTCCTCGTCCAGGCGGCCAATTAGACAACTTTCACAGTTGAGTGAGAACCATCGCCAGCAAAGCCCGCTCAGCGACAGGACATGTGTTCGTATGCAAGGTGTTCCTCTTAGATATCAGGCCGTCAAACTATGGGAGCAGATGGGGGAAGTCGGCCGCAGGATCGCGTAGAATAGTTACAGTGCAGAGTTTGCGAGTTACAACAGCTACTCGATCAGCTGCATGCTCCGTATGTCCCAAACTCAATCAAACCAAACTTCCTCAAGTCTATAACGCAGCTGTTAGTACGTCCATAAAGACGACATTTACTAGCTGCATGGATCGTTGCGATAAGTACGCGGCCCGCGAGCCGACATGGCACATATCGCGTCAATTTTCGATCCGGCTATGTGCTTCAATGTACCTTTATTTGACGTGATTGCAAAAATTTGCATTAAGTAGCTATGAACCATGGGCCACCATCTTATAAGTGGTATATAAGGAGACACGCACATACAGTTGCATGCGGCCCGTGCCAAGATTCGCTTCGTCCATGATCAGGCCTCGATCGAATTACAAGCAACTTGTTTGCTGCAATCTGGTGTCAAGACACGAGGCTGATCATTCGTCAACTAGGCTCGCCTCGCTGTACCAGTGCCTACATGGTCGAATGGTATGCTGGCAGGGGGTGTTGGTGCACGTACGATCTGCATAGACCATTTTTGCTAAGTCGGTCCGTCCTTCGATCCATAGCTATACATACTCGTCGCTGTGATCGAACATCAATTCGAACCCGCTGAAGCATAGCTTTATATCAAGCCAAGGTGTCCTAACTCGTACGCTTCATGCAGAATCGAGTCGGGCCCACCGTATCCTCTGATTTCCAATTTGGAAACACCAAAGCCAACGACCTCTTCATTTTAGGAGCTTGTCCGAGTCCACAACTTCAATGGGCTCTGGAACAGCCTCCTCCATCCCTGCTCGATCTTTATAATCCAGAACCGCGCGGAACTCGCCCCGCTGAACGGCCGCAAGTGATCCTCCGCAGAGCACCGCCGGAACCAGGTACAGCAGGGCGGGCTGGGCAGCACCGGAGAAGCTGTTGGCAACTGCAAGCAGAGCGAGAAAACGGCAATCAATCTCTTGAACAAAAAGGTGACCGTGGCAGCTGAATGAGCATTCTGACAAAGTGCGCTTCGAAAGGGAGCAAGCCATGCCACGGACGTCCGCCGGTACAAGGCGCAAACAATGTCGACTGAGATGCCATCCAACAGGTGACAGCTACAACCGCACTCTTTCACTTAGCCACTCGTATCCGATCATCCCCACGTGTCAACATCGATGTCATCAGAACACCAGATCAAAGACTCGATGTCGAGCGACAGGAAAGAAGCAAACCGCAGCCAACAAGGGTACAACGCCTTCTCACCAAAAGTTACGCCGAGTCCCACGCAATACGCAGCGAGGCACGTCCGGAAGTAGGTCTTATCGTCAATGCTGTCGAGCCACTCCCACCCGGAGGCCCCCTCCCGGTTGCTCGTACTAGCCTCACCGGTCCCCTCGTTTGAGTTCGAATTTCGATACCGGTCGAAGCGAAGGGCGAGCGCGATAAGCAGGCCGGGCACTGTTATGTCGCCCAGGCCGAGGATGGTAAAGCCGCGCCCCGAGGGCCCGGGGTTGAGCACCGGGAATTGGAGCATCATGGGGCTGCTCAGGAACGACTTGGATGTCGCGACCTGCACCAAGAAAGGGGCCCCGTCAAAGTTCGCGTCGAGGTAGGGTGGTCAAAGCTCGGGCCCGTTAGATGCAAAATTAACATGTTGCAGCGCCAGTCTGCGTTGCTTTAGGTGCGAACTTTACGGGATTTCGACGACGCACTGTACTCCCAGCCTTTACGGAACGTAATGAAAACCCCGTCGAAAACAACATGTTGTCCCTGCATTTAAGGCCCCCGAGCTGAGGTGCCGGGAAGAGTGGTACCCGAAGCAGAAGAGAGACAGTGACGGACGAGAGACTTTGTCGGAAAAGAAGCGGCATCAGATGTCAGCAAAGTCGTCAACCTAGGACAGCGGTGACGCTCTAGAGCGACTGTGCCATACGTAGCCCTATCAAACAAGAAACAGATTCGGAGAGAAACAAAAGTACACGCATCGATCTGCATCAAGGCGCTTCACTGCCAGGTGCGCGGAAGCTTCAAAACTATAGCCGGTGACAGTAGGGCTTCAATGGTTATTTTCTAGAGATTCGGAAAGCACAAATTGTACTAGGGCCGATCGTTGGATCTTTCTTCATGAGAGCGAAGTGCGCGGTGAACGCAGGAAGCAGTCAAGAGAAGGTCAAAGAAACCCCTTTGAGCAGTTCTCTCTAAAGACCGCCTGCGAGGTGCGAGTGAAAATGACCGTCTCGCCTTGAGTTCACTCAACGCTGTCCTCGGACACAAGTGTGTTTTTCAGCATCCGCTCAATCTGAGTTCGCTTAGCCATAGATGCAGTTCTTTCTTTCGCACTGGTCAACGTTTCAAGTTCTGAATGGCTTCGCTTCCTTTGCTGACGCAGGGCTTTGCAAATTCGACATTAAGAGCAGCTGGCAGACTGCTCCACGGAATGGGACTGCAACTGCTTTTCACGTCACAAGCGATGTCTCCGTTGGTCATTGCCTTCTCGAAGATGCATGGTTCGATTCTGAAAGCTGGAAGCTTTCGAATTCAAGAGCTCACCGTCACCATGACATTGTCGCCGATCACTGACGGCGAACCGAACACCCA
This sequence comes from Klebsormidium nitens, assembly GCA_000708835.1. Classification (NCBI taxonomy): domain Eukaryota; kingdom Viridiplantae; phylum Streptophyta; class Klebsormidiophyceae; order Klebsormidiales; family Klebsormidiaceae; genus Klebsormidium; species Klebsormidium nitens. Next base: position 24,299 of record DF237077.1, read on the forward strand.
AAACACGTCGTAACATAGGAGGCCGGCCAGCAATGCGGCCGCCGTCACGAAACTGCAGAAAGGTGGCGCGGGAAAAGTTTAAGAACGGGCGAGTCTATGTGCACCCTCTAAAAATACTGCTTCAGTAGCAATGTTCTAAGGAGTCGAGATGAAAATGCTGATTGCGATGTGCAAGGCCCGCCTGATTCCCGACAGGATCGAACGAGAACAGAAATGTCACTTTGTCAAGACCCCTGACTATTGACAACCTAGAAACGAAGCTTCTTTGCAAATCAAAACAGCCTTCGAGTCGTGCCTGTGCAGCCTGTGCAGGCAGTCCTTTGAGTCGAGATCCAGATTATGGAACTTCGAGCTACGATCCCCATCAAACAAAAGTCCGTTTTCCCTGAAGCTTACCTTCCGAGGGAGAGTGTCTGCAGGAGCTCAGAGACCAAGCATATGGCTATGAAGTTGTTGACACTGTACGGCGCGTCCGGAAACACGTTGATGACCGAGATTACAATCCCAATCGCCGCTGCTAGAAAGTCCGTCGCTCGGACATCTGAGGTCACGGCCTCGCCTTGGTCTTGGATCAGCCACTTTGGGAAGGCTGGCAACAGGGGAAAGAACAAACAGCTCAGCCTTCAGTACTCTGAGCTCTGGACAAAAAATGAATGGTTAGACCTTGACAACAAGATGAAAGGGTAGACCTCGCTTTTTCGGATCTTTCGTTTGCAGCGGCCACGTGTCGGATGCTGGCAAGGGACGGGGGAAGTCAGAAGCGCTGTCAAAAGATGGCTCTCATCGAACGCAGACCTGACATGAAATTGACGCCTGGCAATACAGGACCTGATTTGAATTTAGTTGGCCTGTGCTTTGACTTATCTAAGATCCCAGAGTCTCCGCTATCGAAGCCTTGGGCCTCTCTCCACTGCTCCTCCTCACAGTAAACCCCGACTGCCGTTAAGAATCCCAGCAAAGAACCAGCGCTACTTCATGATCGGATCCTCTGGGGGATTGATAAAACGGGCACGAGTCTGATGCCTCACTTATGCTCGTCTTGATGGCGGCTAGTGGTTGCAAGAGTCGTGCGAGCGGCTCGCCAACGTTGCTCCCAACCGCGATCGTCCCCACGAGAAACAGGTAGCTCTTAAGAACCACTTTTAGGTCCAGGTCCGGGAAGTATTTGAGTAGACACCAGAACCCAAACAGCACCGCCGATGAGAAGAACGGTACCGCAAAGCTGTTTTTTAACGTCATCTTGCTCGGGAGCTGGCCCTTCAGACTGCAGGCAGGGGAGAAAGCAGGGCAGGGTGAGCGCTTTCTTGCAGTTCTATGCCTGCGGTTCCACAGATCTGACATAGCTGATTGTAGATCTTATGTGACTAAGATCAAAGTAATTGCAGATTACGAATACGACAGTGAATGACCACAGCGGACACGCTTGTGAAACACTGCATTCCTCGTGCCTCCCCACATGATTTCAATGGGAGTTGTTTGGCCCACCTTCTGTGGCTGCCAACATAGATGGTCAGCGATGCGATGATGGTCATGTAGAGCTGCCCGGAGAACTCAAACTTGGGGGCCACTGGCACCAGTGCGGTGGCCAGGCAAAGGGACACGAATGCAATCTGCAATAGAAAGGAGGTATTGGGATTTCCTTTGATCTTGACTTTACGGCCCTCACTTTTCCCTTTGGTTGCATGAGAAACAATTTGTCGGGTATAACCACAATCATTCGAAAAGCGTTCGATAGGTGGTAAACCATTCTAAGGAGGGGCTCTACTTGCAACAGGCAAGGGGAACACGCATGTGGAGCCCAGTCACATGGCATTCTGTTGATGAATCAAGAGCTTGGAAGCAGACAGGAAACTCGCTTCTAAACCCTAATACCCCCAAAGCTAGACATGGTTACTGAAGTAAGTTATGGGGATTCTGATTGAAACACGCATTTGTGGCACTATTCTGCAACCTGGCAGACTGCAGCAAAAAGTCAGAACCTTTTTAGCAAAAGTAGGAGGTTCAACTTGGGGGGGAGAAACGGCTGTTACCTGAAAAGCGCTTCCTTCCAGCCATCCCTCAGTTATAATCTTCTCCTTCTCCTTGCCCTGCTCGCTCAATGCACTGCCCTCTGATGAGGCTACCTCGTCTACCCCCTCACCTAATGCACAACACTTGAAGGCACGTGAAGCTCGCTTATTTACATTGTCGCCAGCACTGACAAGAAAACCCTGCTTTAACTGCACGAACGACCTATTTTGTGAAGACCGGAGCAACGCCGTACCAACCTCGCAATCATCCCGTGACGCTGAAAGAATGTGGCTGCCAATAGGCAAGGTTCTATTTATGTACACACCTTTACCAGCCGGTGGACCAAAGTACGTACTTGCACCATGCAAGGACCTCAACCTGCTACAATCTGCTTGCATGTTAAGCACTGACGGATTTCGAAGATGCAGAGAGGCGCATGCTGTAGAAGATCTCTCCAGCCCGCTTGCAGGGCTAAAGCGCTGACCGAACCTGGGGGTCTTGTTGATGGACCCATCAAGCAGACTTCCAACACTAGGAAGGACACATGCTGAAATGCTGGCCTGCATTTTAGCCTCAAAAACGGGTGCCTGCCAATACTTTTTTGGAGTATGCAGGGGGGCGATCAGTTGCTGCTGCTTGAAAACGTAGCGTGGTGGAAAGCAGGAGAAGATGGGGAGGACAAAACGAGATAAGCTCTGGCTGGGCGCACTTCACTAGAATGCTGGAAAAAGCACAGAACTTCTCAGCACTTCATCTCTGTGCCCCTGGGCCTAGCTGTGCTCTGGATTTTGAGTAGACCTGTTGGCCTGAATCTCAGTTCAGTCGGCGGACACCTGCGGACGATCCATCGCCGCAAAAGTGGTCATCTGGACGCTGACTGAGGTCCAAATGGGCACTCCCCCGCAACGAGAGCCGTCCGATGGATTGCATTGTGCAGCCTCGAGGCAGCTGCCGTACTCTGACACAGCAGGGCCCAAGACTCAAGAGAGATGTTCCATTCTTTTCTGAATGCCAGCTCAAGAGTAACCCTGCACTGGCAGCTCGCTGGCACGGTGGTCCCTTCATTCTTCTGCTTGCAGCAGCACTCTAAGATCTGGGCATTCTTTCATTCACCCAGCGCAAAGGATGCCATTCCACCACTAGGCATAAGCCGCTTATCGAAGGCCTGGGCCGGAGTTAGAGCTCAGGAGCTCGATGGCTTGCTGCAGCTGCTTTGGTCCCGGCACTCCCAGCAGCTTTCCCCCCAGCGGCAAGAAGTACAGCCGCGAGCTGCAGAGCTTCTCTGAGCTGATCTACGATGCGGGCGGCAGAGAGGAGGGGCGCCTGGGGGGGTATGGCTCCACCACTGGCCTCCTGCGTAGGAGGAGTGGCCCAGATGGGAGGAACGGGGGGACGGTTGAGCGGCACGCGTCCGCTGTGGATGACCTGCAAGACACGCTGAGGGTGAGTTTTGTTGCAGGATAAATGGAGATTAGGGTTTGGAGGAGCGACCCCCTTGCCATAACAAACAATGAGGCGCTTTAGGCACAAGGGCTGTCTACTACAGAGCGAAAGCTGCCAGGGGTTTGAGAAATTAGCCATGCCCTACCTTTTAATATCAGTTCAAGAACCAACTTTGAAGCTGAAACTGTAGTTGCGCTTACACTTTACTGGTGCCCATTTGTTAAGGCCGCAGACTTTGTCTGTCTGCTGATTGGTCAAGCTCGCAGAAAGTTCTTGGATCCAATCCTCAGGCCACTGGACCTCAGAGCTTGCCCTCCTGAAGCTGTCTCAAGTGACATTTGTCTGCCAACATGCTCTGACCCCAACTCTTCGGTGAGATGAGAGGACAGGCTCCACAGCATTGCATCAAACACCATTGGCACTGCACTGAAGCAGTTAAAGAGCACTCAAGGCACAGCCCGCAAGCGCTCAACCTCTCTTTTCAAGCTGCAGTTGAGCAATAGTCAGCCGACTTCTTAACAAAAGAATTCTCAGAACTTTTAAAAGATTTGAAACAAAGCCTCATCACCACATCAACGGCAGGGTAAACACCAATCCTTTGTTTCACAGGACATGAGCTATCATGAACGTGACAAGCTCCTGAGGACAGACCTCCTTCTCTTAGCCCCGGTCGTGCGGGAGCTCTTCCCCTACCTCCCCGAAACTCACTACACATACGTGCTGCCGTACGCTGATGATCTGGATGAAAGGGCGTCCGACTACCTGGCCAGTGTCCTGGAGAGCATGCGGATTGACCTGGTGAGACCACGGTCAGCTTGGGCAGACAGCATCCATGAAAATAGTTTTACGATTGTCCAGTTCCAAAGTGGTCGTTCCTGACTTTTTGTTGTGATATCGAGACGAGGAATTTGCAGGCTGGCGGTCCCGGCTTCCAGTCGTAATAGCAAGATGAAGGACTAGGACGAAAGCGTGGGCTTTTCACAAACTACGGGTTCAACCGTCACCTAAACCGGGCGGTACGATCGGTTTCTGGCTTCTTTCCCTTTGTTGCTTTATTCTTCCACGTTATCGACACGGCGAAGAAGCTACTCTTTGCTGCAGGGTGCAACGGTGGTCCCGCTGCATACCACGGGCGACGGCAACTGTTTGCTGCACGCCGCCAGCCGTGGCATCTGGGGAGTGGAGCTGTTCTCGGACCTGCTGCGCCACAAGGTGTGCGAGGAACTGCAGGACCACCACGAATGGTAAGAACAGCTGGCGTTGTGGTCCTTGCTGCTAGAATGACCCACAAATGCTAGCCATAGGTCTTCCTTTTTTGGCTTAATATCATGTGATAAGCGCTGTCAAAGATTTCATAGATACTGAAGCCAGTTGCAGGTATCGATATCTACACAAGACTTCTTGTTAGATCTAACACAACGTCAAAATAGCATTGATGTACTCTGCCTTGGATAGTCCGTCTGCCCAGTACGCTCTTCTGATGCACCAGAGCGACCCTTTTCATTTTCAACTGCTGTGCATCGCTTGCAGGTACGAGTCCAAGCTTTCCCGAGCAGAGGTTGCGGAGGCGCTGGAGCAAGTCCGTCAGCCGTACCGCTTTCTGTCCAATCTGCACATTGTGGCGCTGGCACACGTCATCCGGCGGCCCGTCATCTTATATGCGTCCCACCGCGACGTGCTCGACTTTGGTTGCGGTTACTATGGCATGGCCGGCATGTTTGGGCCGACCCGCTTCGACGTCGATAGCTGGTACCCGCGACCGCTCGCCGTTGCGTGGTCCAGGTGAGGATTTAATACCCCTTTCAGATTGGAAAGACGCTTTTTGGTCAATCAGATCATTGAAGGGCTTCTCGAAGCGGAGTTCAAAATAGCTTCAAACGAATGGAAGTCAAAGAAGGGCAGAAACTTCTTGCAAACTGGGTTGAGCCCAGCTCAGCAGCGGCTCTTCTTGAGTACCTTTTCGTTGTTCTAGGAGTGACTTGCACCCGTTCATGATTCGTTTCCAAAGTTCGAACATGCTGTTGAGCAACGTTTTCCATCAAGGTAATTTGCGGAACCCCTGAGGGGTGGCCTTCTCAATGTCGAATCTGTGCCCGATGTCTACCCTGAAAGGGAGGAGCTCCGTTTGCATGTTCATCTGCGCTCTCTGCCATACCGCTCATCCCATCCGTCAGTCCCTCACCACTTCTCCTCAGCTGCAGGGCAGTCACAGAGATGCAATCGAACCCACACTTTGAAAGGCTCCAGAACCCGCAACCCAAAAAGTCCCCATTACTCTTCCCAGCTACAACGCATTAATATACAACTTAGCAACTGCCCGCATGCTTTTTTCCTTAGCGACGCTTCATTTCCCTCTGTGAAAGTCTCACCAGTCCTCCGCAGATGCAACTTGATCCCTCAGGAATGCGACTGAGCTCACTTAATACCTCCAAAACTCGCAGTCCCATAACATTCCCCGTTTTGTTTCCCTGCCAGGAGACAGATCTACAAAACCAAAAAATCCCTCTTTTTATTCCAGTCACGAGCACAACCACTTCGTGCCGTTGGTGTGGAGCGCCAGCCAGGCCCCCGTGGAGTGGCCCGTCCAGGACGAGGGCCCGCGCGCCCCGCGCATGACGCGCACGAAGTCATTCGACATGCACGACCCGTTTGCGGTGCCGCCGGAGCACCGCGCGCTGCTGTGGGCGCGCGCCAGGGGGGTGCCGGTGCCGCGGCCCGTCTTTGTGCAGAGGCTGGTAGAACAGGTAAGCAGACATGTGCAGGAAGAAGTGGGTGATGGAAGCGTGTGTGTGAGCAAAGTGCACGAGCTCTTCTTGTCAGGCGGAGACGGCTTGCAATTGAACAGTTTCAACGCTTCGTGACTTTAAAAACCTCTGCTTTGGAGACCTTGCTCTGCTTAGGAGACCTTGCCAAAAGGATTCTGTGTTATTGTTTTGACGGCAAAGGTCTTGCGAATGGTCTTTACTCGTGCTCATTACAAGCTCCTTCTTGCCCTGCGGTCTGCCCCAAATGCATTGAGACCACTGTAGTGACAGCGATCGGTGGAGCCTGATTGCGCTTCATACGACCAGGCTCAGTAAGTTGAAGATTTGAAGATTGCCCTTACCGTTGGGGAGCCGCTGTCGCTTTCGAACGTCAGGAGGCGCCTGACCGCGCCGCCCCGCTCGTCGTGTGCAGATCCGGCAACAGGTGGTGCAGCTGCAGGGCCACATGCTCGCGCGCATGCTCGACTCGGGGGCCTTGGACCAAAACCACCACGAAGAGGGCAACCAGGACTGGGCGTCAGCTCCGCTGCAGCCCCCCCCGGCTTCTTCGATCGCCCTTTCTTTCGCCCCCTACGAAGCCCAAAACCCCTCCCATGCAAACGGGCGCAGTCATGCCTTTGAGTACGAGAAAAGTCAACAGAACGGGGACGTTTTCGAGGCCCCCGCGCCCCCTCCCTTCCAACCGGCGTTCTTCGCAAACCCCCTCCACGCCCCTGCCGAGCAAGGCGCCGCGGCGAGCCCGTTCGACCCGTTTGACCCCGCGGTTGGTGCGACTAACCCGTTTCTTAACCAGCTGCCCCGCTCAGGCACGTCGTATAGCGATTCCACCCCGGTATCCTGGCCCCCTCCGAAGCATGACACCGAAACGTACTCCACGGTACGGCACAACAACCTCAGCAGCCACGTGGCTGCCTCCTCAGTCGAGGGCAGCATCTCTGTCGACCCGCACGTGTACCACAGCAAACCGCTCGGGAGGATTCAAACCGGGTCCCAAGCGAGCGCGGCGCACCAAGAAACGGGGCCGGGGGGGAGTCCCCGACCGGCCAACCGGAGCCCCAGAACCCCAAAGCCGGGCTCGGTCCTTAACCCTCTGTCAGAACTTAACCCTCTAGCCGCTCTTAATGGCTCCACACAAATTGACCACAATTCCGCAAGCCCAACCATTCGTACGCCGAAATCGGACACGGGGCTTGGTCTTGCATCCGGTGATGCTGTCCGAAACTCAAAGTCGCCGTCCGGAGAAGGGGCGAAACGGCGCGCTTCTGAAGGGCCCTTCGCGGATCCGGTGGTTAAGCGGACTGCCCGACGGTTGTCCGCCGAACCCCCCTCACATGACACAGCTCAGAGAAGGTGGAAAGTCGCTTCGCACACGATTCGGGGCGCCGTCCGGATGCGCCGGGCAGCTCTGGCGGTGAAAGTGGATCTGCCGGCGGGGCTCAAAGGGGGATCCCCCTGGTGGAAGCCCGGGGGAGACGAGGGAAGGCTAAAAGTTCGGGAAGGGGAGGACCCGATCCTGCGGGCGCAGGCCATCTCTCGTTCTCTCAGCACACGGACAAGGATCCCGTTGCAGTCACAAGCGTCCGGTGAGGGCGGTATTCCGGCGGATTCGGAAGGGAACGGAAGCGCTCTGGCGACCGTGCCGAAGCCAGGGGGCCAGCTTATGAAAAAAGTGTCGGGCGATGTGCTGGTGCACAGTGGGCAGTATTTGAAGGACGAGCGGGGGCGCGTGGTGTGGGTATCGCTGGCGAAGCAGATTACGCGGAAACTGGAAGGCGTCGCGGTGGCGGATGCTGCGCTGCAAATACTGGCCAAGGTGAGGCGCAACTGAAGCGGCTGCGAAGGTTGGTTGCACGAATCCCCAGGAGTCCTCAACTTCGTTGTATGTTTTATCGATTTGTTGGAGGCCGCTTGGGTCTGCTCCGTATCAAGTATAGCCGTGCGCAATGCTGAAAAGCGGGCCTGAACAGAGGCAAACGGATGTCTAGCTCTCCGCCACGTTGCTTCGTCTGCTCCTATTCTTGATGGGGCCCCGGAGTTCAAGTCTGTGATAACCGTCAACTGGAGCAAGTACCTTGTATCCTTGATCTGTGATCTATCGCTCTTGAAACGCATGCCAAAGCCTGCGCTCAAGTCGCGCGAAGTTCTGGATGATCCTGAGCTGTTGTCCATGCTTAGTTACGTTGTCGGAGGCCTTTTTCTTTTCATGAAGCTTTTGATTGCTGCCAGTCCGATGCACAGAAACCCGTGCATTTGTGTGACAGTCTCTCATTTATGCAACATATGCATGGCAATCTCTAACCTTCTCCTCTCCTCCATCCAGCCTTGCCCCATGCACCACTACGCGGCAGCGGCATCGCGGCAGCCCGAGATTGCGATGCTCGCCGCCACAATGGTGCGGCTCGCGGCAGAATACCGGCTGCTCACGGCGAAACCGCTCCCAGGCATCCGAGTCTCTCTGCCAAACGTAAGCTTCCTCTTTCGCTTGACACGTCTTCGCTCTGGTTGTCATAACGCCTCATCACCGCTACTTCCTTGAAGGCGTCCTGCGTGTCGAGAGATTCTCTAGTAACTTGGCTCGTTGAGTTCGTCCTCTTGCCTCGTCTGTACACCTTAGTCGGCGGTTTCGAAACCAGTGCTTAAACACGGGGCGAGTGAAAGAGCAGGTTTCAACCCTCAGAATGCACTCGGTATGTTACAAATTCAAGAACTCAAGAGTCGAAAAGGTAATTGTTCATCCAGAGATTCTTCGATTCCAGATCACCACAGCGAAAGCCGAAATTGGCGGGTGGGTTGAGCAGCAAATCAGACACTCGAGGCGCTTCCACGGTCATGCAGGAGGACGACCTATTCGTCTGCCACGCTGTCCTAACCGGTCCCCAGGGCACTCCCTGGGAGGGTCGCTTCTTCCCGGTCGAAATTCACGTGCCTCCCGAATATCCTCGGAGGCCCCCCGACAGTGTGCGCTTCTTGACCGAGATATTTCACCCTAACGTCGATCAACATGGAGTCCCGTACCTAGACTTTGTAGCTTCACGGAGTGCGAAGCCGGGGTCGAGCCCGACCCGGGAAGAGCTGGTGAGTACAAGGAAGGGAGGGGCAAAAGAACTGGGAAAAGATGGGGAAAGCCGGAGCGGTGAGGTAGTGTCTGCGTCAGCTGGTGAAGAACTAGGAGGGGCGGAGAGCCGCACGGCCGACGAGATCGTTGTTGCCGCGGAACGGCTTCTGTCCGTTGCGAGTCTGAATGCGGAGTCCGAATCGGGGGATGCGTGCTCGGGAACTAGAGAGGGCGGCAGCGGTGCATATGACGGAAAAGGGCAGAGGGGACGGCAGTGGGATCCATACCAGGGGCTGAGCTTCGTCTTGAAGAGCGTACAACAATTGCTTTGGGATGTGGACCTAGAGAACGTAGTAAACAATGAGGCAGCGGCTTTGTTCCGCCAAGATAGAGCGGAGTGGGAGCGCCAAGCGAGGCGAGCTGCCCTCGCCAGTGGAATATGTCACAGTAACAGCTGAAAGCTTCTCTTGAACACGATTGCTTCCTTACTGTCAAAAAATCCGGATCTGGTGGCTAGCTAGGATTTAGGGGCTGCGATCCGTGCCTCGAGATGCGGAATCTGCTCAGCATAACTGCTTACTCGAGATAGGTACTGTACAAAACACAGTCCTATGGGATATACAATTTGATCGACAAGGACTCCTTGAGATTGCATGATTGGTAGCCGGCGGCCTGCAATGATTGCTCGGTATTGTCTACAATTTGCATGATGCAGGTACCTTAACCACTGCAAAGCAAACAGCGTCTGACCCACGCGTGCGCATCCTGACATATACCTAATTTGGCACGAGGTCCACAGCAATCATTCGGCACAGTTAGTCAGTGCCGATTGCTGTGGGCCCATGCAACCGAACAGCTCGCAACGTGCCAAGTCGAAGTGCATGGTGGCGGCTTGGTTACACATGTACATATTGGCTTGCCTCTTTACTCTTAGTAAAAAGAGGTTTATCCGGTATTGAGTTCCTGGATTGCGGTTCAGGCGACGCTGTACGACGTCGCGCTCTTGTTGCGGTGCGGGCCTGAGTGCTCATAAAACGTACAGTGAAGGGGAAAATCTTGGCAAACCTTTGGGCACTTTGTTTTCGATCGCCATGCCCCGTGCGACTGCGTGGAAAGCATGTGCTTCGAAGTCGAACGCGCCCTAGCGCTGCCGCGCCCAAACCTCTGTATGTAACGCTGTAATGTTTGCGAACCTCATTTTTTTGCACCGAGAGCAGTGCACATGACACTGCAATTATCTTACGAGCACTGACCATCGATAATGTATATTGAGCCCCGCATCAGCGTTATAAGAGGCAAGCCCCCACCGCCTCTTCGAGGCGAGCCAGTCATGTACGATAAGCTCAATGATGGCGCGTTTGCAAGTACAAGTGTGTGACTCGTGTACTTGCATGCCAGGTTTAACGCGTATGGTGGAGGCGCTGTCTATAGGTACATGCGCACCATCATCGTCCGTGCAAGGGCCTGTTTACCCATCAAAAGCACTAAGCATGTTAGTGCATGCGACCCCATGTCGAGTAGATGCGCAGACCGACTGCACAAAAACGTGCCAAAAGCAGATTTCTTGCACGGATCACACATCTGAGCGAGAGGTGAGGTTGCCCCGTATGTGTAACATTCCAACTACGCCCGCCCTCATTTGTTTTGGCACTGTAGACAGAGTCCAGCGCAGTCTACCTTCTACATTCAGAACGAAACGAAAGAGACATCAGGAAAAGTACAATTCTTCAGTCAGGTTGTACGAACTCAATCAGACCATAACAGCCTAGTATTCGACATCTACGACTCATGATCTCTCATCCTACCAGAAAGTGGCATTGCTTGACATCTCCGGCCACCTGTCTGCACTTGCCGTCACTTACGCACGGCCTGCTGGGCAGACAAGCAAACTTAGCCTGTGCGATTCTACCCGCACAAGACTTTGCTATTAAAACTCCTAGAAGGTCCGGGGGGGCTTGCAGAATACGCAAGCAGGACCTCAGTTCGGTTTTATCGCTTTGCAGCTTTGGGTCTCGGCTTCACTTCGGCTTCCTGGCACAAAAGATGAAAGACAGTTGTCAATGTTGGTCCCATCATGAGAAAGTAATTCACGTTCGCCCCGCCTTACATACTCATGAATCTGAAGGAAGATACTAATGATCCAAGATAGAAATCTGCTCCGACCAGAACTAAAAACCCTAACCCAAAATTTATACCTGCTCCGCACCCATACCCACACTGACCAAAGTAGCCATAACCGTCCCAGTGCGGTTACCCTCCCAATGTCTCGGCTTACTATTGTATTCTTCTGTTTAATCCCTCCACGGTCAGCCACCGAGATCAAAGAAACTTGAATGAGATTGCCGCATGCTCGGCGAAGCGAGAGCAGACTGACCCAAAGGTGAACGTAGAACCACGCTAGGGAGGCCACAAAAGCTTAGATCCATTCTGACACAGGAATTTTAGGCATTCAGAAAGCAAAGTTCGAGAAATGAAGCAGATTCTGATAAGTTTTGGAAAGGAAACGGGCTCGCGTGTGTGCAGACACCTGGCGGATGCAAACCAAAACCACAAACCACATATCAAAACCCAATACCAAAAGCAAAAGTCCGCGGGCGCACCTGCGTGGGGTGCATCAGAATGTGGTTCTTGGTGGTGGCGGGGTTGTGGTTCTCCGCGCCCTTGCTCCAGTCGTAACTAGAGGCGTACGCAAAGATTGTGCCGTCGTGGTTGAAGGCGCTGCACGGGATAGGCTGGCTGGACCGCGTCATCGCCTTGAGCCGCTGTTTGCTGTCCTTGTCCCAAAAGTTGTACGCGCCGTCCGATCCGGCAGTTGTGAATGTGCCGTGCACCTGGTATAATGAAAGTAAGTTTAGTATCGGGTTTCTTTGGGTGTCTCTCGCATGTCATTCGCAAGCCTGTTGTTTGTAATATAGGGTATGCGGAAGGATCTGTCCCGTATCCAGACAGAGGCGTATACAGATCTGAGTAAGTAGAGAGTTTGCAAGCTTTTGGCCGCCATTATCGACGTTATTTGACAAAGACAACCACCACGAAAGACCTTCAGGCAGAGCCGACAAAGAGAACAGATCTCTCATCGCTCTCTGTCGCTGTGAACAGGTGATGAGCCTCAAGTGACGGGGAAAACGATCACCAAACGCACGCAGCAAAAGCCCGACGACTTCAGCAAGCTTCAAATGGACAATGGTACAGGTAATTGCACTTTCAGCATGACAAATGTTTTCACGTATGGACGTCCCTGCAGACATGGCAGAGCCGATAACCACCATATTTAACGTAACCTCGGTTTGTGAGATGTCAAGACCTCCGCCGGCTTGTGCATAACGAGAAGAGCAGGGTCCGTCGGGAAGTCGTCTCTAAAGGAGGCCTCACCGGGTGAAACTGGATGGAGTTGACGGAGTAGACCTCGTTGTTGTCGCGGTGGCACTTGAAAGTGAAGTTCTTGGAGCTCTGGGAGTCGTCCAAGTGTTGGACTGCTACCCGTCCCTCTATTGAGCCCACCAGATAGCCCTGCAACGAGGACGGAAAGACGATTGCGAATCAAAGATTTGAAAATGGATGCGACTCAGGCAGTCAATACTTTGTTGGAAAAGGAGTGCAAAGATGCGGTCAACAACAGAAGCCCACGGATGAGAAACTCTGACCACTGAATTTTCCTCTTTCCGCGGGTCAAATAAGTATCTGCAAAAAGGAAGTTTTACACCTTATAGTTGTTTCACCAGGTATTGAGACTTCTCTGAAAAACAAAGACTTGCCGAAAAGAACCGCATGACACTCACCTGTTTATCTGGGAACGTTGCTATACACCTCGTTTGGAACTTAAGGGGCGACTGGATCCGTTTAAACTCGGCCCCCGGATTTTGAAGGTTGAAGACGATGATGTTGCGGTCCGCCGTGCCCACCACCATAAGCGGGTGCTTCACGCTCATAGCATATACCCGCTCCGGCAGCTTCTGGGTGTGCACCGGCTGGTTCTGCCGAAGGTCCCAGTACCTGAATCATGAGAAGACAGAGAAGTTCTTGTATTATTCAGCCAAGTCGCTGAGGATGTTGCGAAAGAACTGCGCTCTACTTGGCGTGGGCGTCTAAGCGAGACACTTATTGCCCGTAAACACCACGGCGTCACATTTCGACAGTCACAATTCAGTTTGATTTCACAACACGGGATGAAAGGCATGTTGAACGCCCACTTTGGCCCGTGAAACATATTACTGCGTAGCCGCCAGAAAACCTTTGTTGTAAGTTGGGGTGCATCAGCAATGAGAGGGCTATTGAAAAGGAACGCCGCAACCCCGAACAAAGATTAGCAGCAAATCTATAAGGAAAAGTTTCTACCTGGGTGGCAGCCTCCAAACATCGTGAGAAGGAAGCCAAAGCAGACATAGCAACCTCACCCCTGAGCATTTCATGCAGACGCCCTTTCAGGCTTCTAGAGTAATGTGCCAAAATATTCTGCATGTTTCCTTCTCGCCTCAGCAGCAGACAAATCAGCCCTGGAGTGGTCGCCGCGTGCGCTCGCTCACCTGACGGTTTTGTCCCAGCTCCCTGTGGCCAGCATGTTCATTTCGGGTATCCACGCCAGCTCCTTTATGGGCTCATCGTGCATGGCCACCGTTTGGGGGGGCGCCCCCGACCCAAGATTCCACAGCTTGGCCTGCTTGTCGCACCCCCCAAAGAAAACAGACGCCCCGTCGTCCTTCCATGCGCTGCATAGCACCTGCAGGGGGCAGAAAACGAACACTCTGTAGGGGAACAGCGGGTGGATGAGGAAACATATTTGTTGATCGGTTTGGATATGTTTCTCAAAAACGAAGAGTGCAGCCCACCTGGTGCTAGACAAGCAGTCAAAAGGAGCGCATCCCAGTCATTCACCACACACGTTCACAGAGTTTCCTGCCGGATCAAACTTTCAAATATGCACCGTAAGGTGACTAGACACATTCTGCCCATGCTTCTCGCTATAAAGGAAGTGAGCAACAAAGGAAGTCGATAGAGAGGTGGTGCAGACGCTGGATGCTCACTCACCGGTTGATCGGCCTTTGTTCCAGCTTTTGGGTTTGTCGCGCCGGTCGACTGGACTTCGTAACAGCGGACCTGGACATTGAGAATGTCTTAGACGCAGTTAATTTGCGTTTCTCAACTGTGACTGGCGACGGCTCTGATTAACGTGAGAAATCTCAGCGATCAATTCAGGCGTTCACGTTGTTGGAAAAGTCATGAAAAAGGCTTAATCGTGAATCTTCCGGGCATCAATTTCAACTGCAGCCTCACCTCAGTGTCCCAGGATGTTGCTACAAGGTAGTTGGCTTTTGGGCTGAAGCCCAAACTAGTGATGCCATCATTGGGGGGTTGTTGCACCTGTTTGAGCAATGAAGATAGTCATTAACCATGCACAGACCAAATTGACGGAGCAAAGAGCAGCTATCAAGTGGTGCCCACATCAGCCAGCCACAACATCCACACAAAATGGGCACGACAGGAGTTGCCAAGCCGTTTATTGCTAAAAACACAGCAAGCTTCGCACCACTAGCTGGTCGGCAAGAATTTGAGAGGGCGTGTGGGTTCCGACATTAGGCTTGCTCTGAAAGGCATTGTGGACTGGCGCTGTCTGCTGAGCGCTCTCAAAAGCTGGTTGAATTAAGGCTAGCATCTCACCTCAATATCTTTGTTTGGGTTGTAAGGAGGGGTCACTGCTGCCCCAAAAGTCGCCATCGCAGCAAAAGTTTGATGCGGCCACAGACCCTAAGAAGCCCCCAGAAATGTCAAATATCAGCAATGGGAGCGAAACGCCTTTCCTCTCTGGAAGTTGAAGAGCTTCTGTAACAGTCTTTGGCGCCCAGCTTTATGGTTGCGCTCCACCCGTGCTTACACAGCGCACACTCACTTTCTGAGAGTGCTCTTAGAATCTTTGTTTTGGCCTGAAAGTGGATGAAATGTTCTGGTTGGATTAGACGGTCTCCGAATAGTCAGACTGGGAGCTCATTAGCTTCAGCAACGTTGGCGCCTGTCCACTCTTCAAGTTCCACACGCACCCCTCTCGCAGTGCAAACTGAAACTTTGGGATGTGTGGGTAAGCGCTTGGTTAAAAGTCCAGGATGAAATGCCGGGGCTCAACGTGGGGGGAACCGCCGTCGGTGCAGTGTGCTCCGCAGTCTCGTGCAAAGTATTATCAACAACGGTTCTTGCACCGGCAGGAACCCGTTACTGACAACCCGGGTCTGTGACAAACGGCCCCACCAAACCGTACAACATGGGCCCCATGCGCAAGCGCCTCTCGAGTAATTCACGGTTCTCTTTCTTTCTTGAGTCTTGCAGTCGATCTCAACCGTAACCCGGTTGGAACTCGGATATGGCAGCAAAGGAGTCGGTGCAATCCAGCCATAGATTGCTTAGATTTCAGATTCGAGATGTAGGTGGCGGCGCGGAACACCATTTTGAGAATCTGTTCAAAGGCCATTCAAATGGAAGGTGCATATATGCAACACCGTCTGAGCCCATGCAATTAGCCCGAGAGCGAATTGGCGGTGCATATGCGTTCGATCTTCCCTCAGCTATTATAAAAAGGGGAAAGGCGCGCACCTCTAAGATGTATCACATAGACACTACAGTAGGACAAATCTTGTGCCAATCATTGATGGTTTTATAGCGCTGCATTGAGTTGCTTCTGCAGTTATAAGGCCATGTGCGACTGGTTGCTTACAAGCTTCTCGTCTGCAAAGTATCAAACTATGCACTGTGGTACCAACATAACCGTACTTGATCACTGAATCGACAGGGCGCAACAGTTCTTGCTTGCCAGAAACTGACTTTCGCACCCTGAATCCTCTGGAGTCTCGGACTCTTGACTGCAAAGACTGTACAAATCTATCCGACAAATCTGTGACCATGAGGTCCAAACCCAGGACAGATATGTTACTGCGCTCAGGAAAAGCTCCTCAAAGAAAGATTGAGCAGCCGGGACTCCGGGACGCGACGCAACTTGATGACTAGAAACCTCTAAAGCACGCTTTCACTACGCTCCTTTCCGTCAAGAGGCAACGCACCTCACGTTTCATAAACACTAAATCAACTGCATCATGCGCTTTTCTTCCTGCTAATGTCAATCAGCCATTGAAGGACCGGTGCAGGTAACGAGTCGCAGCCGCGCGCGTCTATCTTCAAGCGCTGCGCCTCCATGCCTACTTCGCGACGGGTGGATAACGCAGCAAGCACGCGCAGATGCTGTCACGGAAAAGAGTAAGAGTTGTAGGACAAACAAGAAGGCGTATGAACAAAACGCGTACGAATTTTGTCTAGGGATTGCAACAACCAGAACCAGCGCGACAAATCCATGTTGAGCTCGCAGTGTCCAGACTTGCAACAGAAGCTGAGAGAAGACGCAATTTGATGATTCTTCGAAGTCAGGACGGGCTGCGCCTTGCTGGTCCGCTGGTCCACGACGAGGACAGTAATTTAAACAAACCTTGACAGCAGAAAATGATTCGGCACGATAATTGTACGGCTAAATATTCGTCGCCTATACTTAGAACGGCCCTTCCTGGGCGCTTCAGATGGTGCATCGTCCGAAGTGCCTTCTTCGTCAGTCCTGCTCAACTTGACCTGC
Organism: Klebsormidium nitens; assembly: GCA_000708835.1. NCBI lineage: Eukaryota > Viridiplantae > Streptophyta > Klebsormidiophyceae > Klebsormidiales > Klebsormidiaceae > Klebsormidium > Klebsormidium nitens. The sequence continues at coordinate 41,175 of DF237077.1, forward strand.
CAGCTCAAAGGCGAACTCTAAGCCCAACGGATCACGATCAAAGTTCTCATCTCGTGCGTCCGTACCAACAAACAAAAGGCACTTACAAGTTCTCGCAGTGCTCTGCAGTTGTTCAGCAGCAGTTCCTCCACTTGTTCCGAGTCGGCCCTGAGCTCCGCCAGCTGGCTGCAACCCCGGGCGTTCAGAACAACTAGAGCGGGGGACATTATGGTCAAACGGCCCAGGCGGTTGCACCCGCTGACGTCGAGCTTCGTCAGCACGCTGTTGGCGGCCAGGTCGAGGCGGAAGAGTGCAGCGCAGCCGCTGCAATTGAGCTCTTCCAGCAGGGGAGCACCTACATATAAGGGAGGCGTGTTCTTCAGATTCATGAAGGCTTGCTTTAATGAACGTAGGTTGTTTATAGATGATGAAGTTTGAGAAAAGTAGCTGGAACCCCAAGTGACCTGCTAGCTGTCCGAAACTTGAGCCGTAACAGGAATAGCGTCCAAAAGCTTTGCCTGAAGAAAGAGAAGTGAAGTTACGCAGAAGTGGTGCGTAAGCGGTCCCTTCTTTCCTTCAATTAGAACAGCAGCACAAAAGGAGACCTTGAAGCTGCAAATGCTGCTAGAAAGCGCTTCTTCTTCTATCGTCCAGCAAGCAAACTGACGTTCACGAAAGCTAACGTCCAAAAAAGCGTCGAACACGTATCTAAGCGGACGTCAGAGAGAAGTCTCGCTGCCGCAATCCAAAGTGATCGTACGTCAACAACCATGGTTGTCCGAACAGAGCCGCTCACCCGCCAGGACGTCCGAGAGCGCTTCGGACGTCAGCTGTCGGCATTGGAGAACGCTCAGCTTCTTCAATGCAGGACACACTATCTCCCCAAACTCCTCGAGAGCGGTGCACTGAGCCAGCTTCAGCGTTTCTAGGTTCGGGCACCGCAGGTCGAGCTTGGTCAGGGCGGAGCAACCGGAGAGGTTGAGGGAGACGAGGTGCGAGGATGAGATGCTGACTTCGGCGAGCTTGGTGGACTGGGCCAGGTTGAGCTCCTAAAGCAGGAACAATCCATTGAGTGACCTTGAAATGCAATCAAACTGGCTTTGAAAGAGCACCAAGGAACCTATGTCCTGATGGGTTTCTCAGGGGCTGAGCAACCGATGCAGACGACGTCTGCAAGGGTTGCTCCTCAATCGGAACACAAGGATAAACGTGAGAAGCTTGATACGAAGTCTTAATTTGTCCAGAAGCTGATCCTAGCTTTGATAGTTTCTGCGAGATTCTCCAACGCATGCCGGCTGGCGCACACCCTTGCTCATACGACCAGAACCAGACAGTCCGTTTAGAAACATTGACTCCTTTTTATTGGAAGGATGCAGTGCGTATCTCAGCAGAGTCACTGGCTCAAACGAACGGTAACAGGTTGAGATGCTCCACCTGCAGACGTTTCTCCGGCCCATGCGTGGCCACGAAACGCTCCCACGTGACCCCCACGGCTGTCAGCACTCGCACCGCCGCATGCGTCACGGCCCCCCGGGTGACCGAAATGCATTTCGAGATGTCCAAAACGTCAAGCGTCCGTTTCGTTTCGGGCCTTGTTACCACCGGCTCAAGCCCCGCGTCCGTAACCCACAAACAGCCCGCAAGGTTTAAGCTCCTCAGTCCAAGAGTGTCTTCTCGGGCCGACTGGGAAGAGGGGAAGGACAGGGGGGGAAGAAGACTTGGAAATCGCGCTAAGCCCTTCAGAGCCGCGTCATCTATGTTCGTATTCGACAGGTCTAGGTGTGACAAGTCCCGGTTCTGGCACAGCACGTGTACGTCGAACGAGTCAACGTTTGTGATCCCTCCGAAGTCGATTGAGCGAATCGGTTTCGCGCCCTCGGGCCGGTCGTTTTGCACGTGAAGTCGGTGGAAGATGCTCCACCGCACGGGGGGAGGGAGGGTGTTTCGGCATTTTCGGAAGCTGAGGGAAGTAAAGTTGGGGAATGCGCGCAGGAATGACATAATGTGCTCGATGTTGGTGAGGGCTGCAGGAATGGCGAGAGCGGTGGTCTTCGCGCGGAGCGTCCGCACGAAGGCTGCAAAATCCCGACAGACCTGAGGGAAAAGCGGAAAACGAAATGAGAAAACCTATGAAGAAAAGTTCGAACCTCAGGTTGAGTTTACACGGTGCTTTGCAGATTGTTAAGCTGGCAATGTCCATTCAGGTCCTAGACTATGCAAACACGAGCTGCAGTGCAGTGGCTAGAACGTTCTGCTTTCGCCATGCTGTTCTTCGACTTGTCTCTAAATTCGGATTTAGGCTTTCATATTGCAAGCATTTAGCCCAACTTTTTGTTTGCTAAGACCGCAGAACGAAGTTACTCTGAATGAAACGAGTAAGGCACTCCAGAACCAGTTATGATGCTCAGTATGTATACTGGCGGATCAAGTCAAGCACAGGAGAATGGAAGATGTCAACTATTCAAGCCCAGACATGTGAGTGTCCACTAACCCGCGCAGCCCGAGCGGCATCCAACGGGCTTAGGCGCTCCAAAACCAGCTGCTTGCACTCTTCTGGGAGGCTGTCCCACGTAGGAGGGGACTCCACCAATGGCCCCCCGGACGCTTCAGGGGCTCTGCTACTACTTGCCCCGTCTCCGCTTGTATCCGCTACCGGAGGCAGATTCGCTGGCTGTGCATCTGTGGCCATGCCCAGAAGGGCTTTCACGGTCGCTTCCGTGTCGTGTCCTGTGGACTCAAATACCTGCGTGCATGAGATTGATTCAAATCGTGAACTTTCGAAGAAGCATTTGAGACCTAGAGAGCAAGTGGTCGGCTAAGACTGCTTGTCAGAAGAGCGACTAACATCGGTCAATCGATTCACCAGCCCAACATTTTCTGGTCCCTTTTAAACAGCGGTCAAAGGGGCGCAAATTTTCCATGCAACAAGCAGCTCAATTGCAATTGATAGTTTCCTGACTTTAATGGATAAAGCGCCTCTTGCGGGCTCACCGTCTCTACTACGTCGAGGCTGAAGCTCCCCGCAAACATCTCCACAAGCGCCGGTGACATCGCTGTGCCCACTTTTACTTTTTCCTCCGCCCTGCGATAGATCTTCCCCTTGCCTTTTTGCACAGCATTCCAGAGCTGCTCCTCAACTCCACCTGGCGCCTCTTTACTCGTCGACGCCACCGCACCATCTGCCTCTTCTCTTCTCAGCTGGAAACCACCAACGCTGAGCCGCTTGTCCACAAGCTCCCGCCCTTTCTTCTTATCCTTACTTTTTTTGTTCGTGGGCTTGGCAACATTCTCAGATGATTGTGACACCTCAGTGGTTCGACCAAAGCCTCCGCTCTTGCCCTCGTCTTCGTCACCCCAATATGCTGCGTCCGCCCAGGATGCCGTTGCTCTAGTTTTCTTTCCCTGTCCCATACTTTCTAGATGCGCCCCAAATTTCAACACAGGCTAAGTACTAATTTAAAGCTATCTAAGCAACTTCATTTGGTTTGCTACGAAATCACACTGATCTGCATCCCCAGACTCTAGTCTCTAGAGCTGCATGAGAGCATGAAAGACCCATGAAAAGACCCATACCCGCAAATGTGGAGCGAAACGAAAAGGAATAGGACGAGAATATATACTTCTTGATTTGTAATAGAAATAGATCAATCCTGAAGCGAACCCAGGTGTCGCAGGCAATTAATTCCTTTCGTTGGTGATATAATGGGGAGGTATAAGTTGGCAGCTGGGGTTTTCTTATAGACTACAAATCTGCCATTCTGGCCCAAAACATATGTCGAGTCAAGCGCAGGCAGTGACTGAGTGAGGAGGGGAGAGCGCCCATGGCCAATGGTGCAAGCTGCAAGCGTAGCGAGCTGGAATGCATATAGGAGAGGCAAAGCTCGTAAGCAAGGGGATTGAGAAGGACTCCAAAAAGGAAAGCCTGTCTAATCCAGAGGGGCATCTGTACAAACGGCGCACATTTGTGCTCTTTAACTTGGCTAAACAACAAGCCCACTTCAATTGCCTGATTGCTCATAAACACCGTTCCATATCATCTGAAAAAAGGGCAAGATGTTCACTCTCGTCCGGAAGTGGCAGAACTTGCAGGACCAGTGCGGCATGGGCGAAGAGTGTTGCTTGGACCCCACTCTACTATCCTCAGAAGGTGTGTCTGCAGAGCTAGTGCAAAATGTGTACAGCACAGCCGCAAGTCTGTACCGGGCCAATCCCTGGAAGATCATTCCAGAAGACCCGTTTATAGTTTCTGTAACCACAAGCGATATATGCTGGGAGGGGCAGAAGCCACCTTTCTCGTGTGCCAGTCTCTCGGGCGGGAGCCAACAGGGCTTTGAACCAGAATTACAGGCGTTCAGGTCGGTGTCAGACGCACACTGGTGGCATCACCTGAGGGGGGGGCCTGAGAACGCCGAGGATAATACAACACACGCTAGCCACATCAGGCTAGCGTATTCGCACCGCGACGTAGTCAGCCTGGGTGACCTGAAGATGATACAAGTAAGTCCGCCTTTCCCTTTCTTGACCGCTAGCTTTGATTGGCTCTTGCAAGGCTTTGATCCCAGCCGTCTTCAAGCTGACGTGGTTCTGCATCAGTAAAGCTCTTCTTGAACCAAGTGATTCGAGGAGCTGTCATAGCTAGGTACTGCGGTTGTCTACCGACGAGGCGTTCCGAGGGCGCCAGTCCAAGGGCAAGCTCAGCCTATACAGATCATTGTGTTTTCTGTTTATCCAAAAGTATGAGTTCAGCTCAACTTGAAGTGCTGAGCTGAAGTAGTGTGGCAGGATTGTAGTGTTCCAACCACAGTGAGGAGTGAAAAGCTGTCTTGTCTTGTTTTGCAGGACCTGAGTCTCGAAGTAGCTGACGAAAGTGCGTTGCCGGAGATAGATATGGTGGGGGGGGCAGGCGAAGACCTGCAGTACGAGCCAGCCAATCTTCCCACAAAGAAGCCAACTTTTCAAGAGCTTCAATGGCTCCGAATTTCCTTGGTGGCTCTGGCATTTGCGGTGCCGCAGTTGTCAACAAGTGGCGGCAAATCGCCCGAGAAAGTTTCGAGCATACGAGTGAGCGTTCCATTGCCAGAGTTGGGGAAGAGTACGCACGTGCAAGTGACTTACCCAGCGGGCTAAGGTGCCGGGCATTAAAAATAGGACATAAGGAGACGTGAGTTGGTTGGCCCCTAATATCATCGCTAAAGAGAGCAATCGTGTATGATAGCAAGCTTCATCAGTTGTACAGGCACAAAGAGCCGGCCAAGGATATAGTTTGCAGAGTATGCAGTATGGGACAAGCCATTGCAGGCTTGCAAACTGCTTCTAGACCTGGATTGCCAGAAAGGGCAAAGAATGTATATTGCAGGGTATACAGTCAATCGACAACTGGGCGTGCTTGTGTACAACGGCTGCACTGCAAGCATCTATGTCTATCGAATTCAAGGACTTAGTAGCTCACAGGCATGTGCAATGCAGGATTGTCTATATGCATCATTCGGAGACTGAGGCGTCAGAAGTTTCACCATGAAGCAGCATTGATTCCAGCAATCGCTAGAAGTGCTTGCCGCTTGCCGAGACAATCTTATGCTTCAACTTCGCTAGACAGCATGACATAGTCAAGCATGTCTTATTCAGTACTCATGGTAGCTGTGAAGTGATTGTCGATCTTCGAGTCGAGCTTTCAACGACGATTCCATGCGACATGTTATGACTCATGGAGCTTGAGCTGGAACATAATCGAGATGGTTCCATGAGTCGTTAACATGTGTACGTTTCAATCAGCACACGTACACGCGGTCATGGCATTATTATCTTGTATACCACATCACGGGGCGTGCCATCCAAGCCGTCCATGTTGGTATACACAAGCAGAAGCAAATCGGCAAAAATTCGCCGCCAACCAAGAATTAGCAACGTGTACTTCATGGTCAATCTTTGACAAGTTGTGCTACTTTGGACACGCGCCTACAAGACAGAGTAACGCAATAAGCATGCCGCGTTTCAACTACGAGTTGTCTTGCTCTTGATTCACGATACACGGAGTTGGAATCCACAAAGTATCCGATAACCTCGAAAGTCGCAGCTCTCTTAATTTACATATAGGTATTTACCAGCAATTGGGCTTCTTTATTTGACGACCTCCTCAGCAAAACCGAGGTTAGAGTTACCTTGAAGGAAAAATCTTAGGTCCGAGCTCCGCCCCACTCGAGAATTAATCTGTCCGGGGAGTCTTGCCAGCTTTCCGCGAATTTCTTCATGTCGATCTGCACATGATAAAAGCAGTCCTCATGTAGTGGACCACACAGAATACTCTCGATAAGAAGATTCCACTCTGAGCATAGAGAGCGCGCCGCATGGCATCGAAGCATCTCACGTGGTCTGCACCACTCCGCTTGCTTTAAGAAGGACTTTTCATTCCTGCTCCTGAACGGTCATCGAATCTCAAAGGACCTGACTGCGAATCGACTGCAGTTCTCAACTGAGCGCATAAGTCACACTATCCTTTTGGTCGTGAAGTTTCATAATCCTGGTGCTTGGAGTTCACCTTGCGCCTCTGTTCCTGGAACCGCTGCTCCCGCTCCAAATACGCACGCTGCTTGTCGTCCGCCTGCGAACCTCCCAGGCCCCACACCTCCACGTCCTCCACTCTCGCTTCCACGCCACCATAGCCCTGCAAGGTCATCGCAAACCGATTCGTTGAGAAGTATACGTCTCGGATTGACCCGTATCGATGGATTCTTTCTGTGCAGCGCCGGACCTTGCCTAAAATCCTTGTGATCTCTTTCAATCAGAACTTCGGTAACAAACGGGATTTTGAAAGACCCGAGATCGCATTGTGCGAATCTTCACTTCCTCAACGTGCCTGAGAAGGAGCCTGTCCTCGAACCTCGGCACCTTGAGTGCAAGTCCAACTCCATGACAATGCACTTCGCACGTAAGTAGAGAACAGTAACCCGGCTATCGACCGACTTGAGGACGCACGAATCTATTCGAGCACTGATTGCAGCTCGCGGGCCCTGGGGCGCATGCTATTTGTCTCTGAGCTCGACACAACGATCGCCCTGAAGAGCCACTGCTCGTTAGATCCATAGATTGGATCCGAACACCGCCTGCCCGGTAAAGAACAGACGTCAAGCGCCAGGTAAACGGCCTCCCAGTTCGAACGCACTGACCAGGTCAGGCACAAGGGCACCCGGTTGAAAGGTCTTGTCGACTGCGTGGTGCCTGACGGTCACTTTCCCTGGGGTGGCGTTATCGTCCAGCCAGACCCGTTCCTTTCCGAGCGAGCCCCCAAGTCCCAAGCCTTCCGGTAGCGGGCTGGTCTGGTACCCCTGGCCTGCTACCTTCGCGTGACAAAAGACGACGTTGGATTCACGACCTGTGCAAAAAGAGAAAGGGGGGTACATTGATGGTGACGTCATGCTTCCGTCACGCTTTCGAGCAACTTCGAAGACAGATACAAAGATCGAATCTCAAGGGATGCTCTGCGAGTGTAATAGACGCGTGCTATCGTGCGGCAGTGTGCGGAGGAGAATTAAGGAGCTTGAGGCTTGAGGAGTGCGTGAAGGACAGCATGTTTTCGAACACAGGACAAGCGGGTAGCGTCGAGGACACTAAGACAAAGTGCAGACTGGAACTCTGCGACCGAAAAAAGAACGCCAACCTCTTTTTTGCACAGCCATCTAAGAAAAAGGCGACGCTCTCGTTGCCCTGAATCAGAGCCTCGAACCAAAATGGAAATTGCGCTTAACAACGGGTCATTCCGTGGAAGACGAGGGAAGTCGCTCGTCTTGGAAGTGCTTCGTGTAGATTTACTTTGTGGAACAAAAACGGCCAGGCGCGGAGTAATGTAGAATGGTTCATCTGGCAGGACGGAATACCGCAAAATTCTGCTAGTCCAGGAACGGAATAGGATAACCAGGACAAGGATTTTACCGGTCGCTCGAAAGACCTTGAAGGTCGGCTTGAGGGCGAAGAGGCAGCTGCTGGACGATCCAAAGAAGTCTCTCCGGTTGGCCAGGCCGTCCGGGAGCAGGGCTGCAATGCTCCAGCCTTCGCCACTGCAAATCAGTGTCAAAGCGTATGTGAGAAACAGTCCCTAATACGGTTAAGGCCACCAACGTCAGCTTTTGCTTGGACAAGAGGAAGCAACCTATCATACGCCGGTGACTTTGCGAAGCCTTGCCCGTTGTGGACACCAGAGAGATTGTGGAGTACTTTGGGTGATTAAAAAACGCTTTAGGTACACAGCTTCAAGTCGGTGCCATGGTCGGACACTCGCCCCGGAAGCAAACAGTAGTGTCAGCTGAAGGGTTGCAACTTGCAGGCCTGCCAAAAGAAGTCTTGCAATAGAAAAGACTTACAACTTCACCATAACAGTTGGCATAAGGATGGAGTATTGCTTTGGTTGAGCGGTCAGTCTAACGAAGAGTCTAGGCATAGAAGGTTAACGAGCGTAGCGTTTGTAAAACAGGGTATGCTAATCACCCTTTCAACTTCGAACGGCTGAAACGATTCTCAGTGGCCCCTAGAAGGATATGCAGAGACAACCTTACCCCGCAAAAGGGCGCGCTGCAATGATGACAAGAACAGTGCCAGTATAACCTTCCACACGGCTCATGAACCGGTTCATGCCCCGCCCGTTCTCAGAGGACCTGTACAACAAGTGAGTGGAGTTTTTGACCGATTATCTCGCACCATCATCGGAGGGGTATGAGATTGATTCCATTTTTACAAGATTGGGCTTCCGGCATCTGAAGATACGCTTGAGCTTCTCAACCGAAAATGCTCTCAAGCTTCAAGAGCATCACTACTTAGAGATATCTACATAGAACGTTCATATGGCTTCTCAAAAGGGCCAACTGGCGTCATCGGACAGACTGAGATAGATGCAGAGACGTTTATCCCCTCATGTAATCCAGCAGGGAGAATCTCTTCCTGTTGGTCAAGAGTCGAGCCAACATACGTATCCAAGCAGCAATTTCCTCACAAAGTCCTACCTGTACAGAAGGCGTGGGTGTCCTATCAGCCTCGTCAGGTCTCCTCCGCCGCAACCCAGGTCAATCAGCCGTGGCCCTACACCCCACTTTGCAGTCCCGGAAGTGAGCGCTTGCCCCATGCTCCATGCCACTGCGGGTGTCAGCATACCCGATTTCCAACCCCCACCCTCATCTCCTTCTGAGTCTTTCTGCAGCCCGCTGTCACCTCCAGGCTCCGACGAGCTCTCATTGCCAGCTTTCACATCCTGTTCTGCCCCTTTATTTTGTTCATCACTGCTTCCTCTTTCACTGAGAAAGCTTTGGCACTTGCACATAAGGAAAGCCTCCAAGATATTTGACAGGCCCGGCACTGTGGCAACAGCCCAGCTGACTAGCTGCTCTGCCGTTAGCGTGCTCTCCTTTTCTGGTGAAGCACTGGCAGACTCCCACGCGCCGTTTACTAACGCACGAACATCTGGCCACTGAATGCTTGCTGAAGGACCATCGCCCCTTTCTGGAGCTTTCCCCTTGGGCCCTGCTCCTTGTCCCCTGTTCCAAGCTGTCAGGTACCATGATGCCAAAAGGATGCCCTCCAGGCGCTCCCTGGAGATCTTTTCACTTGCGTGAATTGCACTAGATACTTCGCTGGGGGCTGAAGTGCTAGCTGTACCACCTGACTGAACCCTCTCTTCCCGCCACTGTTTCCCCTCCCCAGCTTCGCTTCCAAGAAAGGTCCGTATGAAAAGATCAATCTGCTCTTTCTTGCTGCCCAATCTTCCGCTCTGCGCTACTCCTCCCAAGAACACGGCATAGGTCACTCCGTCTGGGGCGTTCCCAAAGACTTCAGTACAGAGCTGCGCGTTGAGGGATTCCAGCGCATGCTGCAGTGCTGTCGGACACTCCTCTGGTATGTGGAGATCAAAGGTGGCCTGCAATGATGGGAAGGTAAACTGACATGAGCTCCATTTGAAGACAGCGATGGCAGCCAAAATTTTTTGAGTGCTTGAAAGACCGGGTGACTGACCTGACCTCCTGTCTCACGACCTGATTTCTGCATTGTGGTGGTAGCACATTCCCACTTTTCCTGGCAACATTTGACCTCCTTTTTCCAAGTTTGCATGTTGAGGTCCAGCCCAATCAATCTGTACGAACATAGCGAACACTAACTTCCTGTCAGAATCGATTCCTCTAGCTTCCCATAAGCACAATGATCTTGCTTCCTTCACTTGATTGATTGAAGATGGAATTGCGTTAGACATACAAGGCATGCTATCACAGTCATCAAAAGCTGGCGGGGCCAGCTTGCTGGTCTATGCACACTGATGGCAGCAAGTCAGCAGAGCTCACCTTTAGATCTGCATGCATGACCGGTCTTGCACTGCCGCTGCCACTGGTCGCTCCTGAGCGTTTTTCTGAAAGGATTTTGAATGCTGACTGCAAATGCACAAGGTCTCCACTGGATTGAAAGAGAGCCTCCAGCTTGGCTCTCTCCGCATCCCCCGGGCTGGCATGCTGTTGGGAGGCCTGATTGCCCATTGCTCGGATGTTTATGCAATGCAGCTTAGCAGCTTAGACGCCACTGGGGAATTTCTTCTGCCGAATCTCTGAGGGCTGGGCAGACTGAGACAGCGAGAAGCCTGGCTTGGCAGTCCATCTTGTGCGCGCCGCCCCGCGGCCGTCACGGTCACGTCGGTCACGTCGCGCCGCGGCGAAAAGCTCTGCAGGCCTGAAATGCCGGCAGGGTTTTGGGGGGTTTGGTCTACGTGACGTGGTTTACGCGCGGACGGTACACGGCCCCGCGGCCGCGACCATTGACAGCTAGCGGCCGGGCCGCGCTGCTGACGTACAGATCCAGCGCTAATGAAAGCCCGCCACTGGCTTGAACGTGGCTGGTCGCTGAAAAGTTGTTAAAAAGGCCGCACTTGTCTTGCAAGGTATATGCCAATCCTTCGTTTCAGGTCGACGGATGAGCTCCTGGGAGAAGCTTTTGATGTCTCAATTCACACCCGGGCCTTCTTCAAGGCTCGTTTCTTTGCTGGTGTCCTGAGGAGAAATGAACAACTGCTGCTGAAATGGCCGTCGGTTCGGGTTTGGAACTCTATCCTAGTCCAAACATAGGGTTTTCGCAGATTGAGGCGCGGTCGACTAAGGCCAGCTGGCCCCAACGCGCCAGGAGTATTCTCAAAGCCACTGAAAAATAAGCTGAACTTCCAATCTTCTTCCAATGGACAAGTCTGTGAGCTATGCGGCTCCCATCATGAGTTCTTGTGAATGTTGAAAAGGAAGGACAGTCTCAGGACAAGATGGCAGATGCGCTTACTCAGATATTCAAGTCGTTTCTCGAAAGCTCCTATCAGAATCAGCGATGCTGCCCTCTTTTCAGAGCCGCTTCCGTTGCAGTTTTTGAAGTCAACGCGTTGACGGCCGTCTTCGTCCATGCAAACGTGCGAAGCAGCTCATTCCGGAATCTGGTTCCATTATGGATCTACAAACAGCACTGGACCCTCGCGTCGAGAAATGAACGCCTTCCTGTTCAGCAACATCCGTTTCTAGCTGGGCCTTCACGATAACTTCCGGGTCTCGATCGTCCCTTAGTCGCTAAAGCAGAGAAAGCAATCCGTACCCAGTTCTGATGCTTCTTGAAGCTTGCAAGTTTCCACCCACTCTAGTTCTGCGGCCGTTTGGGCATCACGTTTCCCAATAAGTCACTTTCCATAAGTCCTGAATACATGTTGAGTTAGATGTATGTTGAGTTGAATATATTCCCCGGGCACAAACAAACTAAAAACCTGAACCCAAAATTCCACATGCTCCGCACCCGTACCCACCCTGAACCCTCAAACCAACCCCCCGTTCCCCGGGCATGAGTTTTCACAACATAACCGTAACTCAACATAATATCGAGAATACTGTCACTTACAACCATCTCCGCTGTCCGTTCCTTGACGTTCTCTCTGGCTTTCCCTCGTTCTTTTCTGCCGACTTTTTGTCAATCGGAAACCTTCGCTTTCTCCGCTCTCTAGATTCTCGTTTCTCGCCAAATCCTGACTCAGACAATCCTACCCTCGCAGCTCCGTTATGCGATGCGATTGAACTCTGGCTCACCATAAACCTTCCAGATGTCCCCTTCGAGCACTGGTTCGGTACCATCATCTGAATCGAAGTTCAGCAACTGTAGCACTTTTCATTTAAACTTATGTTTGGACTCATGCTCAAACCGTCGTCCGAAGTCTGCGTTTGCTGTGCCGAATCACTTCTCTGCAGTGCTCCTTTGTAGACTTGGTTCGGAACAATTACGCTGGACGTTTCTCAAGTGTCGAGCTTCCGGTTGCAATGATCCAAGCAGTTGCAGCGACAAAAGCGGGTCGAAGCGCGGAGCGGAAGTGCACGAGATGGAACTGACGGCGAACGCAATGAAGGACCATTTGCACGCGCTGACGGCAGCGATCAGCCGGATTGGATCCGTTGTGACGTCATCCAGAAGCTAAGGCTGAGGAGAAGGAGTCGGAATCGTCGAGAGCAGATGGAAAAGGACAGGAGGAACTCGGAGGGAACGAAGGAAGGAAGGGAGGGAAGAACAGCGGATACGGGCCGCGGTGACGATGGGAGTGATCTGTAAGTGGAGCTGAGTTTGGTGACTTTCCCTTAAACGGAGTTAGAGTCCTTGGAATTTATAAATGCTCTCAGAAAGGTCAGGTTTGCGGTGGTGTAATGGAGAACGGGATTAAGGGTTATTGGAGACTTTCGTTCTCTTCGAAGAGCTGTGGTCAAAGTCCCCCAGAGACGGGTCTGGACTGCGCAGCAAAGTCTACTTTACAGTTCGCCTTGGCGTTCCCTTTTGAGGAAGCTAAGTCAATGCAAATGCAGCTTCTCATCCAGAAAGATAGTGTGATGGCGTCTCCTCGCGCCGGCAAATTAAAAGCGGATCTGCACCGTGCAGAAATCTACATTTGCGAGACCCACGAGAAAGCGACTTCGCGGGCTCACGAAGCGTCCACGCGGCGCGTCGCGCCGATACGCAAGCTTTGCGCGCAGAACAAGGGTTGCGCGACCGCAGCCCTTCGCGAGAAGCCTGGTTTGCACGACGTCTTCCAAGTGGGGCCGCAGGAAGAGCGTCGCCCATGCATAGCGCGGCCATTTGGCATCGTGGGCCCAGATAAGAAGGACGAGCGAAGTATAAAGGAGTCGTCCTCGGCGAGCACAAGTTGCGGTCCTCCTCTTTGAAGGAGAGCCGCCCGCGTCCGCCGGCACGGCGAGCGGCCGACGCCATTCCGGAATACCTGCGAGCCAAGTCGGGACTGCGACTCGTTGCTGCAGGTCGGCACGCGATTGTCGCTCTCGTCAGCCAAGTACAGACGCTGGTTTTTCTGCACGTCTAAGGTAGACCGGTCTGTCTACTTCAACCCGTGGCTTATCCACCCGTTCCGGGGCGCTCGAGTGGTGACTCTAGTGGTCTTGCTTTTCTAAGGTGTCAACCAGGAGGTTGAATATGCATACATTTTCGCCTCTGGTTTCTGATCAACCAGCGGAGCCTCACATTCCGGAAAGCTTTGCACCTATTCTTGGACTGTGGGAAATCTGGGTCAAAGACTTGAAAGGTTGTTCGATAAAGGCTGGTACACATTGACGGCATCCGATGGGGACGGAGAGCATCGATCAGGATCAGCGGCAGCAGAGCAGCCACGTGTCGACCGGGGTTAGGCGCAGATAAGACGGAGAAGGTGCGTGTCTCTCTCGTGGTGGATATGCGGCTGGCGGCCCGAGGCAAGCTGGGAGCCTCTAAAGGGTTCCCCAGAGAGGATCTGCTGAGGGTTGCGCTGGAGAGTGCGCTGATGCGGAAGCTGGCGCAGCGCGCAAAGCTGCGCGAGATGCTTGCGGAAGCGAATGGCCAAGCGGCGTACGGTGTTGATAGGTTCCGGGGCTGAAGAAATTTTCCAGACGGAAAACGAGGAGGAAGATTGGTTATTAGAAAGACGAAGTACAAAGGGGCTGACGTTTTGCGTGACGATGAAAGGATACACAAAGCAGTGCGTTACGACTACGAGGGAGCAGATACTAAATTGGAAAATAGAGCGGTCACTGAGTCGGCGGAAAGTGCAGGCGAGCCGGAGAGTAATTAAAGTGACGTGCAGAGCCCGATGATGGAGGACTGTGCACCATATGTTTTGGATTGAACCTGCTCGTTGGAGCAAGTATAGTCTCTCGTCATCACACATGTGCATCCCACGATTCTCATGTCGTCATGACTGTTGCTGGCATCCCACTCCTGCCTTTGCTGAGAACGGATTGTACACCTCCTTCGGACCCACGTCAGTTTCTCTTCACGAGATCGTAAGAAAAACCGACGCAATGATATCATGATCAATAGCTAAGGCTTGGACAGCAGTGGTGCAACTGATGCGTTGATATGTTGATACCCCGATATTCTGGTGATGGTGGCAGTTTACAGAGTATACCAAACTCTCCACTTTGAATCCGCAGATTGGAGTTCACCGGTTGCACAGAGTCCAGACACATGAACATGGGAGATAATAAAACACAAGGCCTCTAGAGGGGCATCACTCTGCATTATTGCCAATTCATGTCCTTATCATGGCATGGAATTGAACCTGCCGCGCTTCCGTGTCAATGAAGTGACGAGCCGCGCTTCCGTGTCAATGAAGTGACGAACTGGACCACTGGTCGCAATACGTGTAGGGCCACGGCCTTTATCGACTCAAAATTGGTCCGATTCAATGTGAATCCGAATCTTTTGTTGGGACGTTGCTCAGTTCTCTTCTCCTATTTTCAATCTCTGATTTGTATTACATTGCGGGCTGATCGCGAGCGTGCCTAGAGTAATCTCTCTTCCGGCTCTTACATCACTGTCAAAGCTGCGGCGCGGCTTAGGGGTGCGTGATGGTGTATTTCCAGATGCTGTCCTCGTGACTGGTTCCCCAGACTGAGTCGTAGCCGGAGTCGATGTTCCGGAGGCGGCCCTCCTTGGGGTCCCTGTGCCAGGCACCATCCTTGGAGTCGCTCAGCACCCAGCGGTAGATGACGTCGTTGGTGTCGACAGCCCACACGCCCATGACGCCAGTCGTCACCTGTAATATGTTTCGCGCGTGGGTGTCAAGTGAGGAATCGGAGCTTACAGAGCACCCGTAAATGGGCCCATACAAACCAGATACAAGGTCTTGTCGGACCTTTATCCTCTCTTCAAGTCGGACCTTTCGCAGTAAGAGCAGAAATAGGCAGAGGATGGCAGCAACGAGCGATTTCCTAGGCACACGGAAGGTTGTACGACTTTCACGCGACAGGCGCATGCGTATTCTGCCAAGTTTTACCCTCGAGGTGGGTGGAAGAATCAGAAGAGAAAGAATGGTTCGTGAAGATTTGGTCGACCCTCAACTTTCATTGTCGACCCATTACGTCGTTTGTCACAGGTTGGGCGAGCTCAACTCTCATTGTCAACCCATATTCCGCTCTATCCAGAACGAAAACTTCTAGCATTCATTAAAGAACGGGTCTCCAAACAAACAACCTAATGCCGGCAAAGAATATCGAGAAACGCTGAGAGAAGGGGACATACGGTGAGATGAGATGAGAGTGTCTTACGTGCTTGATGATGTCCTGGCCACCAGGCCCGGGGACGTACACAAACTCGTTGTCAACGCGGCGGAAAACTTGCTTGGTGGCGTTGACACCCCACACGTCGCCAAAGTCGTTGGTGTCAATCTGCGCCAGCCTTCCGGGGACGACGTCCCAAAGTCCGGTGTCTGTGACTGGCTCTGCACAAATTCCGATGATTCCGTTGATTTTGTGCATCATGGGCGGAAATCCACACTCATACCTGACGACAGTGCGCAGTCAAGCAGCGAAAGCTGTTTCGCGCTTGTGCAAGCGCTGCTAAAAGTCTTCAGTGAATACCAGTACGTTTGCAGTCGTACGTTCCTGAGTCGCTCGACTTCAAAACAGAAAATGTCACTGACTCGCCTGACAATAACACATCCTGAAACCTTTGGATTGCGGAGGTGGAGATCCATTTCCGGAGCTGTTTGAGCTACTGCATGAGCAAGTGGGCTTTTGAAGCTATTTGGAAAAGCGAACTTGGAGATTCAGCTCCTTTAGGCACTTGACGGCGATTCAAGTTGCCAATCAAACCAAGTCGATTGGTCACAGGAGGCACTGCTTTTGAAGAGTGACAGCACGGTGCTTACTGTTGTTTCTCTTCCAGATCTGATCGTCCGCGCTGACACCCCACACCTCCTTCCCGGAGGCCACGTGCTTCAGCTTGCCAGCGACATTCTTCCACGTGGTCCCATCCCTGCAAATAGACAGCTAGATCAGTTGGCGAAGCTAAATGGTTCACCTGGTCATAGCTTCCCTGCAGAACCTGACTCGAAATACCAGCTTGCACTATTGTCTGCAAAGACGTGTGCAACAAGGTTGCAACACCGGTGCAGTGTGCAATTGGCTTTTACCAGAAGGACCCGAATCAATCTCAAGGAGCCAGACTGCCAAACCCTGGCGCCGTAGGGATCACTCACATGCAAGCGCAAAAGAATTCACGATTTAAGGTGATTAGTGTGTAAAAGTCCATCAAAACGAGTTACCATCGCTTCTGCAGATATGAACACAGGTTGGAACGTTTTTCGACAGGCAGCCCTCATGCACAAGCTTACAGAGATCCCCCAGAGATCAATTCTATAAGTGCTCCGAGTCTATCTAATGTTGCAGAGTCACGACATCTCACCAGTGCCAGACATCGTCGCTGGGGCTTACGCCCCAGTGGCCCTTGGCTCCGGTGGAGATCTGCTTCAACTTTCCTGTCGACTGGACTGCCCAATTGTTGTTCGTCCAGTGGTAGATATCATTCGTGACGGTTGTGCCAATAAGCGCACCCCCGTCCCCAATGCTGATAGTCCGGAGCTTCCCAGGGACGTTCTTCCACTCGACGGCGGCGGTCACAACGGAAGACTGCAGTAAGAGGAGGAAGGGCTGCTGTTGGATCGGGGGCTTGGACTTGCAGCGCATACTGAAGTTGTGGAAAACTTTTTGCATGCTCAATTGGTCATAGCCAGGTCGGGCGTAGGATGAAGAATGAAGGAGTCATAGCAAGTTGCTACCCCCGTCTGATGGAGTAAGTGGCATAGGTAAGCTTACAGAGGGGAGAGGTTTGCTGATTGATATTGAACAAAAATGCAGAAGATGCATCAGCTGATCCAAAGACAACAGACGATGAGAGAGCACTTCCAAAGAAGTCATTGAGGCCAAGGCTTCCCGAACCATCAGGAAACGATTGGGGATCAGCTGATCTCAACGTGACCACAGGGATTGCGTTAGGTCCTTAAGTGATAGCTACGTCACCTTCTCAAACATGAGAGAGTTGAGCAAAACCAGATTCCAGATCTAAAGCTGGGAATATATCTATGTGCTGACAATCACTTCATGAGAGCTGAGAGCAGTACTCAGGTGCACACCTTGACACAAACATGCAGTTGACATATGACTGTTGCTGTCTTCGTCAGCTCTGAATGACCCAACTAATCTGGGTAGTCCCTCAGAGGGAAGCGTTCCTCAAAAGTCAAATACAACGATCTTGTCTTGAACAGCTGCAGATCTCACGCTGACAGATATAAAGCATGAGGATCACGTCAGCACCAGCATTAAAAGTTCGGTGACTTACCCTGGCCTTCAGCTGTTGTGCGGGCGCCTTGGGAGCAGCCAGCTTGCGGCCAAAGATGGGGGACGCAAGCTGCAGGGGGGTAGACTTGGCGCCGAAAGCGCTGGGGGATTCGGAGAGCATCTGGCTGCTGAGCGCAGCCCGGGTGGTCAGAGCTGCAGAGGAAGCCATGGTGTCAGGCAATGAGAGGCGGCTTGGCTGATCGAATGTGGATTGGGAATGTGCTTGGCAATTGAGGAGCGGAATGCGGATCTGAAGAATGAGCTTTTCTCATGACGTTTAAATACCTGCTTGTGCACTGCAGGGTCGGCCCTAGATCTCCTACGGTGCCCTGAGTCTGCTCAAGTTCAACTGATCTACCTCAGATTGTACGTGCTGAGAACCAGTACCGGCGCCAACCTGCTGGTCGGGCAAACGGCCCCTCACTCCCATTTAACTAAGTTGTCTAGTGTCTCCTGTCTTTCCGCTGAAGCTGAGAGACTCAATAGGAAAACTCATTCTACTTCGTTCTACTGCAGGTTCTGCAGCTTGTAACGGTTGCCATAGACTTAAATGGTCCAAAGTAGTATCTAGGCGCACCCAATATGCTAGCAGGGCAGCTGCTCAGATACATCTGCGATCATGGGCAGGCTTGTCGGTTAAACAATATACCTAGGATGACATTGACACAAGGTATGCACATGCAAACCTAAGTGTCTTCAAGGCAATCCGTGACGGCCGTTAACTACTGTAGGTGACCGGGCGCCGGTAAAGCCATATCAGGTCACAGGTGTAATCGGAGTCAGTAGGTAGCTGCTGCTACGGTACTAGGATTCCTAGGTGCTGTAATACTAATTAATGCTACAACACCTACCGTACAACCCGCGTAGTACCTACCTATTGCGGGCTGCTCATAGTACTTGTATAGAGGTACATGAGTACCTATCACGTACTACCTATTTAGTACCGGTCGGGTAATCCTTCGGAGTCCGGACGACCGTAGTAGGTACCTGAACTTACGGTCGCTGTGGGTACACGTCGACCAACTACCTAATACGGTAGTAACATTTGTACGACTGTACACGTCGCGTACCGTAGCTCATAATATCAGGTGTCGTAATACCGGCATAATGATTGGGTCGAGATCGTCAAAATCCGCTGCATCATTTAGGTGACAGGTCGCCTCTGCATTATCGCCCGGTCGGCATTTGCCATTCATGATTCCGAGCTACTACCTATGCGCAATGCAGCGGCGGCCAGGCTGCAGCTAGCAGGAGCCTGGAGGGCTGTAGGCAGAGCTGTAGGCTCCTAGGCAGCTGTTGCACACATGGACCATCGAAGTTTGAAGTCATGATGAGGTAACCACGTCACTGGGACGGGTAGTGTTAATTTGGTGGTAATAGGCCCCTGGGCATAGGTGCGGACTCACCGCGGAGCAGGTACCTAGTATATTTTGCAGGGTTAGGGTTTCTAGTCATAGCTCGCCGGAGCATATCAAATCTTCACCTCTTGTTATCTTTCCTGAGTTTCATGTAAATGGCCCAGGCCCCAGGGAGAGTACCAGATTCGATTTCAGGCCCCGTATGTTTCGGGCAGCTTGACTGCGATATTGAGCTGCTGTCTCAGACTTCAGTCCGCAGCGCGTATGCTAACGACCGTCGTAGGTACAGCTGTGCTTTTAGGAAGTGCCGGAGACGTACTTGTACGGAGTGCCACTCCTTAGAAACGGCGAACCTCACCAAATCATCTTTTCCGATTGCCTTGCGGGGAATAACCTCACCCAGAAGTCGGAACCGTTACATTACGAGTTCTCTAGCCTGCACATGAGCGCAGTGGCTGCAGTGGGCCAGAGTCCAAAGTCCAAACAGCTGGCCGCACATGTTCGAGTAACTTCAGCAGGTCGTAAGACTTGACTATTCACTAGATAGTAGGGCCGGGTACTGCCAACTTAGTGCCAACAGTTATGGCCGGCATGTTCTGCACAGAAGAACCTGAGAGGGATAAAGTAAACCACAAACTTGAAGGTGACGTTGAAGGTGCTGAATGATGATGAAGTGCGAGGTTTGGACTCTGGAGTAGGCTCGGCCAGTCAAAGTACGGTACTTGGTCCAATTTGAACAAAGCACATTGTTCTACTGCAGTATGGTTTGATTTGATACTTATTATCGTTACGGCCGCTTGCGCTGCTTTAGAACAGGCCCAATACTTTGAATAGGATGGTCTCGATGTGCACCTGTGAAGTGAAAGACATAGCAACTTGCTGTAAAAAACTTGTAAGCTTATGTAGAGCTGGCAAGGTCGTCACCGTACCCCCACCGTACCGTCCTGATTAGCTCGAGTGCATGTGCCGCATTGCATTTTTCGTACGCATGTTGGTTGCTGTAGAGCAAATGAACTATCTTGTTCCCATGCAAATGGATAGCCATCTTAGCACGTAAGATCAGTTGATTTGAAGTGTTTGCGACCGGCACCCCGGAGCCGCCAGGTTGCTATTGATGACTAAAAAGAAAAATCAGAATCCAATACCACATGCTTGGCAAATACCTGGCCTGACCTTTGCAGGAAACGTGCAACTTAGAGCTAGATAGGCTCGCTCATGCATGATCATTCAAATTTTAAGATGATGAGCCCGATTCTGTATCAAGCTTATACGGCCGTAAGCTTGCCAGCTGCTCGAAGCACGGCATATGACGGTTGGCACGGCACTCATGCCATGGGCAGGCCTCTGCATGAAGCTGGCCGCGCTGCGCTCCAATGCACTATATAAGCGGGCCCAGAAACAGCATTGATGGCCAGGTTATGGTGGCAGGCTATAACCTCGACCGACACTTAACCAATCGTCAATACCATCTGGCATTCATGGATTCGTAAAGGTACGCGTGAAAAGCAGTTCTCCCGGAGTCCCACATTGAATCGTTCGTTTGCAAATTTGTCAAGGATGATGCTTTTGGCTCCGTACTCCTTGCAAATGAGTAGATCCTTGAATCTGCACGAGTTAAATGATCCCATATGTAACATTCTTTCTGAGTGTTAAGTCATCACACCGTACTTCAGCTACAATTGCTCGACTGGCCTTCCCTAAAGACCATGCTTTGCAAAGAATGATAGTCTATTGTCCTCCAGGCTGATTGCAGGGTGCACTCGTATCACCTCTTTGATTGCTGTTGACACTGACCAGCTAATGACTATCGGCTTTGACAAAGGACCTGAAATGGCCGGGAACTGCACATAATTTGCAAGCTACTATCCTGTTCCTTGCGTGAGGGGAACGCTCCCGCGCACGTCGACATATAGCTCAGCATCCTGCTGCGTGAGGCCAGCTGACGTCAGGCCGTTCACGAGGGCCTGCTTGTACGTTTCTGACGGGGGCCGCGTACTAAATGCTCCGTTCAGAAACTCACCGGCGTAGTCTTCCGAGCAACTGCAGTGGAACGTAGAGACGAATCGTTATCGGGAATGGACCGGACCTTGTTTTTGTGAGACATCGTGCAACCCTGACATGCCTCCGCAAGACTGGCAGCTCGTCGAATTGTGAAGAAAGGGATGGACAGGAAGGTTACTGATGGGGCGGCGTATTCAATGCTCCGGCTCAGGAATCTCCGCGTAGTTTGCCGAGCGGCTACGACTCTTAAATGGGAGTCGGCACTCCCTTCTGCTAGGAATTGGCACTATGCCTCCATACGACTTGCAGCACGTCATAACGAGGCGGAGGAAAGGCGAGAATCCAAAGGATCAGTGGCAATCCGCCGGACGAGAGAGCGCGCCGGACGAACGTTTACTTGGTCATGGTGGTAAGAACAAAACTGGGCGGTGATCCACAAAAGAATAGATCAGAAAGAGATCGCTGCTCACGTGAATGTTAGAACGGGTTCCCCGGCATGGTCTCCGAGATAGAGGATGTTGCCATACCACCGGTCCTGGAACAAGAAAGTGCAGCGATCAACATTCTGAAGCACCATCAAGGCAAAGTCAGGCCCGAGAGTGCGAGCACAAGGTACATGCAATATGAGTTTCCCAGGGATTCAACCATTCGGCAAGCGCTTGTCACGACGTGAACTTGACATTTAGAAACCAGATGTGGGCGAAGGGTTCTCCCTGATTGCGTTCTCGTCGCATTGTCAATCACCACTCCGTTCGAGATCCTCAGCTGGATTGCAGGGACCGCCGCTAGGCATGATTGGATGGCTCGAAGCAGCCGCTTTCCCCTCTCATACCCTTCCCTTTCCCGCCAATCTCTGCAGAGTGACCCTCACCTGCAGGGAAGCCAGGCCGGGCGGCGACGCGTTTCCCGAGCGCAGCTCCGGCAGGTCTGCTGCAGCTATGAATGGTGTCGCCACGTCAGAAGGAAGTATCCGGTTCTCCTGCGCTACCACTTGGTTGAACTGCTCCAGCCTGGAAACACGAAAACGGACTCACGTTTCGTGAGCACGTAGACGCAGAAACAGCAGCGTCCAGACGAAAGCGACCCGCGGAAACCAGGGGACTCACTTCTGCATACACGGCCAGTCTCTCTTCCAAGTTGCTTACAGCGTGACTTCTGCCGGTAGTCCGTACTCTGCAAATCAAAGACAAACCGGACCAAAGAACTTGCTTCCATGAATCAAAGGAGAAGACAGAAGAGGGGGGGTGCACATAGTTTACGCCGTCTCTTCTCCACTACTGAAAACTGTCCCGACTTTACCCATCGACGAAACAGGGCCCATCGCAAGATGCAGTCGCAAGATTCCGCTCACGTGATCCGGTAGGCCCGCAGGATCGCCGTCGATTCCGCCCCCGGCATATTGTACGGCAGCAGGAAGGCCACACCGCCATCGCCCCACCGCGCAGTCGACTTGTGGCCAAAGAAGAGCCGTCGGCGGACCAGGAATGTCTCTTTGGCGGTCGGCGGAGCTGGGTCCGTCGTGCCAGCGCAGGCCGTACCCATGATGTTGAGCTGCAGCCACAGGGTATTGAAGTGGTTGTGACAGCCATTATGGCCAAGCATAATAAGCCACCTTCCGGGAACGGGTGGGGTTAGTATTGGAGTTCAGGGTGGGCACCGGTGCGGAGCAGGTGTTGGAACAAATGTCAATATCAGCTTTGTCTTGATGTAACTTGCTCTTTCATTACTCTTTCCAGAAAATCATGGTTGTTAGCCAGCTTGATCAGAAGACCGCGCAACGTACTTTGAGGATTCCCCCCTGCCATGGTGATATCTTTCCGACTCTGTAAGCACGGGCTTGCCACTTGTCCAGACTTCACAACAGTCCTGAAGCGACGCTTTCATGGTTTTTTCTAAATCTCTCAAACGCACGCTCTGCTCGTTCGACGTTCTCGTCCAGAGATAGCTCTCGCCACTCGTCGAACCCTGCACTCACCTTCCCCCCCTTGATGTAGCACAGGAAGCGCTCCTCCCACAGGTTGCTCCCAAAGCTCGCGTACCACACGTATGTCGTCCGACCGTCCAAATTCGCCCCGCTTCCGACGTTTCCCATCGCTCCGCTTTCATTCTCCCCCGGATGCAAAAGCCGGAACCCAAACTTTGACGTGTCCAGGCGGTGGCTCTCCCCACTGGACGAAGCGCCCGCGTTTTCCGGGCCCTCGACCGGGATCCGTCGGAACCCCCCTTGAGCAGCTGCACCTTGACCCCCCCATTCCGATTCCAGCTTCAGATTCAGCTCTTTCAGCCTGCGCACCTCTCTCTCCAGTTCCGCGATCCGCCGGTCCCGGGGATCAGCTTCCTCCCCCCATCCCTCGGCCGTGCTCTCTTCCGCCGCTGAAGGCCCCACGCTCTCGGCAGAAAAGGTCGTCCGCTCTAGTTCGACGACGATGACTTCGCTCTCGTCCGCGTACTCGTCGCTTTCTGGGCTGCTGGGCTCTAAGTCCTCGACTGGGGCTCCGTCTCGGGCGGCTAGGTTGGGTTCGCTCGGGGAGATGACGACTGGGGGGCCGATGAACACGGGGGCGCCTACCGGTACCTCGGTTACCTCGGTGACTTCCAAGATCTCAATTGACTGCAGGAAGAAGTTTTCTGTTTCAAAATATCCAAATAAAGCGGATCTGCCGTTCGATTTTCAATCATGGGTTTCTTTGTTCCATATTTTAAAAAACCAAATCTGCCGTTCAATTTCAGAAAAGCGTTTTATCGTAAGACTCTCTCATCACAAAACAATTCTGCCGTTCGGCTCTCAACAACCCGTTTCCTTGTTACAGTACCTCACAACGGAACAAGTCTGCTGTTCGACTCTCAGCAATGCATTTCCTCACTACAGCAATCGACAAAAAACCGATCTTGCCGGTCGACTCTCAACAACGCAATTGCTTGTCACAACGAAACAACTCTGCCGTTCGAGTCTCGACAGCTTGCGAGCGATCCATGCTGCCTTAGGAATAATCACAGACGACAGTCCGTCGTACTGCGCAACGGACCTACATCCAGTTCAGGCGAGCAAATGAGCTTGCTGCAACCGATTTCGAGATGAATGAAAGCGACTGCGGCGCACGATGCGTATTCGATAAGTCCATGTCGTGACGACCAGACTTCGTCTACGCAAGCCGAAGGGCAACTCGAAAAGTGAATATAGAAAGGCGCAGCTTAGATTGAAAAAGTGCGGGCGACATCGAAATTGGTCAAAAGACAAGGAGTATTGAGATGCCACGTAGCGGCACATACCTCAATGACAATCGGCACCTCGGGATGCAAGCCGTCCCAATACGGAGCCAATGCCCCACGGACCTGCATAGAACAGCGGCGTCAGACCGGTCCCTTCTTCAAGTCAAGTCGTGACGAGCGCGACGAACAGAAACGACGGTGAGTTAACACTCTAGCGGCGGCTTTCCTTGCGTCAACAAACAACAATTGGTCCCCTACGGGAGAAAGCTGAAGGCCAGCGTCCAGGGGTGATACTTTCGGGTTGATTTTTTTGAGTATTCGTCATGCTGCAATCCTGATGGGGTGTCCCCGGGGGTCCAGATAACCATCTAAATCATGAAGATCAGCATTTACGAAAGACGTCATCTCGACTTGCGATTCCCGGGCTAGGAAAACATCGGCGCTGCCTCTCGCTGCTGGATATCGCTGGCGCCTAATGCTACACACAATGCTACTGGGTGCTGAGAACCTCTCCCAGCAATCTCAAAGCAAACACCTAAAACCTCTTTGGATACTCTTTTTTCCCCAACGAAGCTTAATCTTCATGCAAGAACCACTCCAAAAACCTCACTTGATCCAGCAGCTCGTAGGTGCAGGACTGCAATTTTAGGGGGGTGTCTTCTGGAGGCGCGTCCATTGGGGGATCCCCGAGAAGCACGGACGTACAGGCGGCGTACGACTTCGAGATGGATTCCAGGTTGTACCCCCCCTCGAGCGCCAGCACCAGCTTCCCCCCCGCTAGCTCGAGCAGCTGGTGCGTCATGTGGGAGTAGCCGTAAGGCGTGATCTCGCACTCGCCCAGGGGATCCCCCTTGGCTGCACAGAGTGAACGTGGGAAGAGTTGGAAGACTTGCCAGTATGTTAGGTCACAGCGATCCAAGATTCAACAAGGCTTAGTGGGAAGTTCTTCGCGAGCTCGGACGGTGATGCCAGATAAGTTTTGGCTGAAATACCAGGATGTCGTTCTCGCACGACATAAATCCGTGACTTTTGAAGCTGAAGTGCGCATCAAGCAATCGACGCAGGGCCCACAATGTCAACTGAGTGGCCCGTCAAGGACGTGGGACTTCGCAATGAGCGAACACGAAGATGCACACATTTGAAAGTCGAACGCTTCAAGCAGATCGTCATGCTCGGGCTCCTTATACGCAGAGACAACATGTTGTTCTCGACGGGTTGTTCAATACGTTCCCAGAAGGCGGGGAGCACAAAGTATCGGTCGATCTCCGTATATTTCGCACCTCAAGCATTTCAGACTGGCGTTGCAACATGCTGACTTTGCAATTTATCGGGCCGAGATGAGCGAACCTCGCGGGGAAAGACAGCCAACGTTTAACAACTCGCCTGCATCGAAGCCCGCCGAGATGAGCACAATCTCGGGGTCGAACTGCCGTGCGATGGGCATCAGCACGCGGTCCCACGCCGCCAGGTAGTCGGCGTCCCCAAACCCCTCCCACGGCCAGGGCACGTTCACATTGAAGCCCTCGCCAGGGCCCGCCCCGACCATGTCCAAGTTTCCGTCCGGGGAGCAGGGGTAGAAGGAACCAAAGTCGTACCTGGAATGACATAAGCGTTCCGTACATGTGTCTGGCGGCGGATGATTCATGATGAACATCCGTTGCTGAAACGAGATAAGGTGGGGGATGAGGGTGTAATCTAACAAGAGCAAGAAGTGGATTCAAGGCAGCAAAAGAACTGCAGGAGAGAATGCAAAGACGTAAGGTGGGTCGTTCTCGACTCTCTCTTATCCAGCTTTCCCTTCAGCCGAATCAGAAGACGAGTAGCATCCCCGAAAAGAAAACATAGACAAATGGTAGGAGTTGCGTCGCAGGAAGAGATGGCTGAGAGCAAGAGATTTGCGAAACAGTACCTCTGACAGGCAAAATCGCACTCCTCTCAAAGACGAGCCATACCTGTGAGGGGAGAAGTATAGAACGCTGGGGTCCTCGTAGAACATGTGCTGGGTGCCGTTCCCTGCAGGCAAGAACCCAACGCTCAAACGCTGGAAAAGAAGGCCAACAGCACCAAGGCGTCGAAGTGTCACAGCATCGTTCTTGTCTCATGGCATGATGCTCAGACGTAAGAAGCGCAGAAACTTCGAGAACCTCGACAGTTGCATCGATGAACGAGGAAAAGACAAACGAAGAATTTCTCCGCACAAAGAACTCACCGTGGTGGATGTCCCAGTCGACGATCAAGACTCTCTTAACCAGCTTCTGCAAGGCGCAAACAAGGAGACGTCAGTTGCAACGCCCACGGTAAAAAGTTAATATCAAGTCCACACAAAGGATTCATGAGCTTGCGGTTGCCTGTCTGGAGTATCTTACAATTGGCATTCAGCTGAAATCATGGATTCAGGGACAGGAGGCAATTGGTGAACAGCGTATCCGTCATGAGCTCGCAACAACAAACATATGCGATGAAATGCAACGATTGCGAGCCTTCTAGATGTGCTCCACACTGACCAGCTTGTGAACCAGCCAGTGCGCAGCGACCGCGACGTTGTTGTACAGGCAGAAGCCCATGGGTAAGCCCGCCTCTGCATGATGGCCGGGAGGCCGGACTACCGCTGCTGCGCGGTCCAGCTTGCCTTGGGCGACTTGGACCGCCACCTGGCACAAAGTAATTCACTGGAGGCTGGCCAAAGTCGAAGAGAAAGAAGGAAACGGATCCAACAGAAACACTGTCCGAATGTTTCATGGTCTCAAGATAAATTGAGTTGTTGGTTTGGATACTGAACATTAAGTAACATTAGATCCCGTTGTGTCAGAATTTCTTGTATCGATACATAACAAGCATAACAGCGGTCCACCGGTCATCGAACAAAGGTCCACCAATAAGATCGGTGGTAGGCAAGTGGATAGAGGAAATTGCTGCAATGTGGACGAGAGTTAAAAGCCTTAAAGGATTTTTCTTTTTGTAACTTCTCAACCCATGGACGCATTGCTGTTGGAGATTCGATATCTGTGGCAAAGGAGCGTGACATGAAGCAGGTTACTTGGATCATTGGTCACTTGAAGTGGTCACTGGAATCTCTCTTGCGTCAAGTTTTGCTAGTTGACTCACCTCAACCACCGAGCCTGCAGCCAAGAGGGAGGACGCGGTGGATCCCTCGTTAAAATAGATAGAATTGAACTTTGCGGCCAGAGCAGTCCGCCCCTGCACCCCGTACGACCTCTTGGAGATGTCCTTCATCAGAGTGATGTGCCCCTTGGTGTGCACCGTCTCTAGTTCTTCATCGGTAGCGTCGCGTGCTGGCACCCGAATCATTCTGCAAGCAGCCCATCGCTCGTCAAAAGTCCAGACGACCTGAGAACTTAAAGGTAAACGAGCTTCCAAGGTGCCAATAACTGGAGCAGAAGTTTGTGCAGGGCTTCTGAAATTTCGCCAGAAGACCGCAAATCCTCTCCATTACATCTTAACTCCTCAGACCTGGGTGACTTATTGTAGACTGTGACTGTAGACTGTAATCCCGTAAGCTGTTTCTGGTTTATGTGCGTCTTTCATGAGGTGGCTGAAAATCTCTCACGGGCATCTGCAAAAGATCTGTGGGGGCAGGCAAGGTCAAGCTGCCAGGCGGGTGGTGCTTTTCCCGAGTGATATGCCACCACCCATCACCGATAGGGGGAATGTATAAAGTAGAAAACACAGTTGTCCAACAGCATGTGTGCATTGTATTCAACGCACTGCGTAGTAGACATGCGCGTTCCTGTCAACCTGCTGCAGAAGATAACAACATTCGGGCGAATGCTGTGGCAGGCACATCGATGCAATTGACATAGTGGACGTCACTTCTCACCTTGAGACCAGCTTCTCTTTCTTGAGCTCAGCAAAGATGGAGCTGATTCTTGCTGGTTGCTCCGGGTGGTCTCCTTTTGGGTGCGCGTGCAACATCATCTGCTCAGAGTACACCAGCCCCACCCTTGGCTCTTGAGACGGGCCTGCTTTGCCCGGTGTCGCGGCAGGGGCTTCGTTGAGATCAATCCCGTCCTTCGCTTCAGGTGATTCATCTGCTTGCAATGGAGTCTTTGCTGCTTCAGGGCTCTTGTCCTCCTCGATTGATAACGAACCCAAGCGGAGCTCCAAATCCGGACTGGTGGCCATTCTTGCGACCAGACTCCAGGGTCGGGCTCTAGAAAGCAAGAGCTAGAATCCTGAGGCGCCCACTCTGAAGCGCCCACGTTCCAAGCTCACCTTTTAAGTTTTAGAAGAATGCCGTGCCCTTTCTCAATTGCGCATGAAAGCTTCAACTATGACATGGATGCCGACGAGTTCCTGGACGCGGCCGCGTTGCGCGGGGCCTGGGCCATTGAACCCGCGGCCGGCCGCCGGCGACCGGGCAATCATGACTCGGAAGTAGTACCGTCGTGACGCGCGCAGTTGGCGCGTATCGCGCGGCCGCTAGCCGCCAGGCTGGCCCGGAGGCTGCGCTTATTGTTGTGACGCTGACAACACTGTGGGGCCGGGGACATTCGGCCACACTGCAACTTGGCCAAAGCTGGTGACATGCAGTTTTGTCCAATGCAACCGAACAGTTGGTGCAGGGTGGCCGGACGGGTGCGCGCTTTCCCTGCTCCTGCGCACTCCATCCCCCCGATTTCTTGTACGAGACTATCCAAAGTAGTTGTGATGCTTTTCTGCTTCGATATGGCGCACGTACTTTTCGCGCAAGCAATCTGTCGGCTGATCACCTGTTACGTTAGCTCGGATAACGTCATGATTGATTCTTGGATCTCAATCTCATAGGCAAGCATCGCCTTCAATCAGGTCAACGTTGTAACCAGCTGAGAGAAGGAAGGCTCGGAAGGCTGGGAAGTCGCAATTGCGATTGGATACTGAGAGCCTGTGCTGGCTGAGCGTGGGACTTCCGCTGCTCAATGCTGGCCGTTGGATCCGTCATCAGCTCGTTGGTTGAATGACGGACGAAGTGCATGCTTTCCAGCTTATCCGAACTGCCTAAAGAAGTCACTTACTTAGGAGATCCTATGAGAGTCCTATAGCAGATATCAAAGCAGATGGCCATCGGAGGACATCGCATTGAAGGAGTACGAGACTCGCGAAGTCGGTCATCAAAGCCGAAATAGATTTGAGGGTCTCGTTGGCCGATTCTTCCCCGCATTCTCCTGAGCGAGTTGGAGGTATTGGGATACACCTTCCTTCAACTTGAAGCTCAGGCCAAGGAAGTTTTGCCGGCGGCCGAAAGGCACCATGGCGGATCAGCCTGCTCTTAGCCGTGCCAAGGAATTGCTGGACCGAGAGATGTCCCATTTTACAGAGAAGCTGGCTGGACTAGGGACTGCATCTCCTCAGGAGAAGCGCAGCGTTCTGAAGCACCACCACGAGCGCATGCTCGCGCTTGCGAAGTCAGCTGAGGCGGGGCTTAACGCTCCGAAAGTGGGGCAAGTTTATTCGCGACCCAGCACAGCACAGCGGCAGGCGCCTGCCCCGAAAAGCCCGGTTCAGGAGTTGCATGACGCCTTCAAACATTCTCTCGCTGAGTTCGAGCGCTCCATTGAAAGGGCTGGGCTTGAGGAGCTGCACCGAGAGGTGGTGCTGGAGACGGTGAAAGCGAACGCCACAAGAATTGGGTCGGGGGTTCACGGCCTGCCCCTTGCGGCGGCCCCATGTGCGAACGCGCACCCGAGCTGCGGCCGCGTCTGCGAGGCTCGCGGCGCGCATGCGTGCGCCGCATGCCATTTGGTGAGCTACTGCCGCAAGGAGTGCCAGAAGGAGCACTGGCCGGTTCACAAGCGGGACTGCAAGCACTCCGACGTGGGGCCCGGTTGGCAGCCCCGGTGGAAGCGGGAGGGGAGGCGCCCCAACTGGCTCACCGAGGGGATCCCCCAGTTGGGCCCCCTGAGCGAGCACCTCTGGGGCAACACCCCGGCGTTCTCTCTCCTGGGGCCGCCTGGTTCCGAAGCCGCCCGGGGGCTCCTGCAGGAGAGTGATGACGTCATCCGGCTCTGCTTTGCTGCGTCGGGTGATCTGAGGAACGTCGTCAGCACAATCGCGGGACTCCCGGTTGGGTACCGGGGCAGAGTGCGGGTTATTGCGAACGACCATAACCCGAAAACGGCGGCCCGGAACCTGGTGCTGCTTCAGATCCTTGGGCAGCTGGGAGAGGACGGAATAGACATGGCGATCGCGGTGTGGCACTCGCTGGCGGTCACGGAGGCGCAGGATCTGGCGCTGTCGCTGCTCGTTGACAATCTCAACCTGGAGGAAGTCTTGGAAGACGACTCCAAAGCGTCGTGGGCTGTTAAAAAAAGCCGGTCCAGAATCAACGCGCGCTTTGCCAGGCCGGTCTGGGCGCGCCTAGTCCAAATGATGACGTCGCCGCTGACGCTGCAGAGCGCGGCCGACCAGCGGGCGGCGAAGCTGGGGGATCCCTCGCGGGCAGACTTCGTCGACCGCATGCTCCAGAGCTTCCGGCCGTTCCACCGGGCGTCCATCGCGCGGTTCAGAGACTTCGGCTTGCTGCTGCCCTTCGGAGCCTTCAACGCGCACCATAACACGCCCAGCAAGTTTCTGCTCGACCCGGAAGCAGGATACACGCTCGATCATCTGGCGGATCCGCTCTGGGGTTGGCGGATAGATGAGGTTTTGGAGGCCGGAAAAAGGCACAATGTACCCAAAAACGACCTGCACGGGAGCCTCTTTTTCTTACTCCGAGAACGGTTGGCGTCCGTGGTGGAGAAAATGCGAACGGCTGAGATTGTCTTCGAGCTGTTCTGCGAGGACGCTTCCGACTTGGCGAACCGGTTGAGAGTGACCGGGGTGTTCGACGCGGGGGAAAAAACTGTGCCGGCCGTGCCGGGAGGTGTTACGAACAAGAGCGGCTCCGGATCGACGAAACAGAGAAAGAGGAGAGGAAAGTCGGAGGGAACGGAGCCGCCCGCGCCCCGACATGCAACGGAAGTCGGCCTCTTTCAACGCGTGGAAGTGTCCAACATCTGTGACGAGAACTACGTGGGCGTGACGCGGGTGCTCAGGGACTGGGGCCGGTTGCTCGCGCCGGGGGGCGTGCTGGTCGGGCTGTTCATGAACTGGACAACGGATGTGAGCTCCGGTACGGCGCGACTTTTCGCGGGTATGAAGCCGGACGAGTATCTGACGGCGACGCGAAGGGTCGGGGAAGCCGCCAAGAAGTGCCCCGGGGTTCTCGAGCTGGTGCAATCGCAGATGATGCAGTTTGACGGAACCGCCCTCCCCAACTTCGGGCACGATTACAGCAAGGACTTTGAGGCGTACTTGAGGCAGCGCGGGGCGGTCAAAGAAGCGGCGAAGCAGGGTCTCGTCAGGAGCGGAGTGCATCAGATCGTGGCGCCGCGCTTGGGGGTCCCTGTCGGGGCTCCGAAAAAAAGCGTGCCCATCGAGTTCTTGAAAACGGTGGACGACTGGTACTGGTCTGTCTTTGCAAATGACGGGACTGGTACGGAGGTGTACACAGAGTGGGTCAAGCAGAGATAGGTTTGTGACTTGGATTAGCCCGGAAGCTTGCGTGCGAATAGAAAGTTTCCTCTTTTAATCCAAATTAGAACGTTTCCGATTCAACCTTGAAAGTTGGAAACAGACCCTTCGTGACCCTGTTTAGAGGTCCCTTGTGGCCTTGTGACTTTGCAAGGTCGTGAGATTCGTACAGCTGTAGAACGGTTCGAAACATGACTTCCAAAATCTTTCCCAGTTCGATCAATCAAAAGCATACCCACAAGGCTTCATGGTCACATGCAGACCTGCATATAACCTTCTCTCAATCTGATTGTCATGGCAGCCTTCCACAGCCAACAATCAGTAGCAGCCCTTGCGGCATATATTGTTTATCATCCATTTCAGATAGCCATGGTGCCAGCGTCTGCATATGCATTCAAGATTGTTTCAAAAGTTAGGTGTTTCGCGGTTCGCGATCTCTTTAGCGGTTGACTGAGTATAGCTACGTTATGCATGTGCATGTTTGGTCGGATTGTTGGCAACAATCAATTACATGCGAGGGATCGTCATGCAGATGTCCGGCCCTGTCGAAGGCCATCATGCAAACAAAACATCAATCAAACAATTGAAGGACTAAGATGGCATTAAATGCATGCAGCTCAATATACTTAACTAATGGAGTCCTTGCATGCCATTCTTAGATTTTTGTCTGCATAACAAGATATACTCTTGATGCAACTTTGTACGTAGTATCAGATAAATTTAAGTCGGCCGCCATTTGTATTCAAAAGTGACTGCACCACATGAGCTAGTATGTACTAATGCGCGCCTACATCGAAAGGTATCATCGATCCAGATTTGCACCATGAAACTTACAAGCCCGGCGCGTGCAACAAGGATGCCTGCTCGAGCAGCTAGCTTGAATGGGCTTGATTGGAAATCATATACTGCCGATGCGATTGGATGAACAGATGCAACGGGGGCGGCCCAACCTGGATCGACCGTGCTCTCTTCTATAAGCTCATCCTGATTGCTATCACTGTACTTCGCATGCATTACTGTCAATGTACACTTAGGACTCAACAATCCTCTGCGCTCAATCTGCAAAAGGTGACCGACGTATATCGAACAGATCATGATCTCGTTTGTACAAACCTAATCAAGAAAGAAGCTCGGTCTCTCACTTAAGCCTTGCATTCTACAGCACTGCGGCTGCTACTACCTCTTTCGGCATGACCATGGGCCCCGCCACTGCGTCGGCCTTCTCCCGCCCGAAGAGCCGCTCCACCAGCACCAGCGCGAACTCCATGGCGGTGCCTGGCCCCCGGCTTGTGACTACTAACCCGTCCTGGACCACTCGGGCGTCCGCAGCAGACCTGCCCAGCGGTACGACGAGGTACGAAAGCGTTTCAGGTGTGGGCTTATGTTCAGAGCATCACAATCACGTAAGCCAATCAGAGCGGACAACCCAAAAATGCGGACGATAGAACAGCCACCACATCAGCATCGGTAAGGCGGCTTCGCAGCGAACTCTAAAAGACAATCCCAGCCTTTACAATATTCGCACGCAAATGTTGAGCGCCGGATGAGACGGCGTGACTGTTGTGTTGCGACATCCTTCTCCATCCGCCGGATCCCTCCTGCGCACAGATCCGACTTTCCTACCGTCGCCAAGCCGTGAACGTTAAGTTCATGCGTGATCAAATTAGAAGCAAAAAGACAGACTGCTGACCTGTCCGTAAGCTTGTCGACAAACGCTGGATGCGCCGTGGCCTTCTTTCCTTTTAGCAGACCCTTGCTCTCGAGAGCGACGGCCGGAGCGGCGCAGATGGCAGCGTAGAGCCGCCTTTCAGCAACGTGTTCGCGGAGGAGCTTGTCGAGGGGCGCGGACTCGTGCAGTCGCTGCGCGCCTGGCATGCCACCCTGCAGCAAAGAAACTTTTACACCGTTACACGTTGGAACAATTTTTGAAAGCAGATAAGCTTCCTCCGATAACGATGGAATCGTCATGAAACTGCAAAGCTACCTGCTCGCAGTTTGAATTCCAGAGCCCCACCCGTCAGGAGATGGATCATACCATTCTTTCCGTGTGGTCCGATGGGGCCTCAGATCAGCAGATGGACCGGTGGACTTCGAAACGGCGAGCAGAAGATTCTTTGGAGAGTGACATGCGAAACATGTTCCCTTTCAAGGCTCCCAACGCTAAGTGCCAGATCCTTCAAGACCTCGTGAACCCAAGCCTGAGTAACGTCAAATCCTGCCCCGTACACTTCTAAGCTTTCTCCCACCCTTTCCGGCGTCCAATACAACATCCGAGATCATCATTCTTCCAGCCCGCTGCGTTTCGCAAAGTTCCGAAGAAATTATCTTACCGGGAGCACAATCAGGTCGTACTTAGTAGAAGTGCAGTCCTCGATTGACCGGTCGGCTACCATCTTGACCTTCCTCGAGAGCACCAGCTGCACCAATTTTACAAGACGAAACTTCAGCTATACGTCTCTTAGCCGCAGAATTGTGCACTAATACCTTTTCCGTCTGACCCATTGTTCGACTACAGCAGGCTGTTAACGACAGAACCGACGATCAGCGAACATCGGCCCGAATGTCCATATTGGAACCGCGCTACGCCTGTTCTTCCAAGGCGTGGGACGTTGGAGCGTGGAACACGCCTCTTATGAGAAGCATAGCCCGAAAAGCCACCTGAAGCACTTCGTCTCCACGTGCAACAGAAAATCACGAGTTGCAAAAGACAGCCTGGCCGCTCCGTTATGTAACCAGCCGTTTCGCTTCCCACCTCCTTGGAGTCCTCTATGCTTGCCACGTGGACCTCAGCCCCCGCCCTGACGAGCACGTCAATAATGATGACGGCCTCCATCTCTTCGCTGCCGTTGGCGACCGGCACGAGGACCTTGGGCCGCTCGTCAACCGACACCTGTAAGATGGCAGAGGGAACTTTGAGCAGGCTCCACAGCAGAACATTATGCGGTCTACTACGCTTCATCTTTTCCGAGTTGAGGCATGGGAGAGCATCTGAAAAAAACTCTGGGAAAGAAAGCTCAGCGGCCAGAGAGGGTGTCTTGCCAGCGAATCGGGGCTTCACGGACGCCAGCCAACGGGCCTTCCTGACACAACATCAGAGCCTTCCCTGTTCGCCTCGTAAGTTCGTCGTCCGACGAACAAATACAGGCAAGCTTTCGACACGGCTTTTCTGCCTGCAGAGCCGTTCGATCCTGAGGAGATGACAGCCGATGCACCCTGTTACGCAGGTACAACCTTTCAGCGAGTCGTTTCAGGCTTGAGGCCACTCAGCGATGCTTTGAAGCTTTCTTTTCGCAGCTTAAAAAAAGTGGTCAGCCATCCTCATATCCGAAAGCATCCTCATATCCGAAACCTTCTGTATCCCCGCTCCTTTCTTTTGCACGCACCGTTTCAACGCCGAAGTCCTTCCTGAACACGTCGCTCCCATCCCCTTTTCGCATCACCATTGGCCCCGCCACTGCTTCTGCTTTCTCTTTGCCGTAAAGTTGCTCCACCAGCGCCAGCGCATACTCCATGGCTGTGCCGGGGCCCCTGCTGGTGAGCACAGTGCCGTCCCGCACAACTCGCTGCTCGACTGCGCTCCTGACATGGAATAACAAAGGTTTTTTGACGGCTTACTCTTCCTTCAGTAATCAGTCTCCTCCTCTTTGTGCTTGAGCCGAGGAAGGGGCAGCACATGCAGACGCAAGAGCATTTGGTAAGATTCTGAATATAGAGCGGAACAATCAGACTTTGCCTGCGAAAACCCGCTGCTTTGGATACAACGATGTCAAATTGCGACTAAAAGAGGCTGAAGAATGACAAGCTGGAAGACTGGACTCGCAGGCATATACAGGTCAAGTAAGGGACTGCATCCGCAATGTAACAGAGACGACATGTCAACAACAGGAACAATGACCGTAAGGATCTGTTCAGCCAAGGCATCCTAAGCACAACAATCATGCGAGAATATTTTTAGAAGCTTCGATATACGACCTGACTCCTCATGCCACCAAAACTTACAACACACTGGTGGACATCTTCAATCGGCGACACTGACAATATTTTGCAAAAGGCCTCGACTGACTTTCTACCTCAAGGCCTTCTCAAGAAAAAGCGCTGTCAGGAAAGCATCTTATCCAAGTCCAGGGGACCGAAATGCAGAAGCCCTCCGATTTGACTTGTCCTTTCCAGATGTGAAAGATCAGAAAATCATGGTCTACAAAATGTTCCCGAGCAAACGAGCCTGAATTCCGTAACACAGTCAGCAACGACGGTTGCCTGTAACGATCCGGAAGTAGCAAGGTTCAGTCT
This sequence comes from Klebsormidium nitens, assembly GCA_000708835.1. NCBI lineage: Eukaryota > Viridiplantae > Streptophyta > Klebsormidiophyceae > Klebsormidiales > Klebsormidiaceae > Klebsormidium > Klebsormidium nitens. Next base: position 77,158 of record DF237077.1, read on the forward strand.
GCTTACGTGTCGGGAAGCTTGTCTGAGAATGCAGGGTGTGCAGTGGAAATTTTGCCATCCAGAAGACCCCAGGAGTGCAAAGCCACAGCGGGGGCAGCACAAATTGCTCCGTACAGGGCTTTTCTGGCCGCCTGCTTCTGAGTAATCTCCTTCAACTCGGCACAGTCTCGCAGGCGCTCCGCACCAGGCATGCCCCCCTGAAAAGATCACAGGTCTCAAGATGTTCAGCCCTTTGTTGCCAAAAAAAGAGCCTTGGTTGAAAAGTTCCACTGTGACAGGGCAGTCAAAATGACCTCACAATGTCCTGGATCACCGTACTTCGTCGTACTTTTGTCTTTTGAACCCCAATCTGTGCAGCTGGTCAAATGGTAACCGACTAAAGCGGAATTGTAAGGTACGACTTCTTGGTGGTCCTGTTGGACTTGCCTCGAATTTGATATGCGAAAAGGCCTTTGCAGAAAGACAGAGACTTGTGATGTAGTAAGCGTCATTTCATGCAGGGAAAAGAATGTCAACAGGAGGTGGTTGTCATGAAAGCGGCCCAAGTTTGAGACATTTCAAAAGAAAGAAACTACAAATCGGAACACTTACCGGGAGGACCACCAAGTCAAATGTTTGCTCAGTGCATTCACCAATTGACCTGTCCGCCACCAGCTTCACCCCACGGGATGCAGTGACCTGGAGATCATTCTCCACGCTGCACAAGCGTAGTCTGACTCAGTGAACCCATCAGCAGACTTGTTACCTTTCCCCAGGTGCTTCTGGCAACCTGCCATCAAAGCAACCAGACAGTAGACAAATGTGTTCCTGATATTTGGTGCCCTTTTATGCCCCTTCTTGGCTGCCTGAATCCGTTGTCAGAAGACAGAAAATGGCTGGAGCTTGCCACTTAAAGCCACCATGATTGTCAAACTTGCGAGTGAACCAACCTTTCATGTGAAGCAACTTTACCTTGCGACAGTGACATCAGCACCAGCACGTCTGAGGACATCAATCATGATGACAGCCTCCATTTCTTCACTGCCATTGGCAATTGGCACCAGCACACTCTTCTCAGTGGCTGTAGCCCCATCCTGGCTTGAAGCCTTCTGCAATTAGAAAGAGGATCACGCTCAAAATCTGGCACATGCCAGGCAGACATTGTAGAGAACAACTCAAGTCATCTAGGACATTGGCAGCTTCTCAAAGGTTCTCACAGATAGCAAGGTGAGTTCAAAGTAAGAAGACACTGCTTTCCAGGAGGGGCAATGAAAATTACCAGCATTGAGAGATCAAGAGAGACTTGCCAGCTGGTGCTGCCATTGTAAAGAAAGTTGACAGCATTTGTCCTTTCCGTGCACCGCCGATTGGTGCATGTAATCAACTCCATAATTTCAGATCAGAGGGTTGACTTACTGTGGCGGTGGTGGCGCTAGCTGACTTAGGCTCCATTCTCACACCACCTGTCTTCGACAATGTAGCACCACCGATGACAAATTTGCGCTGAGTACTTTTCAGCTGGTTGCCGCCGAAAGGACCAGCAGCCAGTGGACTTGCTCGATTGTCTAAATGGCAATCTGGTTGATGACAAAAGCCCACTTTGAAAGGTCCTGAATCATGGGCACTGCATTCGTACAAAAACTGGCGATTGATGAGCGAAGGGCGGAGTACTCTAGCTAGAGCGGCCATCACAGAAGACGGTCACCAGTGGCAGCAGCCAGAAGCGTCTGCTCGAGCATTTCTCGTCAAGCGCATTCCAGCATTCTGTTGGTGCGAGAATGTTTTAACCTCAAAGTCTGCATAAGAGGGCCAGCAGAAAAGCGGTTTTTTGTCGTTTTGTTTGCTGTTATTTTATACAGCTTCAATTACAGTGTCTAGATTCTGAAATCTGACGCAATCAATCGTGCAACAAGCAAGCCGAGTTCTAGTTCAAACCAAACGCGCTGTGACAATATTGCCCCGAAGAATGAAAGACATACGCGCATGAGCAGCAGACTGCAAATTGCACCTGCTCACCTTCCTGATCTACCGTATTCAGGATTTAGGGGAGGTATTCAGGCCCAGGGTCTTGCAATGGCATTCTTGATACACCTCTGGGCCTGAAAAAGGGAAGCAGGCGTAACTTTTCGCTCTTGCATCAAGCTCTGTCGTGTTACCTCGGGTCCATTTTGTACAGTGAGTGCTACTGAAGTCATTGTGGTGACGCTCGCGAGACAGAAACTGTGCTTCTTGTGCGTCCCTGTTTTTCTTCACCATCTCAGCAGCTTGGTTAAAGCAGCAGGAATGGCAAGCACTGGCGAACGGCCACGGCCAAGCGGAGTTCCTAGCCCATCTGCGGGTGCTCTCGGTTCTTCACCAACAAAGTCAGCAGGCCACTCTCTGCCTGGGCCAACGTACAGACCAGCACTCAGCGGTGTGCAGACAGCTCATGGTGTGGCACCAGCTTCAAGCGTACCGCCAGGGCTTCGAATGCCAGGACCACGTGGCATGCTAAGGTCTCCCAGTACGCAGGGGCTGCCTTTCTTACCTGTGGCTCCAGCATCTCCGAAGACAGACTTCAAGCACAGGGCGCTAGCGCAGCGGGAGGCAGAAAGCCTACTAAAAAGGTGAGGGTGATTTGGTGCGAGGATGCAAGGGCGGAAGTCCTCAGCTTTGCTTGGGGCTCAGGGACCGCAGTCGCTTCGTCCAGCAATTGCTCTGTCTCTTGAGCGACGAGGCTGGTAACTCGGGATATTGAGGTTAGTGATTTGGTTTCCTCTCTGTTCATTGCATTCCAACAATTTCATTGGTGGTGCAATGAAGCACAATGCTACAACTTGCAGGTACCCTGGTAACACGGTACTCACAATCTTGAGAGAGGTTGCAAAGCAAGGATCGTCAAAGATAAACTGGGTGGCCATCCACCAGAGGATAGGGGCTGCTATCAAAGGTCCCAGGGAGGCGCAGGCAATCTGGAGGTGTCTGGCCTACGGCCATGCCATCCCAGAAAACTTGGCACCGGGTGTAGAGCCCCTGGTGAGGAGTGGTACTGTCCAGCCAAAGCAAGCCTGCCTTTGCTTCCCTGTCCACAATTTGTACTCTAACCTTACAGTACCTTCATGTTGGGGTGTTCTCTTTGAACAAGTTCTGCCGGACTAACCACCAGCTTGTAGGCATCTGTTTTTCAACTTCTTGCCGCAAGAGCACTTACCTGGTCCTTGCAAGAGCTTTCTTCTGACTGAGCCCTCATCTTTGTTGTGCCAGGATGATGATAGTGACATTGACGAAACGGACGTCACCAAACCGAGCACGCCGGGAATCAGCCTTGCAATGCAAATGGACGCCACTGCCTGGGTCAAGGTCAGACTTGGGTTCTACAGTTTTCTTAAGAACATACTCAATCTGCTCCTGCTTTGATGACATTCACAACTACTTCAAGGAAGCCAATTGTTTTGGTTGCGTGCCAGAATTTGATTGTGAAGGTAACCTATTATAAGCAGGACACAGATTCAGTCTGCATCGGTGGTTGCTTTTCAAATGTAGTTGCAGCCCCCACTCCTTCTGCCCTTCCTTATACCATCCACGCATTGTGCTGCAAACAAATTCTAGAAGATTCTTGAAACGCCCCGCACCTTCAGAGAAGCTAGAGACTGCGGCGACTGTAGTGACCTCTGCTTTTGCTCCCTTTTGACAAGTCTCCTACTTTGCCTCCGGTTTTGCAGAATGATCTGCGGCGCATCGGCCTCGAGGTAGCTGCAACTGGAGCTCTCAGGCGGCGCCTGACATTGCCATCTCCTGCGGCCAGGCCAAGCAACTCTGCCCCCCTGGGGACGGGGATGCGGCCAGGAGGCGTGTCTCCAGTTGGATCAAGTCTGCTGGGGCAGAAGCGTCCCTCGCACATTTTGACACAAACCAGTTCTGGTTCAAGGTAGGTGCTGATGTAGACAATCATGGCAAGGGACTGACGAAGCTCGTAAGACATTTGTGGTCCTTACTAGGAGGGGCACAGTGCAGTCTTGTATCACCGGTCGTGCATCGAGCTTTGCCTGCTGAAGAGCGAGATTGTTCTGGATCGTCAGGGCTTGACCTGTGCCAAGATAGTTTTACATGACTCTGTGAACGAGTGAACATTTGGATCGGTCTCTTAACAGTCCTCAAGGACTCCCTCATCAATCCAGCACTTTGCGCTGGTCAGTAGTCTTTCACGAGTATCTACCTGGTAGCTGCGATCACCGAGATCATAGCTTTTGTCTTAGATTGCAGCTGAGCTAACCGAGTGCTTCGGATACCTTTCGTGATAATCCGATCTCTTGCAGGCCTGGCTCCCCTGGCTTCTCAGGCACTACACGGCTATCCCCCCTCTCCTCCCAGTACTCCCCTCACGTATCCCCACACGTCCCTCAAAACCCCTCTCCTCTGGGGCCAAACAAGAGGCGGCACCTATGGTCAGAAGAGGAAGATAAGGTATGATTGTGCCTTCTTTGCCACGTCTCTGGAGTGAAGCATACGCGGCGCTGATTATAAGGGAACAGAGGGGATTGTAGTATCTAATCTGATACCGGATTTGATCTACGGCCACCGTGCTCTACATGCTTGCTTTAAGATTGTCACTTTCACGATGATCAGCTGGTTCGAAGAGGAAAAAGAGGGAATCGTTGGTGCTCACGACTTGGACGCCTAGTGAGTATTTTGACCCAATTCTTTCAGATGTAGCTTACATGTCTAGCCTGTCTCCAAAGCAGGCCCCTCCATCATTGGAAACGGCCCTCAGAAGCGGGCCTCCGACATTCCCATCCGCCGTTTTTCAGTTGGTTAAAGTGTATTCTACGTTACATTCGGGCCACCTTTGTGCCTTGGAAAATTGAAAATTAAATTCTTACAACTAATCAGCGCAATCATTTTCACGAATCTTCTACATGATTCATAACTTTGTTTTCTTAATCCATTCCTCCCCGTTTGCAGACCCTGCTCGAAGCCGTCCAAAAACACGGCGAGGGCCACTGGGAGGAGATCTTGCGCCAGTACTTCGGCTCCGACCGCACCGCCGCGCAGCTGATGCAGCGCTGGGCGCTCATCCGCAAGCGGCCCGCGACACACCCCCCCGAGGCAGAAACCCCGACAGCTGCAGACAACTCCGGCAGGGAGGCGGGCCGCATCACGCGGTCCACAGACAGTAGGCTGAGGCACGGGGGGGCGTGGGGACAGTCCAGGGGCTAGACGATCCGGCGGGGGTGAATAAGCCGTTGCGACTTCCTCGAAACTGCTCATAGAAATCCGGTCGAGCTCATATGAGTGACGGCCGACCTGTTAGCTTTATAAGATCTGCAAAGCACATGCTGTAAGAGCAGCGGCTCTGTAGCATGCTCGTAGCTCCAAATTTTAATCGAAGGAGGGGGGATCTCGATCTTGCCGTCTGGTTTACGCTAAAGCCAGAAGCCGGAGCTCCGAGGGGAAAGCCAGACCGGGACGACTTCACGTGCAGTACTGCCTTGTAAAGGTAAGGCGACCGCTGGTATGCAAGAGTAAGAACAATCCCACTAGGAACAGGTCGTGTGCCTGCCATTTTTGTGTTGCAGGCACTGCTTTGACCAATTTTGAACCATTGTTGAGCCTCTAGAGGCCTTATACACTTACCTTCGCTCGAGTGCCCAGCGGCAATCTCTGCAGCTAGGTTGATACTGACGCAGCATTGCAATGTTGCAGCTGCAAGCTCTTGATTGCTTTCGTAATCACGTGGTGCTTGATCTCTGTTCAAAAGTTGCTGCACAATCTGTGCTCTGACGGCCTCGAAAGGGCAGCAGCTTGCAGCTGAAGGTCCGTGAGAAACACGATCGTGAGGCACGCTCTTGGGTGATCCTCGAGTTATTCACCGGCCAACGGCCACCTCAAATGCACTTAGCGCCATTACTTCGACAGACGTCGTTTTCTGTTTCTGAGACGCTCTCTTCTCGTCTTTGATTGCAGGTGTCTTGAGGAAGTGAGACCCGTACCTGGCTCGCAAGGCGGCAGTCTAGGACGTAGTGCGTCAGCAGCTCGACTTTGACGGAAAAAGGTGCAGAACCTCTATAAGGGGATCAGAGTTCCAGCAGGTGAAAACACCCACAAACGTGTCGTTCGACAGAGGAGTTCGTCATCACGGGCGCCTGCTACTTACGTGTCCTTTTAATGGCAGATATCATGCTGCAAGTAGTTCCCAACAGAAGTGGGATGCTGGACGGTTTGGACAAAAGCTGTTGGCATGACTGTACTGCACAGATCGTCCTTGCCGTCGGCGCTAGGCCAAGCACCTTGATGTCTGACGTAACGTACCGAGTGCGCACCTCACTTTGCTGATCGTGCTCTTTGCAGGCTGGCCCGTAGACAGATACTTGTCTCCAGAAAGCTACTACTTGCTAGCGACCCCAGCATGGGGCCGTTCAAGATCGCATATCGTTCTTCTAGTCATGTACTTCATAAGAGACATTATTGCAGGTCCACTTTGGGCTAAATAGGGCTTAAGGCCTACAGTGTTCCTACGGTTGTGAACTTTTCCTCCAATAGAGTTGACATTTCAAAGCTCGTCACCAACTAATCATGCTCCAGCAGCGATGAAAAACAAAAATGAAATCGGTCCAAATGCGCATGGCTTGTAATCACTCTTCCCAGCTTCTCCTGTATATTTTGCAAGTTACAAACATACGACGTGCACGAGCTCCAGTGCATGCATTTGCGTACTGCAATGATCTGTATTGGCAGACCTTGCCTCTCATGCGGCTGCCAGATTCGAGTGCATCCGCACTTAGTTCGATCACAAGTCACATGCGTACATATCCAGCTAAAATCTGGACACGTTGCATGTGTGCACTTGGCCAAAGTTAACAATCTGATACTTACGGTGAATATTTTTAGTAAGGTAGAGTGTGACTAGCGCTACGGTTGCGTGCACGAGTGCTTGCTTAAAACCTGATTGAGATCGTAACTTAGCATGGCCAGGCCCTGCTTTCTTTCGAGCATGAGTGGTCCCCTTCTTATTACATGTCCCACATAATTGGCTTGCTATACTGGCACTGTGGTGACGCCGCGGTGTTATAGTTGCCAGCCTCTTGAATTGGGGGCTACGAGCTGCTAGAAGACTGTGTCAAGTCCAAGATTCTCCACTTGCTGCCTTCGTTGTCTCCTGATTCGCTGACAACCTCCCCTGGAGCGTGTTTCAATACGTTTCGGAATGCTTCGCTGGAAAGGGCTGCTTCTCCTTCACGCCATGGAAGAGTGGAGAGGTCGACGATCCACCGGCGCGGTTCCGGACCGGGCGAGTCTCTGCAGACGGGGCGGCGACATTCTAGATCAGCCAACAAATGAGCTGATGGTGTATTTGTGTTACTACTACCAGCAGGTTGGTTGAAATGATGTTTGAAAAGGGAGTAGCGCTGCTTGAGAGCCTGAATGTGTGGGCTTCAAAGGAGGCGTTCAACCAACCCTAGAGATATGCACGTGCGTCATCGCCTCTTGGAACCATGAGTGCTCACTTGCAAAGCGCATTCCACATGAAGAAAGAAAGAACCTGTCTATGTATCAGCTTACTCTTCACAACCTGCGTTTGAGAAGCCTAGTGCCGCAACTAGTGCCGTGGATCACACGGCTTCTTTCCGGTAGCCAAACGCAGACATACGTTGACTTGCATTCAGATTCACTGCATGGAGAACGCCATATTTCATGGGCTGCCCCCTAACAACGGGCTTGAGAAATTAAAAGCTGCACTAGCTTTCATTCTGATTCTATAGATTCTTATAAAACAGATAAGATTTGCTTTGGCAGGCGGGCTCACATGGAACCGTACGAAATCTCGAAGTCCAATGCCCTTCGCAGCTCATCGTCACTGAGGTTTGCAGCCAGCTCCGAGAAGCTCGCGCTCTTTGGCAGGGTGTCCCCGTGCCTGGCTCTTATGTACATGAACTTGCCCCCCGCGACGAGCAGCCTGGTGAGCGGGACTGTCGGCGACTTGCCGTCGTCTGAAAGTCGCTCCAACGCAAAGCTGTAGGAACAATAAAGACGATTCAATGAGAAATTTGCTGGCATTGAAGAAGCAGTAACTGCCTTCTTTGGACGCAACAGGTACGAAGGTTAACGACCATCGACTTCAAATGCATGGTCCGTTTGCAAATTGCAGAACACCAGCTAATCTACAAATATCAAGCCCAATATTGCTGTCGCAGATCTGATCCGACCTCCAATGAAGCGTAATCGTCCGCAATTTGGGGGATCTTGGATTGTATCCAGCAGAAGAGCCTTGAAAGAAAAGTCTTGCAGCCAAATGCTCTTACCCACAATCGAGTGGAAGGGTACTGTATTAAATATATTAGCAGTATGTACTGCATTCGTAGCGAAACAGAAAGCATTGCTGATAGGTTTGCGGTCCTGAATCAGCTGAAGAGCTGGTGCAAATAATGTCGCATCTCAGACTCGTTTTTCTGAAACCAGCGCCGCCTCTGTTGAGATTGTTTGGAGAGGATCGGGTCATTGAGCCCCTATGAGTTTGGCAGGGGCCGGGGCCCGCTTCTGCCATCATTGTGAATGCAATCTGGAGGGTGGGCAGGCAAGGTTCTCATTAGCAGCATAAATCGAATTTCAATCTCTCCCGCCCAAGGAAACGCCCTGCAAAGACGCCTCACGTACTGGCTTCTCATCTAACTAGTTCTTGTTTACCTTTGCCGCCAGCGCCTGCCAAAGCAAGATAAACACATGACAATCTCGGACAAGCTCAGACGGGCCCCAGCTTTACAGTACAGTTTGATGCAGAAAGAGGATTATCTTTACTTTCTTTGAAGAGAAGACTCTCCAAAAGACAGAGCAGCCGACCTGTCACCGTCCGACCCAGGCTCTCGTGCCCAGTCCTCAAAGTAGTCGCTCTCCACCCCATATTCCAGCACTTGAACCCGGCCCTTGAAAACCATGCGCCCAATGTCATTGTCTCCAGTGGGCGGCTGAAAGTCCGCCTGCAAGAGGAGAGCAGGGGCAGCTTTAATGCACTGATGGGTCCTTCAGGCCTACACCAGCAAGCCGTCCTGTTGCGGAGAACATGGCCTTATTTGGCCAGGAAGCAGCAAAATGCATATATAAAACCTGGGTTACATACGTGACATTGCTGGTCGTCGGAGTGAGGAAGGCTACGCCAACTTGATAGAATGCCTGGGGGACTATGCACGCGCCTGTAAGAACATGAGCCTGCTTTGCCTCTCTGATTTGAAGCTTCTCCTCATCAAAATCTGCTGACCGTGGCAAAGAGTCGCGCCTATCAAAGGATCACAATCGCCGACGTTCTAGTGACCGACAAGTTGCCTTGTCCATCATGAGAGCTTTCATGCACTGCCAGGCGCGTGAAAAAGTTGGCCTCCAGCAACCTGATCTCAACCGGCTAGTGGTACTGGTGATGAAGGGGCCTCACTGTCAACCGCTAAGGAGCCTCTCTTGTCTCAGAGACAATACCAACCGGATCGTTGTATACATGTCAATAAAAGTGGAGGAAGTACAATCAAACCACTTTCCACAAGTTTGCTAGACCTCATCATAAAGCCCCTCCTCAATGGCCAAGAGGCACAACAGAATGCATCATGAAACGTAATGCCGCGGCTTCTGAATCATTGTCTGCTGAGGTTCCTCAATCTGACATGCTGATCAAGAAACCACCGCCTGTAATGCAGCCGCTGGATCACGCATTGCCTGTTCTTCATCCTAAAGACAAAGGCGCATCAACACATGGCCCCACCCTAACGTGGTAGCAGAACAATACCAAAATGCAGAAAGCCAACGATTTTTAAAGGAAACCGTGCCGACTCAATGCTCTGCGCCCACCCCTCAATCTCACCTGCCGTGTCCACTGACAGACGTCGCCTTTGACTTCCGTCACGCCCCCGAAGCCTTGCTGCAATGCTAGCCCATTCAGCTGCTCTCTGTTGAGCTCCGCGAGAGACGTTGCTCCGCCCAAAGACGGACGCTCTGCCGGCACTCTAATATCCACATGGTGGCGAGCGGTCTGCAACCAAAACACTCTGGTGGTTGTGTCCTCTGCCCCGTCGGCGCTTCTGAGGAGAGTCCTCCGCCAGACGCCCTGGTACTCTGCAGGCACGCTAGGAAAGGCGCTGGTGGGCGCATGACTTTGATCTGACATTGCGGAACGGGTCCGCTATGCAATCTGACTTGGAGGTTGAAGCGTAGCTGCAATCCCCTAATATACACCTATCTGAGCAGATCTCAGCACAGGTGCAGTGCGGATGCACCTCTTACCTCACAGTTTCGACCAATTGGAAAGGAAGCTCTTAAAACTTTCTTGGAAGTTAATATGCGTGCCTTGGAAGTTGCCGGAATTGTCGAGCCAAGGTCGACCTCAGCACTTAAACCACCAGGGGGATCATCCTGAAACTTGAAGCTCAAAATCTGCTCAAGCCGGCTAGCTGGCTCTGACGCGTGGCACCAAGCGGCATCGACATGTGCTGCTCTGACTGCAAGGTAGCAATGCCGTGCACAGTGAAAGCTTTGACTTGAAATTCATGCCAGCCCATGAGTGGGAGCTTCTATTCATGATAGATCGTCTCAAAGTTTGCTGTTTAACTGCAGTGATGCTTTTTTCCCTGCTATAAGTTTCAATTCATGAGCTCGCAAGCAATACATATGGAAAAACCAATGGTTTGTTACGTACGCAAAAACTTCATGTGTGATGGTGCTCAGTGTGCAGCTGCAAAAAGCTCAGCTTGCGTGGTTTCAAGAAGTCATGTTCTTGCCAAATGCACCATCTGGTAAAAACCTCGTTTGGCAAATAAGCACGTGTACACGATCGACGATCAAAGGGCGCCTGTTTCATGCATATATGCAGAACAAAAGAAATCCTTTCTTGTCTGATCAGATCGAGCCCAGAACCGGGATATTTGCAGAACTTGAGCGGGCATGCAAATTCTATCTTTCAACGCGTAGGTCTCATGACCATGAATCGAAACCACGACAAACAATTCACCATTCAACCCATGCAGCTGCCAGAGAAGAAAAATCGAGCTGAGCAGGAGCAATCAAGCCCCCTCCGTATCAATGGATTGCAAGCTCGACCAAAAAGGCAAACAAGCTTACAGCCTTTGTTCTATCCAGTGGGATCATCTAGCTAAGCTCGGTGATCAGATCACTCTGATCTCGTACTCTCCAGCCATTGTGATGTATCGAACCCAGGGCAGTGCTTGGTACCCGCTCTTCTCAATGATCTTCAAGTATCGCACCTGCATGCAAACCTTTGCATTAAGCGGAGGGCATTCACACGAGCCAAAGTGGAATCAAGTCACTCTGCAACGTATACCCCATCCTGCAACAATACAAATCGAGGACTGAAGCATGCCGAGCAAATGTCTCTCGACTCCAATCTGCAACCGCCTCCAATAATCTCATTGAGTCGGCTAATAACCAGGTGAAAGAGACTCAACAAATCGATAGGGCTGCCAGATTCCTGCTTTTGCGCCCCTATGCCCAGACGACTGCCTGACTCTATGTCTGGTTCGTGCCTGTTCGTCCACAATCAAGTAGGAAACACGTGTAATCAATCGAAGATGGAACTGATATAGAAAGGAAGAGCTCGGAAGACTCGACTTGTGAACAGTTTCGAAACCCCTGTAGATCGATGAAAAAACGAGGTGGCAACTCACCTGGATTCCAGACACCGTGAAGTACGGAATCTCGAACTTCACCCGAATGGGTGGGCGCTTCTCCGGCGTGTCCTCTTCAGGCGCCACACTTGGGAGGCTGAACTTGGCCCGCAGCATGTACTCCTGCAAAAGCAAAGCCCGAGCACGTCAGCAGGACGAAACTTTGCGCAATTTCTGCACAATCCACGGTTTCAGCCGCAGTAGCCAACGCTTGATCTTCTTCAAGAGCTCCACACAGCACATCGCAAAGCTTCTTTCGTCGATGTCAAAGCCGAACCAGAGAGAAGTCATCGGCATACTGAAGGCTATCTTAACCAGGCGCAAACTGTCTGGCTCCTCCCCAAATATATCCCCGATAGTGCTGCAACAGACTCGCCGTCGGACTCAGTGAAGAAGATGCATCAGTTTAAGGAACGGTTTTGAGCATTTGAATAGATGTCATCCATTTAAGGCCCACCTTTCCACCGGGGAACGACTTTATCTTCCACAGCAGGGCCTCCCGCTCGGGCGCATACGTGGCCGTCCCCATGGTGCATCGCACTGCCGGCGTGGTGGCGTCCATCGGAACCGGCAGCTCGATCTCCACGTTGGTGGCGGTGCTGCGCTCCTTGAACTGGCTCTTGGCCTTCACCATGAACTCGACGCGGCTGCGCGAATGCCGCTCCACTTGGCACTCCACCCACACGAGCGGCCGGATCTGTGGCGAAACGAAGTAGCTAAGCTCAAGTGTGACGTGTGTCGACTTGCATATGATGATTGTTTCGGGTATATATTTCAGGGGAGGAAGGGAGCTTCTGCCAAGGATCATCGGTATCCCCAACACAGAGGATTGTTTCGAAAGCTCATTGCTTCCAGGGCCAGCTCTCAGTAACGATTCGTCGACCAGGATTTACTCAGAGCCGCATAGAAATTTAAAAAGACAGCTCGACGATGCAACTCTGCAACACATTCTTTCGGCTTCAGCCAGATCTTGCACCTATCAAGAGCTTGGGCCCACCTGTGTGCTCAACCGATACGTCATCAAGTCAAACGCGCCATCAGGGGGGATGAAGGAGATGGTCCGATCATTCTCGAAACGAGCTAACCGAACACACCTGCAAGTCAAAGCAGGAAGATTCAAGATGACAGCAAGAATTCAATGATAGAAAGAAATCACATGCGTCTTCAATTCTGGCCGTGCTGCTTCAGAGATGGCCAAAGGGCTGGCACGAGGTGGCAGCTCAAAACCACGACACCGGACTCTACACAAGAGCAGCAAAGTTTGGGCGGAGGAAGCAATCAAGAGCCAATAGACTATCTGGAGAGGCTTGCTGACGAACAGTAAGCTCACACAAAGGGAAACAACCAGAACACAAAAACTATCTAGACAAAGTGTCCCATAGAATTTTCCATAAGGCTACAATTTTGGCACTGAGAAATCAAGCCCCCAACTACTCACTGGTGGAACTTGATGTCGTCCAAGTCAATGGCTTTCCCTTTTGAGGCCCTCCCTTGCGCCTCCAGCAACACCCGGTCGTTGAGCCCCAGCTTGCACTCTGGCATGCCACTGAGGTAGGTTCGCATTTTGAGTGCCCCAACAACCTCAGACCTCACCAGCTGCCCGTTGCTGTTTACCAGGATGTTGACACTCTCAACGACGTCCAAGAAGACCTGCCAGAGAGATGATCTTAGGTCACCACGATGAGAGCAGCTGGAGGTGCAACCGTGCCTCTCTGCTTCACTCTATAACGAGCGATAGCATGCTTCAAAACTCCCACATGCAATTGCAGTGACAAGACTTGCTTAGCAGCCCCAAAGGGGAATCAAATCACTCTTGCAGCAGCTCCACATGGTCCAAGCAGTTGTACACGCACAAATCAGACCTTCCGAAACTACATATCGCAGAGAATTTGCGGAAAGCACCCTCACCTCGTTCTTCTTGTACCTGATGCCCTCGCTACGCCACGAGACAGCATTTGTGACTGCCATTGGCGGACGCTGCGTAACCTCCATCTTGTAGGCATCCGTTTTGATGAACTCGCTCAAAATCTTGGCTTCAGTGTACTGGGGATACCCATAGTCCATCATCTCGTCCAAAAGCTCATACTGCAAGACAAGGAATCAAAGATACACTTCAAGAGATCAGATTCTTGAACCTTACTTTTCTAACCAGCTCAGGTGGAATCCTTATGATAGGGCATGCTTCAGGCTCCAGAGGATTGTTAGAACAGAAACAATTCTTAACTACAGAGCTAGTGCAACACTCACCACAACAACGAAGTTATCACGGAGTGACTCCTCCTCCAGCTCCTCAAAGTAGTGCTTGAAAACCTGCAATCAGGCATCATACATCATCAGGTGAGCAATTGATTGTATGCAGAGGCAAAGAAGCAACAGCAAATCAATCACCTCAACTTCAGAAAACTCCTGCTGCACCTGTCCATCATCTTTGTCAGCTTCAACTCCTATACATCCAAAAGAGTGGGGGCTTCGGGATGGCTCTACTCACATCCACTATTCTGTGCAGAAAGAGTAGCAAACTGGCTGCGTTTGCATTCTGCCGGGAGACAGCCATGAGGTAGAGATTGTTGTGCTGGATGTACATGTAGGTCACCCCATCGTCAAAGACAACGGGATTGTTTGATGAGGGGTTCTCGCTCTGCAGGTAAGATACAGTGACGTCGGGTGATTAGGAACACAAGGAAGGTTTGCGTATGCCCTGATCTTACCACCTGCCTCTCAACAACCGACGACCCCAGAGAGCACAATCATCATTGGAGCTCTTTCATCTGGATGGATGAGCTGCTAATACTTGACAGTACTGCTCAGAAACCTCACCGACACGAGGTGTTCAAGCAAAAGGATGTACATGTCCAATTGGATCATGGCGTCAATCGGTGCAGCATGGAATGGAGGCAGCAAATGTGCAATAAGACAGCAGACCTTATTACTTGCCTGTTGATCCATGAGCTTGTTGAAGAACCTCTCCGCTTGGGTTGCCGAGACATCCCCTCTATAGTCCCGCCAGATGAGCACACGTCCCTTCACATCCATGATAAAGACGGCAGAAGCGGCACCTGACTTTGCCATGGGTACTAAGCTTTGTAACCCTAAATTGGAAGCCATGATTCTTACTGACTTTCAAAACCCTAGAACTTGGCTGGAACTGATCAGTGCTGCCAGAGGTCGACCATCTGCAGCTAAAAGCTTCTAAACCCAGGGGAAATCCGTCAATTATCCCCTATCGGCTGCACACAAAGAAGATACTTTCAGGATAAAAGCAGGTAACCAATCATAGCCGTAAGCTGATCCCCACTACAACAGATGGGATCCAAGTGAAAACAAGGAAAGGATACAATGGGAGGTGTAGAACCTACAGATGCAAGGAGTCTGATCAATCTGGCAAACCTGTCCTTGATTGAGATCCGAAGTATTCATTTCAATTGGTCCAGCAGTTCATCAAAATCAGATAGATGGACGCCTTTATTGACGTACATGCAACTCGAAAGGATCCTGATTCATATTTTCGGCAGAGCCATGAGAACTTTGATCGAAAAGGAGAAGTCCAGCAGAGAGCAAATAACATAACAAGCGTTATGCAGCTTCAAGCGAGATTGGGATGACTTCAAATTGGCGAGTTTCATGGGATCACCTGAGCATTGGGGATGCAATCGTGTTGCTCAGCGCCCAAGGAGGCAGCAGGGTTCAATCCCCCTATTTCCCAAGCCAAATTTTCAAATCCCAAGCTCCTCACGCCATCCTAGGTGTTTTCAGCCTGCAGCTCAGCCTTCAGGCAAGAACTTGAAGAATGCCTGCACGCCCCTGCCAGCTGACCGGACGTGTGCTGGTCCCCTGCACAGGACTGCATGAGTCCGTTTCAACCGCCAGGCAAGCTCAGCAGTCCGACCTGCAGTGCAACTCTGTCTACAGTGGATGAAGCGTGTACCGGTAAAGGACTGCAAAACAGGACTTGGCCCGGGGCCTGGTCCTGGGCAATGGACCATGGTCCTACGGTGACCTCCTACCGTGGCACCTGAACGCTTCTTCTTCGGAGGTACCTACCTAAGAGCAGCCGAACCGGGCACCATCGACCGTCGGGCTCACCCCGGGTAGACCCGGTTCATGGTGCCGGCCCGGAGGCTGGAGCTGGTCAACTCTCCCTCACCACGTGGGTGCGCTCGCGTCGATTTCATGAGCTCCGGGTCAAAGCGATGATCACCCTCAATTCCATCATGATCATGCCAATGGCGGTGAGCTAGGTACACCTTGCACCTGCTTTGCTGTACCTTGTTTTCTCTGCCTCTTCTCACCCTCCTTGAAGACTTTTGAAATCCTTCGAAAGCTGATTTCTTCCTCCGGTTTCAGTCCAGCCTTCTTGTTGTCCAAGGCAAGTCTACTCAAGTAACCGTCAGCTAAACTTTCATCGCAAACATACCCTTTGAACCCCCAACACAATTTGCAACGCCCAGGTTCGGAGCTGCGAGCTGCCAATTGTAATGAAGATGGAGTCGGATGATTGGACCTGGAGGCAAAATGCAGCTGTGCTCCGCTTGCAAGAAGCTGCCGGGCTGGGTGGCGGTATGAGTGGTCTGTCATGGCAGGTGCTGAGCTTCTCAAGCCCCTCTGGATGCAATGAAAAGAGGAAAATGCAGGCTTCTAGGAGAAAAGAAAATGCAGGCTTGACAGTTTGCGACCGTCCTTTAGCTGCAAGGTTGAGAGACAGAAGCTGCTGTGACTCTGACCAAAGTATGGGACAGGTCCAACCAGCGAACATCAACGCTCCATTTTGGCCAGTCAGTGGTGTGGCCTGTCTGTCCAGCAGTCTCCCTGGGAGAAGCCTTGAAGATATCCGAGCGGTGTTCAATGAGATTGACAAGAACCAGGACGGGAAGCTGACCGAGTCCGAGCTGGTAGCATTTGCTGCTGAGAGGGGCCTCCCCACAACATATGTGAAGGAGTTCTTGGAAGCAGCGGGGGTGTCGCACGCCGTAGACCTGCACACAGCCCTGGCGGGCCTTGTAAAGAATCTGAGGAAGCCGCTGCGGTGGCCGGGCATCCAGCGGAAGAATGCTGAGAAAAGTGAGGCAATTCTCCAACATTGGTTACGTAAGCTGTAAAAATTGTTGAGGAAGAGGGCCCTCAGACTGTCTGGTTTTTTGTCTCTCAATACTTTTGTGGTCAATATGCTGGCGCGAAGCTCACTTTCAGCAAGCTGGCCACTAGCAAGAATGAACAAACTGCCCTTGCTTGTTCGCTCTCTGCTTCATTTTCTCTTACACATCACAGCTCATGAATAGTATGATTTTAGTTGTCAGAAGAAGGCGTCAAGACCTTCAATCGATATCTGGTTTCTTGACTTGACTCCTTAAAGCATGCTCAACATCCTTGGCCGATTTGAATCCCAGGTGTTTTTCTGGTGACTTCCTGCACTTTGCTTTCGCAGCTGACTGTCAAGTGTCACCGAAGCAGCACACTATTGATATGCTTTTGTTGTACGCTACCCCGTTCAAAATCCCACACCTCCTCTCCAGGCTGGCTGCAGAGCCGGCGGGTGCCGTTCCTCTCCCAGCCCCGCACAGTCGACTTCGATGCCTTTCAGAGCTTCGTCCAGTCCAAGGACGCAGCCATCGAGCAGGCCTTCCGAGCCCTGGACCGCGATGGGAACGGCGAGATCACGCGCCAGGCAAGCGTGGCTTTACAGCCTGATATTTGCCCATCTCTGCATTCTTACATGGAGGAAGTGCACACGATCAATTAAAAGAGCTGATCGAACTTTTATAGCCGCCAGCCGGGCGTACTTCCGCTGCTGTCCGTTGCCAAATGGCGAAAGAGGAGTGTTACATACATTCTGCAAGCCAAGGAGCCACCAATTTTTATGTAAAGTTGAACCTGTTATGAGGCCCTACACTGTTCAGAAAGCGACTTTTGAGAGGCTGGGACACCTCTCTTAGGCTTCGTGCTATGTGTGATCGAGTCTCTGAAGGCACACTCCCATGGAAACACTAAAAGAACGTCAGATTTCACTGCAATCCGTCCTCGAGTCCTCAACAATCCTGATCAGTCGAGATAAGAACATAGGAAAAGCAATATTGAGATCCATATCAGAGAATTGCAGGAACTCGAGGATGGCATCCGCCATGTGCGAGTAATCTGCGGGGGGGAGAAGGAGGAGGGGGACTCGACGGTGTTCCGGCCCAAGATCGTGTGTGCTCAGAAGATGATCCGGCTCATGGCCAAGGAAGAGAAGCAGACCATCAGCTACCGAGTAAGGACGACTCTGCTCTGCTTTTATGGTCCGATTTGTCGCAACTACACCTCTTCAACAAACGACGTGCCTTTTAGCCAGGCCGAACTTTGATGCTACATTCGTCTCGGAGAAATGGAAGATGTATTCATCGATGCACTCCCACATCCAGCAAACCCGTTCTCGTACTTCGTGTAAGTCTCAAGACACTGTCTGGGTGAAGCAACCGTAGCAAAGGCTTCAGCGGATCCGCGACCGCTCAAGCGTTGAAGCCACGCTACATATCTTTGCACTGTTTTTGACGGCCCGACCTTTGTTTCTTGTTGCAGGAGTTCCGGGACTTCTTCACTCTGCTGCCTAAGTCAAGCTATCTGATGGACTACTGGCTGAGCGCCAGCTGCTGCCGCGTGGTCGACCTGGGTTACAATGTGGAGGTGGGTTAGCAGTTTCAGTTTTCTTTTTGAGGTCGTCTTCATATGTACCGAAACCGTCCCGGGGCCCCGTACTCCGCATCTTTCCGGGCGAATTCCATTACCGACTTCTGATGCCACTTTCTTCTGATTCCATTGTCTCGGTGGGAGTGCTGTGAGTACAACAACGTCACTGCTTGTTAGCTGGCGTTGAAGTTGCTTTTCAGAACTCTTTTTCGCTCTTTAACATTGTTACGAGGTAGCTAAAAGCAAGTCACGGAGACGCACATGCCCGTCAAATGCTGCACTACGAATCTTTGGCTGAGCACGATCGGGCATGAGGTTACCAGTAATTCGCTTCGCATTCTTCTTCGAAGTGGTCCTCGCAAGGACGGCCTGCAATTGACTCGTTCTGATCGTTTTCGTACCTAGATTGAATTGAACGGTGTGATCCAGCCGGATGAGCGTTTTCTGATCTGGGCACGTCACCCCGCTTGATCAGGAACAAAGGGCTTGCGAGTCGTTGCTTTGGCGACTTCATCACCGAAAGCTGCAAAATTGACAGGTTCAACTCTCAAAAAGCAACGATCTTTAGTGAAACCACAGTCGCAAGGATTGGACCGATTGCATTTAGAAGGCTTTCGCTCACGTGGTTGGGCAAAGGAACACCATCTTCGTCTTAATCTTCCAGCACGCGTGCCTTCATTTTGTCCCTTGTCAGCCCTGATTGAAAGCCGCGCCCTCTTATATTCTCACTCAGATGCTGTCGAAGGACGCCGAAAGCGCCGCCACTCCGGCCGGCAGCCCCTGGAACCACCTCGTGGCGGGGGGGCTGGCCGGGGCTGTCTCGCGTACTGTCTCCGCCCCCCTAGAAACGATCCGGCTGCAGATGATGATCAAATCGTCATCCGACATGGGGGCGGCCGCGAAGGACATCGTGAAGGGGGGCTGGCCCGCGTTCTTCAAGGGCAACCTGACCAACGTGAGTTTCCAGACTTCGTTGCCTTATGTACGGCCCAGATCGTATACCGCCGAAGTTCTCCGGATGCAATTTGCTCTTTTGGTCATGCTTGAGAAGTACTGACATTGGGGAGATATTGTTGAATAAAGTAGCTTGAAAACAGGGAATGCCAAGAATCTTCTTACCCGGCTCAATAATCAGCCTGTTTCGTTATTTGTGCTTTTCTATCTTCAGATTGTCGCTGAGCCTGCTAGGAAAGGCAAACTCCTTACGCTCTTCAGTTATTTCTCTTCCTTCCTTTCGCCGTCTCGTTAAGCGCCGGGAGATCAGTAGGCTTGTTTGAAGGAACAACGATGTCTTGGGAGATATTCTACCCTATTGTCAGAGAAAGCCCAGAGAGTCTGTTACGAGAGAGAGCCCAGACTGGTCTAAGCACCTGGAAGGCGTCAGATAGGGCGCCAAGCAGTTCTTTGTCTTCCGCTGTAAGGCAGCCGTCCCCGACTCTGACGGGCCTTGACCGCCCGCTACTCTGCTTCAGGTCATCCGGGCGGTCCCTCAGAAAGCCATCGACTTCTTCGCCTTCGAGGCCTACAAGATGCTGCTGAATGGGGACAGCCAGAAGCCGGTAAGACCTTTTTCGAAAATGCACAATCATGCTTTGAAGATGTACAATCATGCTTGCTTCTATATCAACGATTCTATAAGCGCAAAAGGTATACGGGCGGTCTTCAGAATGCCGTTGATTGCTTTGCCTACAAGCTGCTGCTGAATGGGGACAGCCAGAAGTCGGTGAGTGCCTTCTATGAGATGTACGATCACGCTTGCTTTCATAAGCAACGATTGTACAGGCGGAAATTGGACCCACACTCGCTTAGCTGCTTTTTGGGCATTTTGTTTCTTCTTCACGCTGCCCAAACTGTCTTTATTTCTGCGCTGGAGATCTCGTCTGCGAGTGACTGAATAGGGGTTAAATACCTGATGTTTATAAAACGGCATCCACATCGGATCGTATTCGTTTTGAACGTGAGGCAAAAAAGTACTGACCTCGGTCTATTCTGTTCTCATGCGAAAGTATCAGGTTTGAATGTTTTTGCTATCAGTCAATCTTAACTCGCCGCAGAGCGCCAAACGACCGGAGTGATCTTCGCCAACGCTTCACAGTAGCCCGCTCATGTCTCTTCTTTGCACTACAGAAAGAGATGCATCCTTTTAGTACTGTACTCTTCCCATGTTTCTGACACGCGACCCTTCCTGCGCTGCCAGGTGTCAAACGCGCAGGTCCTTATGGCAGGCGCGCTGGCAGGGGCTACTTCGACACTCATTCTGTACCCCCTGGACGTGGTCCGCAGCCGGCAGACCGTCCAGGCAGTGCCTAAGTACAAGAACCTGGTGCACGCCCTGCACAGTATCGCCACGGAAGAAGGCGCCGGGGCGCTCTACAAAGGTAAGCCATTTCGCGCCTGCTTTCAGTCTCCTCTATTCTTCCCTGTCTGAACTCCGGAGGCCTGCTCCGTTTAGAATGTTTATATTGCTCGCGCTCGCATTCTCTGGTGAAGCAAAGCCCGAGACTTTGACAAGGCGCTCTCGCCTGACCTGCCTCGAAATGCTTCCCGCTTCGGAGCGGTATGTTTTTCCGTCGCTTTACGAAGCTCAGGCCGAATCTCTCGACCAAGGACCTTGATGGATCTACAGTAGAGCGCCACGGGATAACTTTCACAAAACAGTTGTCTGTTACTGTTATCAGAAGACGTTCTGGCCGGTCATTGGACCACGTCCTGACCCAATACGTCCGTGCAAAACGGTAGCCATGTCACCATTCAGACCCTCGTGGAGGGGTCTCCCACTGAACGTTGGTGCACATTTGTTGAGTACTTACTTGCAACGGCTGTCCAGTGGGCTTCAAGGAAATAGTGGTTCCGTAACGCTGGACGGTCTGCCGTACTCAGCAATGAGTAACCACGGGCTTCCCACTTGGCTGTTCCACACGTCAACGTATGGCTCTCCAACATTCTACAGCATTTTGCCGCAAACCTGCCAACGCGTTCCAAATGCTCGGAGCATGGTTCCTGATCTCAGACCGTCCACTCGACGACAAGGAAGGCATCGAACGGCTCAAAATCAGGAACCATGCTTGGGAAGATCGGAACCTGATGGCAAGTTTGACGCAAACAGCTGTACCATAACCTCGCTCTCGCGTTTCCCCTGATAGGACTACGCCCCAGCATCGTGGCGATCATTCCGGAGGCGGCCATCACGTACGGCGCGTTCGACATTCTGAAGAAGGGCTACCGGAAACTCGCCAAAGTGGAAGAAGTGCCCGTTCCTGCCGCCCTCTTCTGCGGCGTCTCGTCCGCGCTGATGGGCCAGATCGTGGCGTTCCCGCTCGAGCTCGTCAGCAGGCGGCTGCAGGTGAGGACCGCTTAGCCGCTGAAATCGCCGAAGCCTACTCTGTGTCGTTCCTCTGTAGTGTTTGGTGTTCCTTACCAGTCAATATTGGCTTGCCTCTTTACTCGTAGTGAAGAGAGAGCCATAGATTTCGGCGAACGCCGCGGTTCGGGCGACGCTGTACGACGTCGCGGTGCGGGCCTGAGTGGTCCGAGTCTGCGGTGGACTTCCGACATAGCCGGCGTTCGACGAAAAACGTACAGTAAAGCCGAACAGAAAAACAACTTACCAGTCAATATTGTCATTACCCTAGAAAACAATGTTCTTTGCTCTCTGCATTCATAAGCGTCCGCTTTTCCTTCTGATGTGTCAATCGTGGCGTTCGTGCTCGAGCTCCTCAGGAGGCGGTTAAAGCTGAGGACTGCTTAGCAGCCGAAAGCGCTGAAACTCGATGTTTCTTTGTTTCTTTGTCGCTCGTTTTTACTGGTACGTCCTCTTCCGCAATCATTTTTTTGTGGCCTTGAATCGATCTAGCTCTCTTTTATATCGAGAGCAGCTCTTAAACGCGAGACGTCCTCTTTCGCCAGCATTCTTCAATCGTGTGTAAACCGCCCCTTCTCTTCCTCCTGATAAACATCTCTTTCCAGTGCGCCTGCTGACGTCATCGCCTTACTTTCTCCGCCAGGTCCAAGTCGCGGGGCCGGGGGGCGCCGTTCTTTACACGGGCATGACGGACGCGTTCGCGCACATCCTGCGCACTGAAGGCATCAGCGGTTTGTACCGGGGCCTCGCCCCGGCGTCGCTCAAGATCCTGCCCATGGCCAGCGTCAGCTTCGGCGTGTATGAGTTGTCGCGTCACTTGCTGAGCGAAGCGGCGCAGGCCCAGCAAAAGCGGCGCTTCGAGAAGGCGTCTCTTGAGGCGGAAAAGAAGCGGCGCGCGAAGATTATCTTTAACGAGGGGGAGGGGGAGAAGGACGGGGTAACGAGCGGGTTGAAAGTTGCGAGCGAGGTGGGTCCGACAGGGCGGTGACACGCAGGGAGGTGACGTGCAGACAGTGACAGTCATATCAAATACGTAGGGTGTTGTTTACGAAGATATATAAAAACAGTGGGGAGAGGGGGGGCGTAAGGAGATTGAAGAATGCGAATTGAACTGGTCAGGCGAGGGCCGAGAAAGTTGCATACTCAGTGTTTGAAGATCAAAAGCGCGATGACAAATTAGTGAGCTGCTCTTGCGTTTGGCAGCCAGATTGATCGTTGAGACAGTATGCTGCTGCGCTGTCACGGGAAGAAGCCTGCCGTGCGGGCCCCGAGTCAGTGACCTCGTAGGAGACATTTCAAGACTTGCATGTGTGCAGTCAAAAGTAGGACAAAGGAGGGTGCCGGTGATGAGCACAGAGATATTGTAAAGCAAAGATCGAAAGTTTACACGTATCACTCCGTCGGCGAGCGAGCGTTTTAGCATGTTGGAACGTGGACACGATTAACAAAGCTTCTTGCGAACTTAGCTCTAGGTTTACAGAGGGGCTGTAGCTAGCAGCGACAGGCCAAGTTTAGCGTGGCTGACTACAGAGCGAGAGCTCTTGGAGCATATGTAGTGCAGAGATCTACTACTTGAGATTGTGAGTTTTATCATTGCTCTTTAAAGATTAGCCTTCTTCAGGATTCTGCTTGTGCCTCACTTCGACTTCACCAGAACAAGTGACGTCATCAAGTTGAAGCTGAACTGCTATATCAATAGCTAAAAAATGTACCACTGACTCTCCAATTGGTGACGCGTATTATTTAAATGGAGCCCAAGGGTCAGCTTGGCGATGAAGGCACGTGTGTATTGGCCCGGGTGCGCCAGGCGCACGTATACCACAGTCCGTGCAATGTCACTAGGTGTTACGGCATGGCGCACTATGACATCTATAAGCATATGTACTAAATCATTCATTTCTATATAGGTACCGTCTAATACCGGCGTACAGCCGCACAAATATACAGCCCTACAGGATGCAGTGCTTGCGCATTGGTAGGGCGAAGCTCGCGTACACCGCGTCATGCAGTTCACATATACATGCCTGCATGCAGGCCAGCCATGGGCGTAGCACAGAAATTGAAGGCCACAGGGGATGATCATGCCATATGAGCGGCCTCTAGCTTGCAACATTCGGCGCAAAGCAATCGTGATTCCACAGCAATATGGCCTGGCTATGAGTCACGCGATTAGATGACTTGCACACAGTCCCCGAATAATATAGTTCTAGGTACGTGCGATTGGGCCGCGTTTCCACTTGCAGCACTGGCAGGAAGCGGGCGGACCCGACCCTTGAATGCGACTTCTGCGTATGTACCGCCGTAAGTCCTGACCACTTGTTTCAGACATTGCGATACTGGCTCAGCTAATGCAGGCTGCTTTATCTGAGGCTGTCTCGTCCCGGTAAATTCAGCAAAGGCCTTGTCTCATCAATTTTGAATACCATACACTTCGAGGTATCCCTCCAAGACAGGCAATGTCCGCATTCGAGCATTCCCTCTACAAGCCACAGAGTCAGAAGCAGCCGATGGCTACGAAATCCGATTGTGATTGTTTGTCCATCACTGATTTCTACCTTTGCTAGACTAGCAAAACAACTTTCAGAAGCACCTCGCCGAAACAACACGAGGCAGGACCAGGGGATCCTATCCTTAGAGTGGTAAATCGAGACCCTTCCCAACAGTGATACCTACCATCTCGAGGATTCCCCTGTTAGCAATCTGCGGAGAACAAAGGCGTCCATCAGTTTCGGTAGATGATTTTCTCTCTTTGGGCACTGTTCCGAATGGTAAGCATTTTTCTTCGGCTCTGTTAGCTGATGTTGTATAATTGATGTTGTGTAGGCAGAACATGAGACCTCTGTCTTTCAATCTGGAGCGACCTTGTTTGCCAGGTCACAGATGCAGTGCATGTTCTGAAATAAGGTTGTCGCTACGTAGGTTAATTGGGGTATTTTAGACGTGGATGGGAAACTCGAAAGCTTCAGGCCAGTGAACTAAAAACTGTACCAAATTTGAGCCTTCGTAGCACCACGTCACAAGGTGGGACCAAAGGGCACAAGCGCCTCAAGTGACAAATGTCCACTTCCTCAGTAAAAAGGACGTGGGAGCATATTTGACAAGATCGACAGAATCAAGCGAAACATCTTGTATAGCTCAAGTACAATTAAGGACATGTACCGAAGGTGGCTGTGGTTGGCCAGGCTAAGCTTCACCATAAAAACTGCAAACAGCACACTCCACTCACCAGCTCTACAAACGCGATGCCAAAGATCCCAATCATGCCCGCCCGGCTGTTCCAGACCTCAGCGTTTTCTGTGAAACCGACCAAGTTCTGCGGCAGCTTCGGCTCCTGTCGTGGGGGCTCCACCTGCAAGCAGAACCATCGGCAGTCAGACAAAAAAGTATTGCAACTATCTCTATTGGCGCAGGATCAGCAAGATACACAAACTTTTGAACGCCGCTAGGCATGGATGATCAAGACAGGCTACACCGCGCAGAAGGCACATAGAAACTTGTCCTGGTCAGATTTGGAGTCTCGAATGGAGTATTTATGGCTACAAGTGATATGTACTACTTTCATTCGTATGCTTGGTCAATGGCATCAAAAGATGAAGGCTCACCCCTGGTGGTGCTTTTGACACTGCCCTCGCCACTAATCTAGAAGACCTGGAGGAAGCGACGTGGGGAGCCGCTGTTGTCAGGCGCCCAGGGAGTGGGAGCGTCAACCTGGAAAACGAGCAAGTCTGGTTAAGTACTACGGCCTGTCTCCCTCTCAGAAAGGCCCACTGGAAATTCTGGAGTGCTGCCCTGAGCCAAGAAGCTGTGGTAGGGGCTCAGAAGGCCTTGCTCAAGTGTGTACTTTAGAAGGCAAGGGCGGGCTGACTGAAAGTGACCCACATTCTCTAATGAAGCCGGCCGTCTGACCGTCCTGTATGAGAGAGGACATGAGTGCAGCTGAATGCCCTAGGCAATGACTTCAGCATCTTCACACGTGGGGGATTTAAAAGGGGCTCAATGTAGCTTCAAATTTGGCAGCTGCATTGCACTCACTGCCAGCAAATCATTAGGGGTTTGCTCTTTCCTTAAAACCGCAGGGCTGCTGGTGGACAGTTGTACGTTCTTATCATGAGGAGCTGATGTGAGATACAAACGAGCCTTTTGACGACTTGTTTGATCAGCAGTTCAAAACAAAAACAGAATCAGTAGCATTCAAGCTGGAAGCATGGTCAGCAAGCACAGAGATAGAACTCTGCAACAAGGTCGATAAGCAGATGCCAAGTACTTGTTGGACCTCGAGTCCACACTAGAGAATCCAATGCAGTCTAATACAACATATGTAACACCAAGGAGGTGGCTGGAGAGGGCTAGATTCAGCGCAACCGTCTTTCAAATTCTGCAGACTTCTCCACAATCTATTATTCTGGCGCGAGACAATAGAAATGATGCGTGAAGTTTTGTACATTTCACCATGTGCCAATCCGCTCAGCTGGACCATTTTGAGAGCTTCAAAAACTGGCTTCCTTCCAAAACGAAAGGTTCCTTCAACCAGCCCTCCATTAGGCATCAAGTATGTCGAAGCACAACCATCGGAGATGTTGGAAGGCGACCTGGAAAATCAAATGCTCAGTCTCCTGCTCATAGTGCAGGAAGGAGGTCTCTCACCCTTCTTTTCTAAGAAAGCTACCGCTGCAATGTGCGGGGGCGCAGGTACTGCTTGCAGAGCCCCTTTGCCCATGTGCTTGCCCAGCAGAAAGCGAGCAGATCTGCGAAAACTGTTGTATGCATACCGCCGACGCCATTTCTAGTGATCAGAAACTCGCTCAGGGTACCCCTTGGCGCAGATTCTTAAACGAGATGTCCTTGGTGTTCTGCGCTTTCAGTGTCACTGTCGGAAGATGAGAACTTTTCTGGCAGTCTGCAACCTTGCATTGAACTGCATTCCAAGCTGTCTTCTTCAGGCTCGCTGCTGCACAGCAGGAGGAGCCGCAATAAGGAGGTGATCAGCATAGCCTATTCTATAGTTCGAAGTCTTGTCGTCGATTACAGTTCTGCTTTCTCAGTCTTACAACTGTCGACGACGTCCGGTGGTGCCAGGCCCGTATGGCGCGATAAGAGGATTGCTAGTAGGGGATCGACGCCGTTGCTTGAGCCACGTCACGCACAGACGCCCCTAACTAGGAAGAGCGGGCTTCTTGCTTTCCAGGCTCGAAAGAAGCTCAAGCTAGGAAGAAGCGTCGGAGCCTGTGCCGGGCGCAATCTGCTGGCAGTGCAGCAAAACGATCAGTGCCATGGCGCATCCAGGTGTGGGACGGTTGAGAGGTGGTGGTGACCACAGCGACGATGAGGATGGTCCTGATGCAGATTTGACCCTTGGCATCATGGCAAACTTCAGGAAGAAGTTTGAAGCGGATGGCGCTTTGGGGACGAAACCTGAAGGAGGGGCTAGTCGAAAGAAGCAAGGTCCAGTACTTGAAGGCGATGCTTCTGCTTTGGAAGACGAGGCGAGGGCATCGAAGAAGAGGAAAAAGAAGGGTGCTCTGGATCGACTAGAGAAGCGAGAGAGGAGTAGGAGCAGCACTCCTTTGAGCCACCGGCAGGATTCAGAGCAGGAGAGCCCGAGGGAGAGAAGGAAGAAGAAAAGGAAGGCATTCCATGAGGTCGAATCAGCGGCTGTTGAAGTGCGGGGGGTGAATCCAGCTTGGGGCGATGGGCCTAGAGACGGCTCTAGTGAAGAAGAAGGACAGATTTTTGAAGAGGCAGAGGAGAGAGTCTTTGATGCTAGAGATGGTCTTTACGTAGCCAAAGGCCAAGGGTTTTCTGGTACTGATAATGGTCTTGATGATGTGGACAGGCCAGACACAGACCTCGAAATACATGAGACGTCACATGAGCTGAGGAAAGAGAGCAAGGTGCGTTGTTGTGCAAAGTTATCTGCAGTTGCTCGTGTGGAACGATCAGACACGATTAGGGTTTGGACGCTCTCTCTTGAAGATTTGTTTGGTTTGGGGACTGATTGTTTTTCTAAAGCAGTCAAAGGGACTGATATTGACGGAGTTTGGTGCTTGGTTGTATCTATGGATTACGTCGCATGATCGTGTGATGCTTTTCATATCAGGCCATTGAAACTTTTCATGGTGGGGCATTATGATGAATTCACTATACATAAGGAGCTGCCTTTCTACGATTGTTCAAATGTATAGGTGACAGACCGGGGTTTTCTGGGCACATTCTGCCATGGTCACATTCAGCATCTGTTGTCGATGCTATAAATGTTTACTTCTGGTGTAAAATGCCAGCTTTGTGTAGGTGAAGTATTAAACTGCCTCTGTCCCCTGTTAAGTTGAAAAGTGCCAGTTGCTTGGAGCTAACTTAACGCATTCTGAGCTGACACATACTCTCAGAGAGTTGTTTGCGCGCCATTGGAAAGTTGCGGTTTCTTTTCCTTGTAAAGCAGGGAAAGAAATGCCAATGGCAGCTAGTCTGGTGGTAGGATGCAAGTGAGGCTGTCAGGCAGTTCAACTATCAATATTGACCTTGTTCATAAGTCGGTGGTAAATTCTCAAGGTTGATGGCATCACTGTTGTGAATGCAACTGTGACATTGCTAGTTTAAGTGTTTTCGAGGTAGATTGCCCAAATGGCAGCACGCTATGATTGAAGCTGTAACCCATTTTGCAGCGCGCATGTCAAGCTGTTGCACTTATTTTGCACTCCCGTCACTGGCCTCCTTCCGTCCTTCCTTGATGTGTTTTGGTTTTTGTGTGATAGTGGGTGGAACTTGTGCACCTGAACATTGTACAATCTTCTTTCTGATGATGCCTTCTATCTTTCTTTGTTGAACGCAGTGCTGTTACACCTCTCATTACTTCTCACATCAGTTGGGGCGATGCATCTCTGCACTCCCGGGTGCTCAGGAGGGGCATGGGGCTAGGCTTTTTTGGATATTCGCTCAACAGCTCAACGTCCCTCCACTCTTCCTTGTGTTACACGGCCCTGTTCTGTCTTTGCAGGTGAATGCTGCTGGCCCGAGTCTGGAGGCGCCAGATTCGAGTCCCCCCAGAGAGGCGGACACCGACGCCCCTGCAGTTCCATCTGGCGACACTCTTACTATGAACAACTTGTTGGTGAGTCCAGCTCCTAGAAGCATCTGTGCTTGAAGGGAAGAGGAAGCTTGATTGGGCTTGGTTGCTTCTTACAAAGAAGCCCATCAACGAGTCGGGGATAACGTCCTCAGGTGCTTTCGGCAACAGGATGGGCTCCTGGCGACCAGCCGCTTGTCGATGTTGAGCAAGTCCGGACTTTTTCAGGTCTTTGTGGAATTTTGATCTCCTTGAACTGGCCTTACGCATTCAGACTGTTGCTCCTTTGGGGTCCACTTGCAGCCTCACAACTTGTTCCAAGGAACTCATCACTTGAATACAGTCTCAACAGAGCTCAGTCCGCTTATTAGCAACCTCGGTCGCCAACCTTCTCTGCTATTACCTACTTACGAACGAGTGCCACCACCGGATTGGCAAGCTGATGCATAAGAGAGCATGTTCCGTCTGTGTTATGCAGCGTGGACGGCGCTACTGGGATCCACCCGAGGACAACGCGCAGCGGTGTTTCAACTGTGGGGCTACGGGGCACAAGGCCTGGAACTGCCCCGAGCCAAAGAAGGAGCGGCCCTGCTTTGTGTGCGGCAAGTTTGGACACCTCGGCCAGAAGTGTCCAACGGGGAAGCTGTGCTTCGTGTGTGGGAAGGGGGGCCACGAAGCCAGGGTAAGAGTGCTGTTTTCCTCTTTTCGCTTGCTTTCCAGCCAGCTATGCCCGACCCGGATCATGCTTCGCGCTCTTGAAACTCCCCCATTATGTCGTCTCGGGTGTTGCTTACACCCGGAACACAGGGGAAGCAGCTTTGTCCTCTCTCAGACGAGCTCCTGAATTTGGTTCATGCTTGCCAGCTCAGTTGGTGACCAAACTTTTGAAAATTCTGTTCGCAGAACTCATCTTGGAACGGATGTTTTCTGGGCGCACCCTTTTCTTTCGTGGTTCCAGCCGTTGAAGATTGTTGCTTTCCAATCGAACAGGACTGCCCCAAAAAGGGTATGCGGCGGGGCGCAGGCTGGGCCTCCGGCGAGGGTCAGGAGGGGAACGTGTGCTACAAGTGCGGCTGGGAGGGACACACTCGAGCAGAGTGCTGGCGGGACTATGATGAGGCGGACCTCCAGGCAAGATTTTAAGTTTGCACCGTTCTATCTTCTGCAGCACGATGATGAGATGGGTGCTGTTCTTGTTGGATTCAGAACAGAAACATGCTGTTGCTTGCTGTTTGCCCAGTATTCAGGATACGCATCATGAGGCAGAGACCGGTCAAACAAGCGCAGCTGTGCTCCTCATGCGACGTTGTGTCTCGTCTCCCGGTTGGAGCGGTGCTTGTTGCCATCGCGACTTGGTGGTAATATTATGTTTCAGCTTAGTGACACCCTTCTTTTTTCGGATCAACTTAGGTGTCAATGTCGAACCAAACACCTGTCAAACAGACAATCTGCTGACCATTCTCTGGTCAAGATGGTCCTCGTTTGTCTGCGGCACAGCCTGGGTAAGCAGAACGATCTTCAGTTCTGTGAAACGATCTTCAGTCCTGTGGAATCCATTTTGAACATTCTGACTCCCGATTCTTTTTCCTGCAGTTGATTCGGTGCTACATCTGCGGCGAGCACGGTCACCTGTCGTGCGTTGATGTCATAGAGAACGGCCCGCAGGAGGTCACGTGCTATCAGTGCGGCCAGTCCGGTCACACGGGCGACGGTTGCGCGCGTGGCGGCAGGGGCAATTATGAGCGCGACGATGGTGGTCTCACGTGCTACCGGTGCGGGGAGAAGGGGCACATTGCCCGGGGCTGCAGCAAGCAGGTACGAGAAGCGAACGCAATTTTGCGAGGCTGTGTTTTTCGTTTGGTGGTTGGTTGGGCCTTCGGCAAGAGGTCAGAGCGGTGAGCACTGCTTTAAGCGCGGTGCCGAGAGTATCTGTGTGATCAAAAAAGAGTTCGGAAGCTCTAGATTGCTTGTTTATCAGCTTCCCTTAGCTTACCGATCTTGTCAAGATGCTGAACGTTCAATATGCTCGGGTTCTGTCTCAAAACGATAGGAAAACCGCTTTGTTGGTGGGTTGGTTGGTGTCTGAGATTCTGGTTGGTGGCTTCGACTTCATTTCGGAGTATCATTCTACACGCATCGACTTTCAAGTTCCTGACTTTCTAGCACCTGCTGATTCTTCTCGTGTCGCTGCTGCAGAACAACTTTACAAGGAACCACCGGCCTGCGTACTACGAGCGGGATGTGTACAGAGGCGGCTACAACGACCGCTACGATCCAGACCAGGATTACGACGATCTGGATGCTCCCGAGCACGACTATTTTAGCAACTCTCGCTCCCAAGAAGGGAACGAGGGGCTGTGGTTAGGAGGGGGCTATAAAGCGGGATCGTCCTGGAGGGACGATTACGATCAAGATGACAGAAACTCCGGTGGGGTGTCAAGGGGAAGTAGCAAATACGGCAACAGAAGGTATAGCGATGAGTACGGGTATGAGAACCGGCGAAAGGACAGTAGGTACGAGGAAGGCTATCATGGGTACAACGGAGATGACACGGGGAGGTCGAAGTCGACGGGTAGGCGGCCGTGGCAGGAAGACCGACAAGAGGAACGGACACACAGGAGGTGGGGTGGCGGCGGGCGCGAGTATCAAGGATCTTATGCAGGTCACAAACGAAACCGTTACTGAGGTACACAATCTGATAACATGGGAAGAGGATCTAGGATTTCAGCTCGATTGTGTTTGGGCGCGACTGTTGACCCATCCTCTTTGGACCCGAGCTGTCAGCACTCATGCCAGCCAGTCATCATGTTTGACTGATTCGAAAAAGTAGATCTCTCTTGAGAGAGGCCGGATGAGGAGATCGAAGCTGTTGATTGTTGTTACATGCAACATTTAAACCTCATGATCCTGCCATGTCAGTATTGGAGATTGCCGGCCGACCTGCAGTACGTGTGCATGCGCGCCCAATACAGTGCAGTCCACGCGAACCTACGTATAGCTTCAAGTGAAAGGCCGAATTTCCCGATAGCTGACATATGCATGCCTTCTAACTGCCTGGCATGTTTAATTTCATTGCAACCCGTGGGCCCGCAAATTACTTGGAATTGTTGCGTGGATTGCATGAACATGATTGACCGTATGCCATGATGGTGCAATTTTGCATGCCAGGTGACGTCCTCGGACAGGTTATACTCGACTGGGTAACGTGCACTGCAGACGGCCGGGACTCATTGGCGCAGATGGCGGCCACCATGTGCTCTTCTCAACTTGCTTCACGCGAGCTTGCTAGCAGAGCTTGAGGCAGATTTTGAGACACTCTTCTGTCTTGTCCTCCGCATCGTTCACGAATATTAGCACCTGCCAGACAGATTAACGCGTCAGAGAACTGGCTCCGACTAGAAGCAGCAATCGATGGGGCATATGCAGACTACTCAGTGGAACGATCTGCGACGAGGTAGTTCGCTCAAATCGCTCTTCATGCGTCCCTCAGAGAATGCGGATACCAATTTCCAGCTATTGATAGACTACTGATTCTGGTTATCAAACGGTAGAAGTGGAACTGTTGTTACCAGGTCGTGGCATGCATAGTGATATCTGTTACAGAAGTTTTGTTAAGTCGCTTTGGGTTGTTGCCCATACAGACTTTACAGACTGAACGCCGCGCACTTGCGTAAAGCATCCACAAACCAAAAGCGTCCCGATGTTGGGGTGAAATCTCGTCCCTGTGCACCATAATCCACACCGCTCGATTTGCCGTTGTCATTGCTCTTCTAGCAACCGCGTTGCTCTTTCTGAAGTTTGAATACGACAACACAAATTGGTCATCAGAGTCTGCCAAGAGCTTCTTCATGTTTTCCAACCCCTCACCTCTTCAAGGCGCGCTCCCCTCACGGCAGTTCCGTTCACGGTGAGTCCGATGTAGCGCGTTCCGTCCGCCGGGACGTCGAGGACGTCAGCCGGACGGAACGAGATCAGCTGCGGATGGGACGAGCTGAGATAGAAGAGCTTGGGGTGCGGGTACGGGTTGGTGAAACTGATCTTCTTTTTTGCAACTGTGCCGGCCGCGACTTCGACCTCGAACATCTTGGAAGCCTGCAGAAGGAGTACAGAAGAAGGTATTTAATCAGAATCTTCCTCATTCCCCTGTTCTTAATGAATCAGAATAATTGGATCCTGCTGTGCTTTTTGAGCGACGGCTGACTGAGTGCGCATGGCTCGTTCTTTACTTTTGGGGGCTACCAATGATGTAGAACATTTGTGCTCTGCTAAGAAGCCTAGCTGCTTTCAAAAAGACTTCTCGGGACGGATCCTATCCTATACCCATGTCTTCGGACCTGTATCTTGTTAAGCATTTCGGCAGACCCTGATGGCTTCTATATATGGTAAAAGGGCTTGCGACTAACCACGGGCTGCTAATCCTGCGGTCCATTTCAAAGCTTCGGTCTTTCTGAAAGAATTCTCCGGAGTCCTTACCTGCGGCAAACTCGTTCTGGCTGCGATCATATACGCTCCCACCAGCTGACGGCTCTGCGTGTCGACCACGTGGAGCCGGATCGCTTGCTTTTCCGTTCCGGTGGGCTTGTACGCCAGCGTCAGTTCCGTCAGCGAGCCGGCCGGAAGGACAAGCTCCGGCGGCCGTATCTGCGAAATACGGTTCCGCGTGAAGCTGAGAGAACCGCATCCGACCGCGTACATTGCGAGACCGATGTCAGGAAAAACGTGCAAAGTTTGGTGGAGCAAGTAAGCAGAAGCTTAAAGACATCAAGATACATCATTTCCTGAAAAGGGTGAGCACGAGTAGGGTGCTTCGCTCCGTTGCTTGCACGTTTCTTCAAGCTCACCTCCAGATGTCGTGGATCCGTGCAGTAGCATGCCACGTGGCGGGTCACGTGGCCCCCCTTCACCACCAGGGTGCTCCGGGTGGTCTGTCCCAACGTGGCGCCTGCAGAAGTACCGGACAAGGGACACGTGTCAAGGTCAATTTGTACCATGAAGTTGCACATTTACTTCTACGCGCACATTCTCAGGTCTTGGATGTCGGAACAACCAAAGACTCCGTCGATCAAAGAGATTGGCTCGGAAAACGCACGTCCAGAAGCTTGGGTCTGGGACCAAAGCAGGTCCAAGTCGCGCCCGCGCAACATTCTATCAATCTCTACGCGCACGAGGCTCTGGTTTGTTTTGAACAGCCAATACTCTGAATGGGATGCAAATAGATGCATCGAAGCTTTGCTGAAGCGTTTGGAATCCCCTCTGTTTTTCTCAACAAACGCGGCGGGCCTCACCGATATCATGCCGCCTCAGTGAGTGCACGAAAACGCGCCACGTGGCGAGCAGCTGGCCCATGTAACGGTCCCCGTACACCGTCACGTAAAACTGCGCCGTTTCTGGGGCCGCCCCGCACTTCACTTTCAGATGCACCCCCGTTCCGTCGTTCGGGCCGTCCAGATTCCGGTCCGAAGCGCCCGCGGAACTGTCCGTAAGGCTGACGATCACCCGTGGGTCGCTGCTGCGCGCGCAGGCCGCAGGAGGCGCGCGCGCGAGCGGGAGCGTCGCTTTGAGGAAGTCGTGCTCGGCCTGC
Organism: Klebsormidium nitens; assembly: GCA_000708835.1. NCBI lineage: Eukaryota > Viridiplantae > Streptophyta > Klebsormidiophyceae > Klebsormidiales > Klebsormidiaceae > Klebsormidium > Klebsormidium nitens. The sequence goes on from DF237077.1 coordinate 111,435, forward strand.
GAGAAACAGATCCGCGCTCTAGTTCGCAGTCGAGGTTCTGTTTTTCTGACTTGTGGCAAACAAACTTTGCGCTTCTCATAAGGTAGGAGCCAAAAAAGCACACCTCTCCAAACCTAATCTCAATCTGCTCTGATGAACGCCTTCGTTGGATCCTGCTTCCGAGCAACACTGGTCACCGCAGCGCTCCTCTTCTCCCTTGACTACCGGTGCGCTGAAGCTTCGAAAGATCATTGCTGTTTGATTTTATATGCGCTAGGGTGGCAATGAGTTCGCCTGGCCAAGAGCAGAGAAGAACAACGATCCAAGGCGTGACTTGAGTTTTTTCTCACCTGATAAAATCTGAATGTCCGATCGACCACCAACGGTCCGAAGCGCACCGCCACCTCCCGTACGTCCGCAGGCCAGCCGTCTTTGATCGCCACTAACGAGACTTTAACCACTTTTTCGTCGCTTTCTCCCCGGTCCTCCAATAAGTGCCCCGTCCTGCCGCCACGTGTCCTGCTCTCATTGGGCCCCCCTTCAGCACCTCCAACGTCCAAACCGTTTCCGTCCGAAACCTGTCCGAATCGCGGTCCGGTATCGTCCGGGAAAGATGCGCTCTGGTACTTTAACGCAAGCCGACACGATTCGTGGGGCGACAGGAAGAGGTGGCCCTCCTTGTCGAAAAGGTCCTCCTCGGGCATCGGGCCGCTCGCGTTCGATGTCGATACGGACCTGAAGAAGTCAGGAAAAGGGCTTGAGACGGCTCCCGTCACTTTTTTGAGCATCCAATGTCTTCCAAGTTCAGCTTGTCTCTTTTGATGCATCGCAATTTGATGGTATCGACCTCCTGTCCAAAGCTCCGTAAGCACCAAACAGGTGGGTGCAAGTCGAACAAACATAGAATAAAGGACTGTCTCAATGCTGACACTGACACTCTCTGAGCCTTTGCCGATGATTCCTCCATCCTCCCAATCACGGCAATCCTCTGAAGTTGGCGACATCACATGGAAAAAGGAGGCCACAAGAAGAAGGAGGCCACATTATACACGATCAGAATCCTTCAGAAAATACAGCACTCATATCTGGCAAGGAGACAGTGGTTACCGCAGAAATTTCAATGATAAACCCTTACCTCAAGTCCCGCCACTCCTGGCCGTCCCGTATGAGTTGCATTTCGGGGTCGCTGCACTCTATCCGGAACACTGCCTCTTGCCCGTATGGGTTACGGAACTCCTCTTCGAAGAACGCCAACTCGCCGTAAGCAGGATAGATGGTGCGCCGACTGGTTGCACTGTCGCGGAGCTTCTCTTGGATCACCTGCAAAGGACCAGGTTATTCGCTGACGTTGATTTATATTCACGGTTGGATGTTCTATATCCTTTAAGTGGTGTCCAGGAAAACTGCGGTGGTTACTTCGACGAGGTAAACGGAATCATTCACCCCGCCTCACTCTCTGTCAATCGTTTGCAATGTTCTGAGGATTCCCAGTTTAAGGGTTGTCAGAGCCTTTGAGGGCCAGAACTGCAACCGCAGTCTGGTTGTGGCGGGTGTGGGTATCCAGGTCCAAATATCTGAAAGTGTCAACGCTTTGGGAGGGACCTGATGCTGGTGAGAGAATCAAAGAGTAAAATACTCGAACTCTCAGTCCCTCATGAAGCGGGCCGTAAACTCTTGTTTTCATTCCCGGGTCATTTTGTCTCCGGCTTACCTGCGCTTTCCTCATACTCCGTGACCGCTCCATCTCCCGAAGCACTTTCTCCCTTGCAGTCGCATCCATTTCTTCCCCAATCCCTTTCATCGGCGCCGTCTTATGCAGAACGTCCACCCGTTTCACTTCGTCTCCGTCCGACTCCCTCCCCTTATCCGCCGGCAAACTCTTCCAGCCCCGGAGGTTATTCACACCGGGCGCCTCGCGCCCGCTCCCTTCCGCGAGCAGCTCGCGCAGCCGTGCGCGCCGTGCCTCCTTCCGCGCCCTCGCACTCTCTAGCGCGTCCCTCTGCGAATCCTCGCCGGCGGAACCTCTAGAGCTTCCTAAAGTGTCCCGGGTCGCGTCTCCGGCCGCCAGCCGCACCTTCACCAGATCCGCCGAAGGAAAGACGCGCACTTTCTCCGTCTTCTTCCGCCTGTCGCCGGACGACACGTGGCTGCTCCTCCGCCGTTGATCCTGGCCGGTGCCCACGGTTCCCGCCGGATGCCGTCCCATATTTACCAGCCGTATCAAAATCTTCCCAGTCGTTTGATCCAGCGTGGTTGCATCCCCAGAATTAGCGCCGCCGACGTCAGCTGACGTCAGCTCCACGTGGCAGTCGCACAGGACTTCCGCGACTTCCCGCCCCTGCCGCAGCAGGCCCGCGAGGGCGACACTCACAGTGCCGACCTGCAGCATCGAGTCGCCGTCCCACACGTCGACGCTCAGAGACTTGGACCGCAGGTAGTCGACGAAGTGTGCGCGCCGCTCGCGCGCTGCCGCGGGCGCCTCTTCGATGCGGTATTTGTACAGGAGGTTTGAGGGGTTTGGGCTGCCGTTGGCGAGGAGGATCGGCTCGCCGGGCGCGCGCGCGGCGGGGCTTAGGGGAACGGTTTCCGTCGTACATGGGGGGAAGTCGTATAGCTGCAGAATGAAGCGGTATCTGGGTCAAAGGATGTGGATTGTAAAGGTGAATCTGCCCAATCGTGAAAGTAAGATCCAAGAATGAATCATGAATTTACCTGAGTTACCACCGTGCTTGGACAAAAAATTATACGCGCCTGATCGAAGCCAGGAAATTTGCTTGCTTCACGGCAGCGAAAATAGGTACCCATGTCTGCGGAGAGTGAGCTTGTTGCTTTCAATCAGAAATTGAGCAGACATTGACTGAATTGATCTCTACGTGTCTGGCAGATGATATTGCGTCCTTATTCTCACCTGAAAAGTGAAGTACACAGACTTGGGCTGACCCCCTCTCAGCACCGTCCCTGGAGTAAACGCCAAAAACTGCACCACGACCTCATTCACACTCCGCTCGTCCCTCATCTCGAGGCCCATGTCAACCGGCTCCGCGCGCGCGCCCGCCGCGTCACGCCCGCGCGCGCTCTCCCTCCGCCCCAAAACCTCGCGCATCTCCTCGGGGAGAGCCGCGGTTGTTCCCGCCTTGTGCATCTGCGCGCGCAGCGCGCGGCTCGGCGCGGCCGCGCCCCGCGAGGGCTCCGTAAGCCCGCCCTTAAACCTCGCGGAATCGCTCTCTCGTCGGTGCTTTGAGTTGGTTGGAAGGATCTGCTCGAGCTCGCAAATGCAAGTTTCTGCGCGTTGGAGGTGCGCTAAGTGCCGGCGCGCGAGGAAACGCCGCGTATACTTCTGGATGATGACCTATAGACGGAGAAAAACTGCTTCTTCAAAGAGGAAAGCAAAGCCGAGATTCAAAGTTGCAAAAGGGAATGTGTCGCATACTACAAACCGCTGCGGGGGGAGGTACTCTGACCGGGAAGAACGAGGGACTATCTACGGGTATGTCACGTAACCTGAGCATCCCCTCAATTCAGTATCTTAAATACATCCAAGCACACATGGCTTACTCAGAGCACGCAGAGAGCTTCACACATTGATTCAGAGAACATCCACAAGACCGAAGTCTGGTTAAAGGTCACCCAAATCTCTTACCGCTGCGCGTATTCGCCGCTCTTTCCTTCCCATCTCTTTTCTAGCTTCCCTTCCTTTCGTATTTGCTCTCGAGGCTTCCGACTGCTCCTCCGCACCCTTGCTTTTCGGTGACGTCACGACGGACTCGATTCGGCTGACCGCTTCCGTCAGCGCGCGCAGCTGCTCCTTCATCGCGTTCGCCATCAGCTCCACCTCGCGCACTTTCCGCCCCGCGCCTTCGGCCGCGGCCGCGGCGGCTTTCGTCGCTGCAACTGTGCAGATCAAAGAAGCAACTCAGATTCTACCAATTTGAAGAAGCTCCTCTGAAAACTTCTCGTGAAATCACGACAGGTCCGTATTTCTCTATATCTATGTGCAAGCACTAATGGCAGGTCGTTGGGTGTATCTTTACCTACCTTGCGTATACACAGCTGAGCATCAAAATCCTGAGAACTTCAGGCTTCACCTGTACAAAACAAGCAAAGAAAGGGTTCTGCAAGCATCCGATGACGGAAATCGGAGAAAACAAGATCCTAGTTTTTTTTTGCAATTCAGTATTCTGTGCTCGCCTACCTTCGGCAGCCGCGCGTGCGGCTCTTTCCGCCAAAACCTCGGGGCTGGTGGCCCTGACACGTGGCGGCTCCAGCGGCTCTGGAGTATACTGCGTGGTCGAGGTGTAGGAGCTGTTGCGGGTGCTTTGCTCGGGGTTTAGGCATTTCGGCGCGGCCGCGGTCGTCGACCGAGGCAGAGCAACTTCGCGGGTTCGAAGCGGGTTTTGTTGAAGAGTCGGACGTCCTTCTGGGAAACTGTCACGTGGCCTGTCAGACGCTGACGTGGCAGGAGGAGCCCGTGCTTCGTCTGACGTCACCGTGGTTCTTCGATTCTGTAAGGGGATCACGGGTATATTGGACGGTTCAAAGCTTGCGTGCTCCTGACTATATGGTTCTCTAGCGGATAGCGTATCCTCCGAGAAATCGAGGTTTGGGCCGACGCGGCCCAGGGTTTGGAGGGTGAACTCGGCAACTAGAGTCGGTACGCCAGTCTGGATTTGCTTAGAAAGAGTTCCGGCCCAGTCGAGAATCAATTGGTCACGCGGCCAAGCGCCGGGTCCGCCGCGCATCTGAACGGCATGTGGCCCGTCCCTGACGCGCCACGTGGTGTCGAATGGGAAGAAGGGGGCCCAAGCGAGAGGGAGAGGCTGCAAGCAAACGGAGTCGACGTGAGTGGTTGGAACTAAAATAGAGGCGCGGAGAAGAACAGATCAACGCTCTTTAATGCTGAGAGAACTTCAGGTCACAGAAAGCTCTTCGAAGAATGATAGCTTCACGTAAATTCACGGGATGTCTGCAGCTGCTCTCTGAATGCGTGACGCATGATTCTGAAGATATTGAAGCACACACCCACTTCAGGAGTAAGGTTTGAAGCTCCTGTGAGCGGCTTGCATATCCAGATGAGCGAGAACAGTCTCGCACCAAACCGAACAAAATCATTCTCGGTCGGACAACGTCTATTTGCAAACCAACTTCGACTTCAGTTTTCACGAAAATCCATGAGGTGAGGTGACGTTATCCCGGTACTTACTTCCGCCAGCTGTGCGCAGATGCGGCACGTGCCGTCCGGCCCGCAGTCGTCGCACTCGTGGGTGGTTTGCCAGGGGAGGGGCCCCGTGAACGCCAGCTCCAGCACGAGTGCCACGTCAGCGTCCTCGGACACGCCGGACAGCGCGAGCGTGTCCGCGAGTTCCAGGTCCGGACTGCCGGGAAAACGGCGCAGCCGATTGGTGCACTGTACAGCGGAAGACGATCTCAATTCTTCAAGGGAGATATTAGGAGGAGGCAATCTGGTGAGACTGAAACGCCCTTGTGAGCAGCGGGAGCGAAAGGGGTGCGCGACACTTACTTTCATTCACCTTTCTGAATTATCCGTGGAGATAAAATGGTTTCAAGGGAGTCGGAGGCTGCCTGAGACTTTCGATCTTTCAAATCCTACAAGTATAGAGCCCTATTTTTCAAGACTCGGTAGATGTTGTTTCCAAGCCCATGAGTGGCTGAGACACAGGAGATTGAGGGCCTGCATTGGTGCTGGATATTGACCCGTAACTCGTCGGATTGCACGCATAAAGCTTCTCGCGAGGCCAAAGCAGCATGGAGCGCATACGAGGTCCGTTCACGTTCCGGATTGATGACTTTCTCACATCTTGTACCGCTTTCCAGGGGCCCCTTGAATGCAGCTTCACCGTGTTGCAGCGTCAGTTCGCAATGCATTAGGTGCTGGTTCACGGCTTTCGACGACAAATTGGACCCCCCGCCTTTCTGCGACGTATCGAACACCCCTTCAAAAGGAAAAATATTGTCCCTGCGATAGGGAGCCCCAGGTTTTATTCCACCGGTCCCGCGTTCAATCAATGCACCTCACCATGGCGTAGCTCGTGAATCGCCGCCCGTTGTGCACCGACACTCGCAGCTGGTACATGGATCGGGGCTCTCCCCCGGGCGGTCCTGCCGGCTCTGCGAGGGCGACCTCTGGGCCCGGTAGAGCGGCGCTCCCCCGCCCTTCGGCCCCCGGTTCGGAGCCGGTGACGAGCAGCTCGTGGAAGCCGGGCGGTAACCGCAGCCGGAGGTTCGACAGCAACACCTGCGCAGAACGAACGAAGGCTGTATTTCACCTTCTGATTTGACTCTTTGTCTAAGCCTCGTGTTTTAACCTTCTGATATATGCTTGTTGTGAGTTATCACAAGCGCCGCGGTTTGGTCGCATGCGAGATCATGTTTGGAGTAAGTACGTGGGCAGTTCAGGTGGTCGTATGAAACGCCCCATAGCGACCTCACCATGCCGTCTCGACTAGTTGATAAACCTCCGAATCTGATGAATCTCTCTGAGATTCACTATAGGCGTTGAAAAAGCAAGAACATGTATACGCTTCGCACCTGCGCCCACCCCAACCGTCACCATTATCTTTCACTAAACCGATTGGAGTAGCCTCGATTTAAACCTCGGGTCGACAGGACAGCACGGGGCAGTCAAACGCGCGTGGCCTGTGATAGCATCTCCCTCCGGTTTGCGAAGCACGCACCTTGGCAGCGGGCATGATGACGGGCTCTCTTATCGTCGAGAACGCGTCTTTGAGCGCGCGCGTCGGCTTGCCGTTTGCTCCCACGCGCAGGATGCCCGGTACAAGCTCCCGATCTGTCACGAGCTCGTTCTCTCGCAGCAGCGACATAGCCGGGGCGATTTTGTCGTACCGGGACAAATCGTAGGCGAGGACGCAACCGGGAATCTGCTCCGGGGGGGCCACGTGGGGTAGATCCCGCAGCATGAGATACCTGGCGGAAAGTGTTTTGTGGGTTCACTTTTTTGGTTTCATTACCTACTTCTAAGGGATCTTTTGTGTACTTACTTCTCAGGAATCTTTTGTGAAATTGGATGACTGCTGAGAAGTACCTATGACGCTCTGAATGCGTCTGCCTACTTCGTCTTTCTGAGTAAAGGATTCCGTTTTCTGCTAACGAAAGCGGTCATTGAAGAAGTATCTCAAGGCCAGCTACCTAGACAGACGGGAAATAGGACTAGTGGCACCAGGATCCAACAGTTTGTTATGGCGGCTAGATTCTTATTATGCCGTTCGAAGGGCCAACATCAGGGCAACGAGATTGGGCATACAAATCTTTCAGAAAGAACCGTATGAGGAAACGTTTCCACCATGTAACTCTTACCGCGGCGTGCCAGACTTGACCCATGCTAGTTGCACTTCGGCCCCCTCACGTGCCAGGCCAAAAGCGGGGAGCAGTGATGCGGGCGGAGTGGGCCGCGCTTCCGAGGCGAGGGAAATGGTGGACCAGCCGAGGCCGTACTCCGCAAGCACAACCCCGTGGATATTCTTCTCTGGAAGAAGTTTGGTTTACAGTCAGGGGACTCAACTGTGACCTAAGCACTTTATCGCACTTTCAACGAACTTGGCTTGACCCACTTCAATCTGTATGTTCGTAAAACGTGAGCCGTCCAGAGAGGCCCTAAGGTCTGCGACCAGGTTTGACGGGATGAGCATTAACCAGTGCACTGTCTGCGTCGCGAATGGCTCCTTTGTCTCTGAATCTGACGATTGAAGCGACCCAGTGAAACGACCCATCAACGCCCATTTCTGTCATAGATACAGGTGGTTGCATTCACAAGAAAACCGGAGAAGGTCGGGCAGTAGACGATTACAAGGACAGGCTCAGACAGAGGGATGATGCAACCCGATAGTCCGTGGATTGATAAGACTCGTCTGCTGCAGTCGACAAGCTCCTCTGAAACTTGTGCAGAATAGCCGTCCTCATATTTGTAACATGATGTTTGTCGAAACTAACATTGGCTTTACCACTAAAATGCAGTTCAGGGCTACAACGACTCACCGACGGCGACCAGTTCGACTACCAGGACACTTTTAGGGTCCACCACTCTGGTGTGGAAGAACACGTCCTGTTCCAAGCGACAGCTGCTCACCGCCCCACCGCGGACATCCGGGGGGGCCGCCACCCAGGGCCGGGAGACCCCCTGGCACGTGTTGCCAAAGAAAGCGCCGGAGGTCTCGTCGAAGAGGCTGACGCCGACGCGGCACTCAAAGATGGAGCGGTTGTTCTGCAGGGTAAAGAGCGTCGTTAGGCTGGTAGAATTACCTCTGCTAAACTGTTTGACTTTCTTTTCTTTTGGATTGAAGGAGGTTGGTTTAAGTGAGAGAAAGATTTGGTAATCTTGCGGACTGCATCTTCAATCTATTTGGAGATAGAAATGCATGGTGCTTCCAAAGCTTCTGCAATGCTATCAAAAGTGGTAAAAGCTTGGTGAGAGTGCCATCCTAGGCACAACGCTGTCGACCACCGGAGGAACAGATATAGCATTGCAAGCCAGCGTGATTAACCAAAACGTAAGAATGAAAAGCCAAACCAACGGGATCTTTTAGAGAAGTCGGAATGCTTCTCCTAATGGATTGGCATGGGTAATGTCGCTTCAAATCTTGGACTCACGTCGGGTGGTGTCAGCCCCGACATCCATAACAGCGTGAGCTTATACGGAATGCTGTCTGCGCCCATCTTGGGAGGCCAGTCCCGAGCAATCTGCAATACCCGCCCCTTTTGTTCCTGCATCCTCCCAATCCATGCCACCACAGAACTTTCTGAGGTGCCTGTAGAGGCAGGAATCTGCCCCATCAATGGCCCAACCAGCTCGTTTATCGCAACACCCCTCCCCCTTTCCTCTTTGGCAGCTCCCGTTGAGTGTTCATCTCGAGCTTGTTCGTTGGTAAATTTACTGGCAGGTAAATTGCTGGCAGAACTGGGGGTGTTCTCTTCTTCGTCCTCTGAGCTAGGATCGGAGCTGCGGCCAGAGCTGCTACGCTCCGAGTCTGAATGCTCGTACCTGATATCCTCCTCCATGACCTCGTCGTTCTCCATTTATAAACAAGAGCTAAACACACTACATATCTAGTCTCCCACGTTTGCTGGTTTCAACAGAGGCACCGTCTTTCACTAGACTGCTGCGTCCTGCAGAGCTTCAAGGGGGAAACCAAATCAGGGAGCTCGCAAGCCCTTCCATCAAAAAGCCTAAATCAAAGGCCCAGGGCAAGGGAACCAGTGGTGGTGGTAATAGTAAATACCACCACACACAGATCTCCCGCCTGGGTCTGCACTGATACTGTCTAGTGAAGAGCAGATAAGGTGTCTTCATTCATCGATGTATTACAGCTACATATTAGGAATCACTGCAAAATTCGTCAAATGGTGGGACAAAATAACTACTGTACAATGTACACAGTATCTTCTTCAGACTTCATGTGCTCGCTTCCAGCACTGTGATCGAACGAAGCTGAGCGTCCAAGCACGACTCGATTTGAATCTGAATGACGCTTTCACGCACATTAGTTTCTGGACATCCTATCAGGCTCATGCCCGAAACCTAATTAAACTTAGAGAAGGGGAAATGCTCGCGCACAGCCTCATGCTGAAGGCGTGGTGTACTTTAAAGCGTACGATCTCGATCGGACGGCGCGACGGTTCTCTGAGGCCGGGCCCGGAGGGGGAGTGAGTCCGTTACCGCCCTGTGTTGGACATCGTGTGCTGGACATCGTGTGAGCGTTGAGAGAAGCTTCGCGGCTCAGGCTTTCACATTCTGTACAGCTCTGCATTTCCACGTCATATATTGCACGCAGCCAGGGGTTGCTTGATCGCCATTCCAATTTCTTTTTGACAACCTCTCGGTATCTTCAGCCTTTGGTTGCTGTTCACGTTGAGCTCATGCGGTGATGGACATCCCGTGGGTCCGGCAGCGGTCCCTGCAGTTGAGCCCCACAAAATGTTTCCGGTCTTCCACTCTGCTTGGGCGTGAGACTGTTTGTGGGAAGCTGCGCCGCCTTTCCGGGGCCAAGAAGCCTGGCGTGAAGGGGGAGGGTAGAAAATGTCTGTCAAAGGACTTGGGTGTGTCCACCAGCCTTTTCATGGGAGAGCGTACAAAGTTTCTGGCAAGCCCTCCCCAGAAATCATGCTCGGGCCGGTGTGCTTTTGGTACAGTAAATGCTGCGTATGGCACTCCTCTGGGGGCGCCGCAGAGGAGGCGAGTGTCTGTTGTTACAAGAGCGCGCACACAGCCGATGCCGCAGGGGACGTACGTGCAAAATTCGCGATTCAGAAAGCCAAATCGAGTGCCGAGCAATTCAGAGTACTTGGACGATGAGGGCTGGGGCACTGAAGGGGGCCCAGAGGACTTTCTGGCGGGAGAGAGTGAGGCGGAAGTCGCATCGGATGTGGATAGTCAGGCTGAGACAAGTGGCCGCGCTGATGATGATAATGGTGGGCCTTTGAGGAAATTGCATAGGGAGTTGAGCCTGGACAGTTTAGCAGATGAAGGCGAGGACAGAGAAGGAGATTATCAGTCCGATTTGGGGAGCTCGCCGGAGCGTCCCAGGCGGACCTACACCGAGCTGCAGCCGAATGGCCAGGCGGCCCCGTCTGCTTCTCAAGCGCATTCGGTGGTTCTTCCCCAGCGGCCCCGGAGAGTGTACCGGGAGATAACGCCGCACGGGCAGTTCAAGGACGAGGCAGAAGCGGAGCACAGGCAGAAAATGGCTGCAGCGGGGAAGGTGCCGGGGGTGGCCTTTGGGATCAAAACGCCAGTCACCGATGGTCCCATCGCTAGGCAGCTGGGTCTTGTCAAGGAAGAAGTTGGGGCTTTGGATGCGGAGGGAGTGGAAGAGGAGGATGAAGAGTATCAGGGGAAGCGCGTAGTGGTGGAGCGGGTGCCAGGGGCGAGGAGAAAAGCGGCGGAAGAGGAGGCGCTGCCACCAAAAGCCCAGACTAAGGAGGAGTTTGACAGGTGAGGCACCAGGATGTGTTTGGCTGCTCGTTGTAGGGGTCGATTGTGGGTTGATTGACTGGCTTGCGCTGTTACGCAGCGCTTGCAGCAGACTAGCCCCCGACCACTCCGTCCATCGCATGCCAACTATGGACACCCCTCTTTAGCGAAGTGGTTAGAAGCAAGACGGATATGGTGCCAAGCAGACCTTCGGCAGTAGGGTTCTCAATCTCAATGAGGCCGCGGCAATTAGAATAGGCCCAGCAATGGTCAGCATCATTTGGCCGCCACCACAGCCTGCTCAATTGCTACAAAGGGAGTGTTGGTTGCTTCTGCGAGCTTGTCTGTAAGCCAGTGAAGCAGGATGCAAGCTTTGGCTGTCGTAAACGTGTGGTTGACACCACCAAGGAGCGTCAAGAAGGAGCGTCAAGGGGGCACTCCTTCCAGGGATTAGAAGTCAGCAGCTTTATGTGACGCGGTAAATAATAGTGCCAGCCACATGAAGCAGCAGTTTTGTGGCGAACTATATGAGGAATTGCTAACACGGCAGGGGGGGCACATTCTATACTGCTGGAAGAATGTGGCCCCTTGCTTGCTGGTTGTTCAGAGTGTATGTGAACGTTTGGCATGTCCAGGCAGATGCTTCATGCAGATCCTGCGTCCAAGTGAACAGTATGAAGTAGATTGTCAGATTATGAAGATAGAGAAACAAAGCACTCTGATTTTTCCAGGCTGTATGAAGAGTACCTTCAGAGAGAGGAGGAGAAGCGCATAGAGGCGAAACGGCAGAAGGCCATCTTTGAGGTGGAGCGGAAGGAGCGTGTGCGGCTGATTGAGGAAGAGCGGGTGAAGCGGAAAGCGGAGCTTGCGAGCATGGGGATTGTGGAGAACAAACAGTTTGAGATTCCGTCAGAGACGATAGAAAGGATCCAGCGGCTCAAGGGGAAGGAGAAGCGGGAGGCCTGGGTGGCGGCCTGGAGGCGGGTGAGACTCTCGGTTCTTCAAACCTGGGCTTCAATCTATCGAACAGAATCTGATTGCTAAAATGCCCTGTCATTGTATGCTGTCAGTAAAGTGCATGTGATGCTTTTGTTTTCGATTGTGAAGTTGATGTAGTCCTAGAGGTTTGACGCGCAAACAGCCTTCCATTGTTGCTACAAGGTGCATGTATAGCAGCGAGCGCTCTAGGTGCTTCCACTGCTGGGAGACGACGAAGCCTTGGTGTTGGATGACGGAGTTATGTGGCTGTGGTTGCTCAACCCTCTCCAAAAGCTGGTCCTTTGAAGGAGAGCTGGACTGCTACAGTTTTGCAAGCTTCACATGCCCGTTGGTCAGCTTTTGAGAATGTGAGGCTAGGCATCGCTGTTCACCCTTTCTACTTCTGCCTTTTGTAGCGAATTGCTGACCATCATTGCTTCTGCAGGTTCGAAAGCAGGAGACGAGGGAGAAGAACAAAGTGCGGCAAAGCAAGGCTGCGCTTCAGAAAGAGGCTGAGGTAAGATTGTTCACCCTCCCAGGTTGGACGGTCAAACTGTGCGCATTTGTAAGAGAGAGCTGTACGTTTTGTCCCTGGATCTTCGCATACAGGAGGTTGGTCGACAATCCCCCTACTAAGTGACAACTGGAGGTAACCAAGATTGAAAGGCAGGTCTTGTCTCTTGTGCACGTATTCGCTGCATCAGTTCCTGCCTTCAATCCTCTACTGTTTCTGTACTCAAGCATCCGAAAGTAGTTTTCTTCTGTTCTTTCCCAGAAACGTCAGCAGTCAGAATCACGTCACATGAAACGCTTGCCACTCATTCTTCTCGTTGTTTTCCAGGAGTACCTGCATCTGGCGATGCAGAAGCTGATTGGGGGTGACATCACGCGGGTGCGCGGCCGCACCGCGATGGATATTATTGCCAACACGATGGCGGGGCGCCTGGGGGACGGTCTGCCGGAGCAGCAAAAGAACCTGCTGGAGGAGATCCCGCCGATGCCCGTCAACTACAAGTAGGCTACGCCGGACCCTTGGCCTACAGAAGCAATTTACAGCAGGTCGAAAAGAATCAGATCACAATGGAAAAGATAAAGTGCAAGAGCAAAGCTGGTCTGAGAGGGTTCACCTTCTAAGCTTGTTGGAACAACCAAGTGCTGTGCAACTGATATTTAGGTACTGCAGAGCAAAGTTGCTTAAGAGGGGCGGCTCTCAAGCTACGTAGGGGTTTGACAGACTTAGGAGGGTCTTTTAAGAAGTTTTCCACAGACTCTTCCTCTCACTATAGCAGCGATGGAAAGACCACTCTTCTGACTAGATTTTGTTGAGACTTGTGACAAATGTGTAAATTCTTCGCACCTACAGAGGTTGTGGTGCGGGTGTCGTTGCCAAGTCTTGCATCTCTTCCGGAAGTTGTAAGGACGTGGGCCTAAAATTGAAATCTAAAAGGGTTGGAATGCGGCATGCAGCGCTAGTCTTGTCCCGCCGTGTCAGTACTCCCAGGCCCTCTGCAGAAGTGGCAGGTTTAGCGGAAGCAATCCCTTAAAGGCATTTCTGGTCGCTTAAGGCCTAATCGGTGGGAGAGAGCCGTTACTTCTCTCGACCTGTCAGGCGATTGTCCCCTTGGCTGGAAGGAACAATTCGGCTTTCATACACCACGGCAGCTATTCTGCTTATAATAAGTCAGTGACTAGGTGCTTTAGAGAGATTCATTAGCTGGCACCTATTTCTGTGCAGGACCGTGGAAGAGAAGGCGCAGCGCATCTTCACCTCGACCTACATCGAGCAGTTTCGTCCAGAGGCCAACGACGGGCAGGGCATCAAAACGGTAGTCTCTCCCTTCCGGGAAGCAGATCCGACGCTAGCACAGGAAAAGGGCCTGCCGAGCTTGAATCTAGAGAGTGCTCCTCCCGCCACAGAAGCGGGGCTGTTTGGTAGGGGGGTGGATCTAGAGGTGGAGAGTGAAGTAGAGGCGAGGATCAGCGCGGATTTGGCGAGGCTCGAGCGGGAAGCGCAGATGGAGCTTCAGGGGGGTGCAGGAAGCAGCGAGTTCGAGGGGGGGGTGGCGGAGTTGAACCGAGGTTTGGTGTCGGGTAGGGGGGACTCACAAGTCGGTAATTCAGAGGCCCAGGCGGCTGCTGACGTCGGAGGGGAGAGCGTATCATACGAGGGGACGGCAAACGGTGCACGAGGCTCGGAACCGCGGAAGCGCTATACTCATGATGATGACGATGATCCGGACGAGAGGAAAGACGGTGCGAGGAAAGCCAGCAGCGCAGGCGCTGACGACAGCGACCCCGACAGTGACGATGACGACATCAAGAAGATTGGGGAGGAGCTGTTCCCCGACTTCGACGAGGAGGAGCTGACGTCAGCATCGCACAGGGGGGCGTCAGCGGAGTCCGACGGACGGGACCCGGACGATATGCAAACAATCGGGGAGGATTTGTTCCCGGATTATGAACCAGAGATTAACCCCAACGTGGACCTCAGCGAGATGGGCCGCTTGCTGGGGCGGAGAATTGCTGACGTGGCAGGTTACCAGCAGGCCCCGGGGGTGCCACGGCTGCACGACAGCATGCAGGAGGCGAAGGACCTCAACCGGTTTCTGCAGGTGAGAACTGGGAATCAAACTTCAGGGCGATGCTTTCAACTGTTTGCGAAGTCATCCGCAATTTGAAAAGCCGTGTAGGGTCTTTGAAAGAGGAGACTCGGGCTCGCCAACCCGGAAACTGGCGACAACAAACGCAGTGAGTCAGGAGAGATGCAAGAGCTTCAAAAACTGCAGGGCGTCTGCAAAGCGGCTCATCTGCGTGGTACGTCACGGCACGATAACAATCTCGCAAATTCTGCTGCAATTGCTCTCCGTCACCCCATACGAGCCGTTCGTCTCTCTTCGCGCAGGCCCTGTTGCGCAATATGTACACCCCGAAGGCGCGAATCCACAAGGCGTCTCCCGATCAGGGGTCTCCGTGTCTCTCAGCGTTGCTTCGACAAGCACCCTTCTTTTCGCCAAAGCTATTGAAGCTTTCTCCTTTCTGCAGGCCCAGTCGTTCAAGCGTTACGCAATTGAGGTGCGCGTCTGCAAGGCTTGCTCCTCAGGGGCCAATTCGCGTTAAGAAGTTGCCGAAAGTTACTCTTGCTTTAGCGAGGCTTACGAGACTTTCGTCCCTCTTCGCAGGCCCTGTCGTTCAAGACATACGCTATTGAAGCGCGCATTCGAAAGGCGTCCTCCGAACAGGCTATCCGCGTGTCCCGGAGACGCTACACCGAAAAAGCGGAGGCCGACGAGCAGCGGCGGCGGCAGCTCATGGCGCGCGGCGGGGGCGACTTCTGGGAGGCCGCCGGGAAGTACCCGGCCGGGCCTAAGGGAGAAACTTTTGCCAAAGGTGGGCTTTCACGCTTCCTTCCACTTTTTCCGCACTTCTCTCTGCGGTTCGTTACAGTATTTTTTTGGCCTCTGTCTTCGCCGTTCTTTGTTAGTGCTATACAGTCCCCTGCCGAGTTCAAGCGGGAATTTCCGGCAAGATCAACTTCCGCTCGTGCTGTATCCTTTTCAGTTCTCTTCTTGTGCTCGGGTCTTGCAATGGGTCGTTGTGTTTTTTAAGTCAAATCATTTTCCGATCCGTTGATTTTTGATCTTTTGCGCTGAGGAGACACCGGGCAGGACCTTAGGGAGAGACCATCGTTGGCAGTACTTTCGCAGGACTCGTGAAACGAACAGGGTGAAATTTCCGAGTTAATCGCAGTTCTGCTTTATTGCCAAGCCCTCAAGACAGCCTGACCAATTCACGATTCCTGAGCTGCTCGCTTGGCAAACAGCAACACTTTGTATGTCAACGGAGCGGCTCTTGACGTTGCACTTGCTCTTTTGCAGCTTATCAAAAGGCCCGTCAAGCCAAGGTTCCGGTCGGCGCTCTGCAATCTGCACGGACAGAAGAAAGCTCTGCGGAGCCGGCTAGTGTCTCTCCACAGGTGAGACTTCTGCTTGGGCTATGTTTGAGATTTGTTGAAAGGTCAATCCAGCGTTTGCCAGATATAACTTGCAAAGCAATGCGAGATTATGCACTGTCTTGGCTGAATTTTTGAATCGGTTAGCAGCACAGACCAGAACGTCAGGTTTTCGTTGATCTGAAACGGGTTGCTCGCTTTCAGAACATCGTTACATTTCTACCACCGGTTTTCTTGAAGCGCTTTGGGAGCAGTCAGATCTCGATTGAGGCTTTCGTCTATGTTGAAGGAATGGTTTGCTTGTTACCGGAACCTCGTTACATTCCTACCAACGGTTTTCTTGGGAGCGGCTTGGGAGCTTAAGCGGACTCGCATCGTGAAGCAGAGTCTGTTCATTTCTCTGTGCAGCTCGCCCCTGTGGAGAACTTCCAAGTGCCCCCCGGTCGTACGGTGGTTAAGGCCGGGGCCAACGAGTGCCTGCAGTGCGAAGGGGTCAACAAAGATGGCAGTCAATGCGTCCGCTTGGTCACGCTCAAGGACATTGCCAAGTACGGAGGACGGATCATGTGCTGGCAGCATCGGTAGTGTAGTCGAGTTGAGTAGGGAGGTTATCCTTGACTTGTATTACGAGCTCATAGAATTTGAAAACCGAGTCTGCAAACAATGCTGCAAAATGCTTGCGAATCCATGACGAAGTTCTTTTGGTCGGTCAACTTTATGTCAGCCATTGTGCACTCTGCCTGGGGTGCAGGCCTACATACTAGGTCATGTTGTGTACACTTTATCGATGAAATGTCAAGCTGGATAATATGGATGGCCTGGGTGCCAGTCACAGTACAACATACCATGTCGCATCATGTGCATTGACGATCATTGGTTTGCGGAATTCTAGAGCTGTGTGTAGTTCTTGCCGCGGCGGGGCCCTGGGCCCGTTGTATTCAATTGTCACGAGCTAGCTTATAGCTTAATATCGAAAGGAAGAATGAATTCAGTAGACCGCTGCATCGATACACCTATGCAGAATCGATGTATGACTTCGTAAGCTGGACCTCCGGCGATGTAAGAGCGCCGGGCTGTATCTGGTCTTCAACTCCTGCTTGGCATACAGCGATCACAATGCATGCAATGCTGCTCTAGTCTCTTGTAATGCCCGCAGCCTGGCACCTTACTTGCGTGGTCGATAAGGTTCAAATGCTGGGCCACTGAATGGAAGTTGGATTGATAGAGTTTGTTGGCCCATTGGCTCATGTCCTAACCGCCAGATGAATGTCGTAACGAATGGTGGCGGCCTGACTCATTTGCATGCGTTTCCATCAAAATGGAACTTCCAAGAGTGTTGCGTATTTGAGCCCTGAAGGGTTCTTTCACAAGTCTGAACTTATTGGATGTTTCCACTAAGATTTACAGCTGCAAGGAAGTTCTTGAAGCCTAACTACAAAGACGTGTATACATTTATTGACCCAGGTGTATGCATTGCAACTATGTAATGTTCCATATGTATATGACGAGCTCACACCACATTAAGTTACCTTGGCTTCTGGAGAAAGCTTTGGAGGGCGTCAACTCCATGCTGCTGGATATACTGGTTCAGTTGATTATGGGCTTCTGGGGAGACAACCTGCAAAACGATGCTAACAATCTCAGGACCTGAAATTTGGAAATTTGGGCTTTTCTCCACTGCACGTGCTCATTGATTGATTGCAACTTTGATGATGCACTATTTGATAAAGAGACAGCTCCAAAAAGGCAAGAAGATAGATTACTACAAGCAGCTTGCAGCTTCTGGTGGTTGCATTGGACTCAAAAAACCATGGTGAGATGAGAACGGTGTCAAACATTCCTGCCAAACATGATGCGAGACTTGGTAGCCCTGCTCAACCACTCACTTCATTCAGCTTGCTTTGCCCCAGCGATGCATACGAGTCCAGCGTTTTGGCGTTTGTCTTGAACCAGGGAGCCAAGTAGCGCTCGTAAATGAAAGTGGCGCCCTTGAACTGAGGCATCCACAGCCACAGGAGGAAGAGCAGCTTGAGCTCATCATACAGGGGAACATACGCCAGGAACTCCCGAGCGACTTGCTCAAAAAAGCCGCTGCAGGGAAGAACTTGAACATATCAGAACTAATGTCTGATGGACCAGCACCTATTGAAATGCTGTCGACCTTCCTGGCTTCGTACGATGCCATTGTCAGCTTTCAAGAAGCACCAGTTTACATTGAAGCAGTTTACATTGTTGCTTGCGGTAGAAGAACAGCTATGACTTGCAACGATCCTGTCACAAGGCCACAATCGAGATGTCTCCAAAGATTGCCGCCAGGTGGTCGCGCAATTGGGCCCTCTTTCCAAAATGCATTTTCCACCACAGAATGAGATCATCATGCCAAAAAAAATATCAATAGCTTGCTTTCAAGTGAATTTTGCAGTACGTCCTGCTGCCTTTGTCACTTCACGATAAATGGGGAAAAAAGGTGATGTCACAAAAACGCTGATACAAAGTCTGCAGTCAGATCTCCCAATCGATTCAACTCTGCTGGCCATGCCCAATTACATCAGTCTGCACAATCAAAGAAACTCACATGAAGGCATACACGGTCCAATACGTCAGCCACTGCACGTCATCTGTCTTCCCGGGGCTCTCAACGGCTTTGAAACTCAGGTAGCTCGGCCAGGCCAACCCAACGAGGGCGACCGCAACGCGCGACAATGCTCCAAACATGGCTGCCGCAAGACGGATCTACAGGGCGGAGCTTATGCAGATTCCAACAATTGACGGGAGTTCGCTGGCTTATCACTTGACGCCCTAGCTTGCTAATAAATGCCAATGCCAATGGCGGCCTCCCTTTGCAAGCTGCAAAATTCGATTGTTAGAAAAATTTTTATGGATACACCCTTTGGGCTGTAAAATCTGAGATTAATAGTTATATTTGGATCTGGATCGTCCGATCCTGGTGACGTCAGATTACAGGAGCAGTCATTCGTCGATTTGCCTGTCCTTGCAGATTTATTTGGAGGTTTGAAAAACGCAAGGATGGGTATACACGAATCAGGAGGATTTGTGGCTGTACATGAGAAACAATAGACCGCAAGATTTGCACTCCGCGCGTGAATATATGAATACAATTTTGTGTACCCATATACTATGGTGATTAGGGTGCCAGAATACCGGAGCGAGCTGTTCAGATCTGGGACAAATTATCGATTTGAAATCGACCGTCTTTTACGGTGCTAATGATTGGCAAGTCTCGTACACCCCCACTGTGTACAAGGCTCAAGCTGTACCTTGTGCCTTCCTCCAAGCAGAAGTGCGGTTGTTGATGAGACCTCTACCGAAATTCTCGCACGCGCAACGCATGACCCAGGTTTCACGATTTTTTCACGGTCCCTAGTTCATGTATTATAATATGACTAGCTGCGCGCAGGCGAAACCCGGAACTTGAAGGGCCGCGGCCCCCGCGGCCGCGCAGCGTACAAGCGCTCAGGCTTAACTTGAATATGCCAACATTCGCGCGCTACTCGCGCATACCTCTGTTACGATGCCACGGGGCAGCTTTTTGCTGCTGCCAACTGGCCGGGGCCCCCATTCAAAGACTGTCCAGCTAGAGCTTGCACGGCCTTCTTCCCCCCTTCTTTGTCACATAGAACTTGAAGCGCACTGTCTTCTTCCTCAGGTGGGACAGGTCTCCATGCCTTCTCTCTGCGGTGCTGCTGCCGTGCAATCCTGGCGGTCTTACCTGGCTGCTCGCAGCTTGCAACACGGCACCAATTGCAGACAGCTTGCCAAGTGCTGCAGCAGCTTAGAAAACGCTCTCGCTCGCAGCAGCATCGTGGGCAAGCAGGCAGTAGCTGACTTTCAGCCCCGACTGATTAACGAGCTAGTTACAGGGCCAGCAAGTAGCTACTTTTCTAGGAGCCTGTTGTCAGATTGGAAGCAGCCTGCAGTAGGGCCCTATCATTTAAGTACAGCTGGTCCTAATCTAGTCCCTCCAGGTGTGTTGCTCAATCTCAGAGGTTCTTTACGCGACAGTGGGAGGCGAAGCAGGGAGTACACGACAGCAATGCCAAGCGATGCTCAGGTACTCATCTGTGGACTCAAACAACTGGATACCGGTATGGCGGTGTTCATTCTTGATGGTGCCAGCACGCACGTAGATCTCAGGGAAGACGTGCGGGTGTACTCTAACCTTGGTCAAGTGATGTATTTGCCAAAATATCTCTGTGTGTTATGCCTCAACGGTGGTGTAAGTTGCCTACAAGCAATGGTGTAGATTGCCCCGCAACAGTGATGGTGGTGGTGCATTCACATCCCATCACTACACAGCAATTCTGACCGTTCTTGCTCGCATACTTCTTGTAAGTGCATTGCTACTCATGACGAGGTGGCAAAAGGCCCAACAACCAAGTTCCTAACTGTGTTTTGGAGTCCCAATCGCCTCATGACTGGGCTTTCCTTCAGCCCCACCGCTATGCAAGATTTGATCGAAAGGAGAGGGTCTTGTCAGAGAAGAGATGCTTCTGCACCACCGTTCCGTACAACGCATGAAGTCGGGCCTTGACATCCCATTGTCCTCTTGTGCAGATCAGAACCGATGCTCTTTCCATCATTAAGCAGGCAGAAAAGCTGCCATCACTGGTTGTCTTCGATCTGGACTACACAATCTGGCCTTTTTGGTGGTAAGTGGTTCAAAAGAGCCGGGCTCAAGTGAGCCTAAAGAGAGCCTTGGGCGAAAGTGGGCTCCTATGTTTGAAATAATCAGGAAATTGCGGGCTTCCTTACTAGTCTTTCCAGAGGAAAGGTTTGCGCCACTTTTGTGTAAGTTGCACTTTTCCTCAGCCTGTCCTGCTTTCCCCCCTTGCAAGATCCCTCCAACTTGATTGGCAACAATTCTACACTCACTTTCCTGACGATTGGGCCTCTTTCACAAAAAGAGGAAACAAGTAAAGCCTTTGGTGCAAATGGATACACATGTGAAAGCACAGGAAGAGGATTCTCAAAATAGCCGTCCAGAGAGGCCCCCTCTGTCCAACAAAGCACTTCACTGTCCACGAGATCATCTATTTCGCAAATGTCAAAATCTCCTTACGAAAGCGGTTCAAGCAGGGCCTGACGATCCATCTTCGAGCGGTCCTGCAGTGAGGTGAAGACGACCCGGTCTCAACCACGGCTCTACCCCGAAGTTCGAGGCATCTTCGAAGCTCTCAAAGAGGCGGGCATACCCATGGCAGTGGCCAGTCGAACGCCCTCTCCAAACATCGCAACCGTTTTCCTGGGGAAGCTACAGCTGACGTCACTCTTTGCTCAGCAGGTGGGGTTCTGTACAATTCTTCTCGCCCCAGTTGCTTCTTTGTCCGTACCCTGCCATCCTCTCGTTTCTGTCTCTCGTTGTCACTTCCGTCCCCTTCTCTTGCAATTAATTGTTCTCCTGAAGATGAGGCCGCCTTTTCAACGAGTCCTTGGGAAATGCAGTGCCTTCCCCTTCCTGACTCATATCTTTGTAGGCATCCGGTTTCTCTGGCCTTCGAAGGAATCAATCGTCTCCAACTGACAAACCTTGCTAGAATAGATGTCGAGTTCGTGATCGTTGGGAATCTGCCCATCCAGGTCCTGCAAAGTTACTTCGTAAGCACGGCGGCCCAGAGATACTCGGAAACAAAGAATTTATCCTGTGATCCTGTGTCACTGGTTTTGCACCGTCCAGATTACGCAGGTTCCTAGCACACGGAACGGAAACACGTGTTGCTTCCAGGTCCGGAAATCAGGCTTTGTCCAAAGTTCGCCCTTCTGGAATCTGGATTGACGCGTGACGAAGTACACTGAATCCTTGCAGACTGAGGTAGACTTCTGAGCCTGGATTCGCTGCGCTAAAGAAGAAAACGACATGCTCCACGGGGCGTAGAATCAGCTTGAATCCCGAAACGGTCATGTTCATCGTGGAAATACCCCTTGCGGATCAACGCAGAAAAAGTGGACTCGCTCGCTGGTTGTTCGCCAAGGTGCCCGGCGCTGAGCGGCCTCCACGCCTCTCACTATCTCTGACCTCGCATTCGCCCTGCTTTCTACCAGGAAATCTACCCCACCTTCACGCACAAGACGGAGCATTTCAAGGCGCTTCTCCAAGGGACCAAAGTCCCCTATGAAGACATGCTCTTCTTCGACGACGAAGACCGGAACGTTGATACGGTGAGGCTACACGTCCTTCGTTATGCGCAAAAGCTTCGGGTTGAAAACCGGTGCAAGCAAGGCCGAAGGGGTCCGACTCATCCGTTTGGGCGTCCGCTTGTGGTTCTCTATTTGCAAAGGGCTGTGCTTGCCTCTTCAAAGGAGCTACTGCCCCACTTCGATCTACCTATGGTTCGCCGGGAGCGTCTATGACTTCCCTTCGTTGCCGAGGTGGGACCTCGACATCGGTATGCAACACAGCGGATATCTTGCAATGCGGTGTTCATACGTCAGACACCGCTCAGCATGTCTGAGTAACGGGTATACACAAGAAGTACATGGTTTTTGCCTGTTGGTTATTATTTTCTTTGAAATGACAGACTCCATCTTCTTTACAGATTTCGCCAATGGGGGTCAAATGCGTGTTGGTGGAGGACGGGGTAAATCTGAGTGCTCTAAGGGAGGGCCTTGCAAAGTTTCAGAAGTCGCGAAAAAGACCTGCCGCCTGACACGTAGTGAGAACCCTCGCGGGGTTTCAATTGTTCTCGGAGGTGGAGCTGGGGATTGTTCAGCCAGTCCCGCAACAGTATGTGAAAGTTCCTGCAGTAACATGAACGGTACAATCTGGGTACACCAATACCGTTTTCGGTCAACTTGCAAAAATAGGCGGGAATATGTCCAACACTCGGTGTTCAAGCAGTTCGAGATGTGTTGCTCCACCCATGGGATAGCTAGTACAAGGAAGCTCTTGGGAACGGGCCTGAGGAAATCTTATCAGATCGGTCACATTGTGATCTATGCATATGTCTCAGCGCGTTAATTTGACTTCTTGCCGCGTTTTAATGAACAAGTTCGGGTGCATAGATCGAAGCCGCATACTAAAACTGGCATACAAAAGAATCTTTATAAGACTATCTCCAAATATGATAAATCTGTAGGACATGTCTCGAGTTGAACAGGCTGCACTAAATAAAATTGCCCGCGCGTACTTGAATGCAGGACTCTTGAATGCTGCAATTGTTGAGTAAATTAATATGTATATATGAGTACGTAGTGAACTGACAGACGCCTATGTATCGCGACGGTTTGTTGATGCAAGTCTGAGCCAAAGGCGACAGTGTCGATCGTATAAGTTAGCTAGTACACGTGATTCGAGTGACCATATCTTAAGTCGGACTCAAGCGCCTTTGACCGTTCGCGAATTGTTGCCCTAGCAGTCTGCCTTCACTGTTAGACGTCTATTGAGTTCGTAGGCTTATAGGCAGATCGGGGGCGGGGGCGCACATGCTGTTGCATGCATGCCAACATAAATGATCATGTCTGCTCATTTAGTACCTACAGTGTGCTACTCGGCGGCAGCCTTTCAATGTTTGATATGATAGTTGATCGCTTCGGCTTGTCACGCAAAACCAGTGTCAGTTATGCAGATTTGTGGCTCATCGTACAGCTGCTGCTGCCACCTTCTGAGCACTCGACATAGCAGTCAAGCCCATGGGACATGGGAGCAGTGCCATTGAACGTTAGATATGTGCATTGCAATGCCTGAAAGTAGTCATGCAACAGGTGAGATCGGGAAAAGTATGGAAGAAATAAACATGAAAGAAAGTGTAAGTACCCATTAAACTTATTAGCTTGTGTCCAGGATACTGAGTTGGTTCCTGGCATTACTACGTGGTTTCCTGATTTGGACATCCACACTACCTGTCAGCTTGCGTACAACTGACTGTACAATCCTGACTTATCATGAGAGCCCTACTTCATCTGACCAAACTTACCTGCGGCTGATTTCTGGCATCTGGTGTTGTTAAGTCACCACTAATAAACTGATAGGGCTCGTTAACAAAAGACTGACTCAAAGACCGTCAAAGGCGTTAGACCTAGGTGAGACCTTGGCCTACATTCATTTCCCTGATTGGTTAACGAATTTCAAACGCAATGCAGCAACCATGCTGGCTGCTGCTTTCTGGGAGGCTAACAGTCTCGCGAGATGGTATCCCTCGGGAGCCAACACGTCAACTCTTCCTATTTTTACAATGAGGTGCCAAATTCAGCATTTTCCCAAGCGGCAGGCCCCTCCGCCTATCTCCTGGATGGCCACACTTCTCAGAGCCAGGTCGGCAGATCAACCGGCTTGGTCAGGGCAACTCCATCTTTGAATTGGTTCTGGTATTTCTCAGCCAGCGCAGTGAGCTTCTCAAGCCTTCTTCCGTAGTAAACGCCCTTGTGCAGCTCGTGGAGGGTCTGCACACAGTAGATACAGGAATCAGGAACCATCTTGAGCAGAAATACTGGCAAGAGAGCTCAGCTGAATCCAGAGCAGAAAGCAAAGCATTTTCTGTTTGTACATGCAGCAAGTTGTGCTGCAGCAAAGCTGAATATCCAAGCACAAAGCAAGCTTCAAGCAGTTAAGCCACAGACTTCTGCTTGGAGTGCAACTGCTAGTTAAATCAAATAATGGCTTGCTAGCTCACCTTGAGACAGGGGGTCAAGTCGGTTCTCGAGTATCCGGACTCGCTTGCTATTGCAGCGGGCCAGAGGGCTTCCAGAATCTGCTTCTTGCTTTGATGCTTGGGTTTGGTGTCAATTGAGTAGCACGCAAGCGAGACCGCAGAGGCAGCCACCAGCGAAGCCGGATATTCGAGCATGTCATAGTCCAGAAGCGCCAGACCAATGAGATACTCCGCAAAGTTGTCCTTCTCTTGTGTAGGACGCTCAACAAACTTGAGGTGCCGCCTGCAATGCAACAGAGATTGATAAGCCAAACTGCAATTGCAATGCAACAGATCTGATGAGCTAAATCGCGAATTCAAAGACCATTATGCTTGTAGATGTTTTTTATAGCTGCTACTTAAGATTGACAGCATATAATGGGCCTCACAATTGCAAAGTAGGCTGATCTGACGCTCTGGTTGCAGTAGACTACAGATGCAAAACTCACCAGATGAAGTTGTACGCAGTAGGGATGAAGAGAGTGAACTTCAGGGAGTTGAGAATGGTGCCTTCCATTTCGATGATCTGTTCCTTGTTGAAGGCGAGGTTGGTGACTTCGCAGAAGTCGTTCACCATGCTGTAAGCGGATTGATGACAACATCAGCAACTCAAATACTGCTTGTATCTCAACCCGCATAGCAGATCAACAAAACTCTGCGCAATCAGTTGGTCAGCTGCGTGCCTGTCAATTACAATGCAGCTTTTTACAGGGAAAGCGGGTGCGGTCTACGCCACTGAAGGTGGGGCCTTTTTGCAGATACCTACCATGGTGGCTGGGTTTCCTCGAGTTTCACAGCCAGGAAAAGGCTGGCAATGCCCAGGAGCTGGAGGCTTGACTTCTTGAGGAGCCGTCCTTCACTCAGAAACTTGTCCATTATGGCAACGCTAAGGAAGAGCGTTTCCATCTGCAGGTTGAATTCCGCCACAAACTGCAAGCACCAATTGTCAAATCATTAGCAACAATATTAACTGCAGAACTAACAACTTGAAAGCAATTACACTCTTGGATGAGAAGTACACTCATGACCCCGCAAAACAAGCAGGGCAAGAGAAGGAATGGTTATGTTAGAACAATTGGCTCTTCATCTGCAAATCAGCTTGGGCAGACAAAGGAGCCCTACCAATAAAGCTCGACTTGTTGACTTACTTCCACGAGCCAATTGATCATTATTGCTCGATGGTCGGCTGTGATATCAGTTCCTCTGTGCTCAAGGTAGTGACCGAGTGGTGGATGCCGTTGCTCTCGCTCCTTCAAGTTGAGAAAAATGGATTCTTCGTAGTCACCGCATTGCTGCAAGGTCAGCAGATATTCATCGTAAGAGGAGGGTTTGCTAAGGCTCTGAGATCCCTGGCTGTTCAGGAGTTTCAAGAGTAAGATCCAAGTTTTTGTGGCAGAGTCTTGAAAGGTGCCACCTTTGGCACCCAGGATAGACTGCAAAGCCTGTTTCGGCAGAGCCACTACATTCAGCAACCAGCGCGCATTCACTCTCGAGTCGCTAGAAGTTTCATTTGGAGCTCACTTAACAATTCAAGTGCATAACTGAGAGAATGCAACCAGAGAATCCCTCTTTGAACGCAACTCGCAGACACCTTTGTCAGGCCTTAAGGATTGAAGCAACCGCGATTCCGAAGCACACAGAATTCTTCTGCATAGAAACTCAATGCTGCTCACCTCAAAAAAGTACCACTCCTGGTTCCTTGATGTGCTGGCTTCCTGGTCTCTGAACTGCTCAGGCGCATCATAGTATGTGGCGTCTGAGCCGCGCCGATCAGGTGAACCATCTTCTGACTGGCTCTCATCAGCAAGTAAGCAGTCGACATCTTCCTCCTCAGACCGAAGAAACTGCAGGTCGTCCTCATCCTCGCAAAGCTCAGACCTTGGAGCTTCCGATGATTCCAGGTGCACAACACCAGAGCTGCCAGCAACAGGCTCGACCTCAAGGGAGCCCTGAGCAGGGGGTTTCTGGTTCTGGCGAGAGAGATGGGAGCTCCGCTGGGAAGGAACACTAGCAGGACCAGAGACCGATTCCCCAATCACAGCAGATGAACATGTGGACTCTGCAATATCTGTCTGCACGCCATACCGAGGATAGAAGTCGGTGGTGACGCGTTCCCGCTTCAGAAACACTTTTGTGCTCCCTGGTTCATTTTGACTGCTCCATTGGCAAGAGCTGGGTGTGGGAATGGTTGCAGGCCTGTTCCTCTGACAGGATGGTTCCTCTGACAAAGATGTCTCCGCTTTGCGCTTCTGGCCTCTGGTCATGACGCCGTGGGATTGGAGGTATTGGCCATTGTCTGTCTCAGCCACCGTCACTCCTGAGATGTCTGACTCGTTGGAGACAATGGAGGGTCCCTTCGAACCACCAAAAGGGCCACCTTTGGCCACCTTTTCCACAGACTTTCTGCAGACCATTCTCGCACTGGTGACGTTCATGCTTGCCGGCAATTAAGGACTGTCAGCAGGGAGCTGAGTGTCGGTGCCTCAAGCAGGCCTCAACAAAAACTAAATGTGGCAAGGAGGGCCAGAAAGAGCGGACATGGCTACGACGTACGTGAGCAAAACAAACTCCCTTGACCCTTCGACCTCCTCAACTGCCTTTAGTCTACTATAAGACCGGCAAAAGCCTGTCTCCTAATCCTTTTGCGCCCCTGACCCTTTTACGAGAGGAACTTCACAAAGATCTTGCAATGCACCTGCAGCTGAACGAGCGTGTAGGCAGGTATCTTGGGGAAGATGGTCAGCCATATGCGCAATCAGATTGTGTGCCTTGCAGTTGGAACGGCAATTTGGAACAGTTTGCAGTGGCCTGTCAGAGTCTGTGTACAAGCCTTGGATACACAGGCAATAATGCGGTCGCCACCTCAACACTGGAGCAATCCCCGGAGGTCATTCGGTCGCCGGGCTCTGGAATTGAGCCAGCCCAAACATGGTCGTGTAGCGCGGCGACTGCCTCGGAAAACGGGGGACACAAATATCCTGAGAAAATCTCTGAAAGTGTACCTCACCCCGGTGCACTTTTTGCGCCGAGTGACATGCAGCATTTAATGCGCTGATCTTGCCAACGCCACCTGGCTGGACTTTGAACTGTATATTACAGTTGGGGACGTCTGGGTACAAGCTTCATACGGTCTGGCGTCTGTAGTCGCTCCGATTGAAAAGCCTCTGGCAAGGATATTGTACCCTGAGTCCTTTTGCATCTACGGCTGTCTCGTATCCCAAACATCATCAGGGGCGAACCAACAGCCACACATCATTTTCAAGTCTTCCAACTTCTCGTCGAAGTCACAAGGAAGCTGACCGAATTCGCCCTATGGACGCTACGAATTCGACGTGCTGAATTTCGTTCGTACCCCTGGCGCCATTGTTCAATACACCGTCACACACGTTTGAAACTGGCACTAATCCTCTTAAGAGCCTGAAACGGTTGGCTGCTTGATGATCTCCTCCGTCAGTCTGAATCTGAGCCCCTGACTAAAACGGAATTGCAGAGGAGCCAACTTGGCGGGGCATGTTTTGAACTTTCGTTTGAACCCGGGACCCGTCACCCGGGCCGGGCCGGGGCAGACCTGTGGGAAAATTTCAAAGCTTTCAACAAACCGCGCGGAGAAACACGAGTACCGTACAAGCAGTCAAATTGAACCCCGTCCGCAAAACGAACGGACGGCCTCAATACGATCGTTCCTAGCACTTTGATTCAATGTGTGCAGTGTGCACTGTGCAGACTTGCACAGGCACTGAGGTTCAATGCGCACGCGATTGCATGCGCGTAGACAATGTGAATTGTGATAACTTTGTGTCCACCAAATGGCCAATGCAGTAGGTATGTTCATAACCACTCACCACCCGGAGGACAGTTAGGGTTCGTATGGTAGTTAGGCTTGACACCTTGTGTAGAGGGGCCAAAACTATGGGTTGAGGGGTATCAACCTTTTGAGCTGAGGAGCCCCGGGGCTTTCATCCCAGTGTAGTACCGGTACCGGTACCTATGTAGGACCCTACCGTACTCTGGAGTCTTGAGTCTTGACTCTGGAGTCTGTACTGCGACGGACCGACGGTACGCTGACTTTTTCCAGCCTTGACACGTGGCCTTGTTACAGTAAGTTGCCTTCCCTTCGATTGCACGCGCGCCAGGCTTCACGAACTAACGAGGTACATTGACCGTCCGATACTTCCACGTGATCCAAGGTGCTGACTCCTGAGGGGTGTTTGAAAAACGTGGGTCGGGGTCTCTGGCCGGAACCGAGGCTCCGGGACGAGCATGTTGGCTAGGATAACCACAACGGGTAGCCGGTTTCGATTTACCGGGCAACGACCCCGACAGTCCACGAGCCGCCGGGTGAATATGACCGATTGTGTCCAGTGCAGCACTAGCGTGACAGTCTTTGACCATGAGCATGAATCATGATGCAGCACTGCACCAGCACCTGACATCTGTGTGATACTTGTGATGCACTATGTACAGAGCTTGTAAGTCGTAGGTCCTATACTACCTATACCTACCATAGTGGAGTTGACATCAGTACTGAAGCATTTCAGCAGGGCGGCAACGAACGAAAGTTGAAGGAAGGGCTTCTGCGCAAGGCCAAGCTGACACCGTCTGTATGTGATGTGTCTGCACATGCCACGTTGAAAGTGCACTCCATCTGCGTTTGGCGGGAATGCAAAGCCTGCTAGGTGCAAGTCCGCCCTGGCTACCCGGTGGGCCGTCTGTTGTAAAGATTGTTGCCAGCTAAGACTAAGAGGTTGAAAGTTCAGCATTTTAATCGCTCTCATTTTGGGGCGCAGGTATGTCAGCCGATAGCATTGCCCAAATCTTTCCTGTCAGAGCAAGCTGCGCAACATTTGCAGCTTCCCAAGCGTTTAACGCTCGTCACAATAGTCAAAGGGCTGCCCCCCTCTCACTTCCGTTGCGGCATCCCGGGCCCAGCAGAAGCATAGGTGTTGAAACGTCTGCGCACTGTCTGATAAGGAAACTGAACAGCTGGCTGGACAGCCCGCGCGAGCATTTGACGCCTGCTAAGAAACTCTCAAGCGCAGGTACAGAGGAATAGTGCTCACGCCGTTTGGCTTGCCTGCTGCTATGACGGAGTATTGAATTTGAGCCTTTGGGGTATTAAGAACAAAGCGCTGGAGTAAGAGCAAACAGGCCAAGGTTTTTGTGCAGCTGGCTCTGCATTATGTAGTGTCTGGTTGCTGCATTTACATATAGCACTTGGATTAGCTGGAAGATATGTTTCATACACAAGCGAATCTGTGCTGCCTAGCACAATCATGTGAGCCTAGCACTAGTGCAATGCCGACTATGTCGGGACTCTTACTCTCATTTCCCAGCGTGCAACACTTGAAAAGAAGGGCACTCTAAGAGTCCAACTGATGCGCCCCAGTGCATTCTGCAGCAAAACCCCAAGCACGCGCCACTCAACGAGAAATGCAAACGAGTACAGTAGAAGCAGAGGCAATGCATGGAGAAGCCCCGGAGGATTGGAATTGGGTCAACTGGACTCAAAAATTTGGGGAGGAGTTTAAAGGGTCATGGGGGGACTGGCGGTTCTTCGATCTGGAGGGAAATGTTACAAAGCAGTTCCGGGGCAAGGTAATCCTTCGATCCTTTTGGTGCCTTTCTCAGGGCACAGGAAGTTCAGCGGCTATTTGAAGAAAGTGCTTATGAGTATGTCGTGGACAATCCATTCAATCTCAAATTTGCCAACCTTCAGGATGACTTGGCAGACCAGGCAATCAAAGTGGAGTGTACACCTGATCTTAGACTCGCAGAGGAGGTTCGTGCTGGCGCAGTCAGAACCCACCTCCTCAGCGTTCCATAGGACTTAAGCTGTACAATTTGTTTCACACCAACGTGCTGTGCAGCTGCTCTCAAATTCGCCCGGCAGTAATGTCTCGCAGAATTTGTACTAGTCGGTCTCACTTTCACCAATCCTTTTGTCTTGACAGAGACAAGGGCGGTGCAACCCCGAGCGCACGGTCTGGACTCAGCGCAACTTCCACAACGTCGAGCTGTCTCCGGGGCGCGCTTTCAACGAGGACGAGCAGATGTGGGAGATGAGTTGGCACCTGGAAAAGGCTACTAGCAGCCTGCCGGATGGACTCATGCACACATTTATGCCATCCGCGCGCATCGTCACGTTTGATGCGTATACGCGGTGCCTGGTGCAGCGGGACCTGACGCAGAAGGTGAGCGACAGAAGCTGGTCCGGTCTAGACTGGTTGCATCTGGAATCAGTGGCTCAGTTGTAGGAAGTTTGGAGACTCATTCTGATGGACTTCAACATATCTATACCGAGTCAGACCTGTGCACCATAAGATCCCAGAAGCAAGAGCTTTCATACCCAAGAGCGTTTCGGTTACATGATCAGACGGCAACTGTCTGATTTCCTGCAAGAAGTGACTGGTGCAAAGACGAAGTACAAATCCTTATGGCTTCTTTTTTAGTGTTGCACGACCAGATACTGTGGGCACAGATGGCAATTGAAGTTTCGGTCGTTGAGTGGGGATGCAGCTGATAACCTTGGTCCATCTTCTGCTGGTCTCAATTGTGACACGCTTTCAGAATGATGGAGTTCCGGCACTTATTCCGGCCACTTGTGACAGACGTTTTAACCTGATTCTGGTCATCTACTTGAGCCTGATCTTGGTCAGCCTTGAGCTCCATTGGGTTCTCGTTTTACAAAGAATTGTTCAAATGGTCGAGGGATTGCACCAGAGCAGATACTGACGAGATGTGGCGTTTCGAACCTCCAAACTCAAAGACTCTGTTGACTATTTGGTAAGAAATCTGCGTCGCGGAGGGTCCTTTTGGGAGGCATTTCGTCCCTGTTCCGCCTACTTGAACGGCACTCGTAGAACGACGTCTCATCTGACGAACTTCCGACTTTCTCTCGCTGTACGAGGCTTGTAGCCACATTGTCGTCCTTTCCAATCAGAGTCAAGTATCCGGAGGAAGGTCCAGTTCTTTTGTCTGGAGTGTTAACTGCTCCGGGGTCCAGCTTGCCAGGCCGAACTTGTCCTTCCTTACACCGGTTTTAGCTCCGAATATTTAGCTTCAGATCCGAACGGATTACGGTCTTCAAGACGCAAAAGGTCCTGGCCCTGACACCGGCTGTCGACACTGAGCCTGGTCTGAGGACTGTGGCAAGCCTTGCGTAAATTGGATCTTTGATGCAACTTGTGCAGGCGGACTCGTACAGCTGGGAGACGTCCTACGACGACGGGGAGTACCACACAAGTGTTACACCGACGTGGGTAAGCGTCCATACGTGCAATATAGTCGTTCTTTGCGTTTCTCGTGTGTTGAGCGAGGGTGTCAGATCGACGTCTTCGCTTATCGAGAAGTTCTGCTCTCGACTCCCATTACCCTCTGGATTCAAATCTATTGTGCTTCTGATTGAAAGAGTAGGCCGAGCCTCTGCAACATTCTCCGCCCAGGTGCCGAACCTTGTTTAAGCTCAGGAACGGCTTCAAGAGGCAGCCCTCGCGAGTAGCATGCTGTTTTCACATACCTTGCTCCTGTCGAACTTCTGCCTTTGAGGTCAAACTGTCCTTGAATCGGCCTTCAGCCAGTCTGGATTGTGCTTGTCGCACACACGATCCTAGTTGCAAAGCTGGTCGGTAAATTTTGATACCTCTCTTCATCCCGCTTCGAACCAGCTCTTCTCTGCCCTGATCGAATCAGTCTAGTCTAAGCGCAGCTCTGACCTTCCTGCACAAGGTTCAATCCAACTACCATCGTTGCTCTGGACCAGAATTTCATGGCCTTGAACCATTGATCTAGCATCAATTGCAGCCCTAACCCTTTTGCAGGATCTGGCGCTTCCAGCTCGTCCGGCGTGCTCCTTAACCTGCCTTAACCCGCCGTCTGATCAGCCTCTTGTCTAGCTTTTCCCCTGTTCCACCAGTCCTAACCCCTCTCGTCCAGCACTCACGACAGCATTAACCCCTTTCCAGAGGAACGGCGCCTTCAGCTCTTGTGGGGTCATTTCGGAGAAGTGGGAGAGCTGGCCCGACACAACTTTCGATCCTACGACCGCCCCCCTGGAAGCCGCGCTCGGTGAACTCACGTTGAGGAGCGTACGGCAGATCACGTGGACCCAACCGGGGGGCACCGGGGCCATGCTCGTAGATGACGTCAGCGAGCCGAGCGCGTGGCCGACAACTGCGCCGGGGTGAGCTGATCGAGACGCCTTTTGTCGGCTCTGAAATTGCTCTTGCGTCTCCCGAGCTTTGCGTGTCACACTGACTCGAGTTGCATGGTGTTAGCGGGTGAACGGCGCTCGCCCAGCGAACGTAGCACGTTCCTCTGGTTTGGATTGGTCGTCTACACGCCCGTTCGCTGGTCTCACAACCCGCTTGGATCACCAAAATGATCTCTTCTTTAAACCCTGTTGGGGACGTAACAGGACTGTGACAGGGAAATGAGAAATATCAAATTGGACGTTGGATCTGTTCTTACCGCTAAGCGAACCGCAACCATGATCTGACCCCGCCACTTGTCCACAGGTACCACGAGATCCGGATACCCGTCGGCGCGTGGGCAGTAGGACCAACCAAGTTGCCTAAAACTGGCACCTCCACGGGATTCTGGCTCTCGACAGCGAAGCGGATGCGGGACGGGGGCATCAAACGGATCGTGCACGTATTTTCAAGAGAGCTTCTCGTAGAGAAAGTCATATTGGAAATTTTCACATGACATTGAAGCAGGAGTTTGCTGCCGGATCGATCCGTAGGCACGTGGCTGACGCCAAGACTCTGTACTACAGATTCGGAGAGATTCTTTCAAGACCTCCGATTTTGCAGAGTGTTCCAAGTCGTTTCATGCAACTAATTGAAGGCAGGGCGGTGTTCTGGAAGTGCTTTCTTCCAGACGTGGTCTAGTTGAACCCGTTTTCTGGGAGCTGTATTTGTACAACTAACGACACTTCGAAGGTCTGGCTATGGCGGCTTGGAGATTTCGTAAGCCTTGCAGGGTCGCTAAGGCTGGCAGAGTATGCGGGTGCGATGATAGCATGACATGCTGGACTTTACACTAGATCCGTCCATTGATGCTGTGCGCGGCGTACGTCTGTTGCCTGTCTTCAATCTGCGAATATTGATATGCCTCGCGAACCAGTTTTGCATAGGCCCGGCATGAGGCTTTGACTTCTAGGACGATGGATCATCAATTGATTCTATGGCTTCGCACAATCAATTGCGCCCCCATGCACTTGAGTTTGCCTATTGAAGGATGAGTCTCTTCAAGTACGACTCCACTGTGTATAACATGCACGTACAAATTTCGGCAGCACGCTCGTGCACGCGGGGACTTAGCCAGCTAGCTCATGCACGTCAATAGTCATTGTTCAATGTACGTGGCTCCATTGATAAAGTAACGGAAGTCCGGGCGGCTGCCCCCTTTTGGCATATATATGATTAGGCGCATGCTCCACGACGTTTGCCAAACAAGTTGTACGTAGGTAAGATGAGTGGGCGGCCCGGCATGATTTCGTGAGGGGCTGCACTTAAAATATAGGGTCTCGCGGGCGGCCCGATCCGGAAATCATTGGGATCACAAGCAAGGCGCACCTTTAGTATACATTAACATCCGCCCCAAGTACGCTTCTGCGCATACAAGAAACTTCCCTCGTTCGACCCGGTCGACTGGTAAAGGAGCCGTGACATTTAAGGAGGGTTCTTCAGGTTCCGTAGCTAGCAACAGAGCACAACGCTTGGGCAGGGATTGTAAACGGTTCAAGTTCTGTTTTTGGAGGCCAGAAATCTTCTTCGATGTACTCAAGTGAGGTCTGAGAAAAGCTGCATGTGTGCATCTGTGACGTACTGGTGACGCCCAGAGGGCGGCTTCGACAGCTGCGCCTCCGTGAGTTTTGATGGGACATACACTTCACATCTGCCGCTCTGCAACTCTTCAGTGGGAAAGAAGTACAATTCGACTTCGGTCGCATCCTGATGTATGCTCGTGCCTTGAGCACTGAGTACTTGCTCACGACAAACTGCATCTCGGGGGAAGCAGATTCTTGCTGTCAAGGAAAGCTTGATCCATTGGCCGAGGCGAATCCAATTCTAGCAAGCGAAGCGGCAACTTCTGAAGCCTGGACTTCGCGCGACGAGATACTCCGGTGCCCAGGTCAGTAGGCTGAGCTCTGCAAAATCAGAAAGCTTGGTTCTGCTGTCTTCGTGAAGCTGGATCCACTTGTTCAAGGCACAACTGCAATTTGGATGTATGTCCTCAAGCAAATCCTCCGGATATCCAATCGCTCATCTTTCCTCGTAGACGACAAGCACTGAGCAGGAGGAAGAAGCCATAGCGCCCTTCTCCAGACTCTCTGACTCCAATAGGAGGTCAACATTACAGAGGAAGTTTGTTTGTCACGTGACATGACTTCAGCGACAACCTTCAGTCTCGCGCCTAACCCGCCATAATCTTTCAAGCATCCAGCAAGGGCAGTCAGTTCAAGCGTGAGGACGCCGTTGAAAATACCCATATTTGGAAGAAGACGTGTCCGAACAATCAGCAGTCGTGCTTAGCCAAGAAACTGCGCAAAATTTGGTACGGTGCCGGTGCTGAGAACGTGTCTCTCTAAGAGAGGCACATAACAGAAGCGGCAAGCATGTAGGGAGTTATTGCCATCGAGCTGGTCTAGAGTTGGAAGATGGGCGGGAAAAAGAGAGATGAGCGGTCAAAGGACCCGGGCGACAAGGGGTGCGACCGAGCTTTCCCCCCTGCAGCAAATCGCGGGGGCTGTCTACGTAAAAGCGTTGAGAAGAGCGAGGGATCCAAACGGAAAGAGAAGGGAGAAGAAGGGGCGAAAAATGCTTATGGTAACAAACGAGGATGGAGTGCAGGGATGGGGTCGCGAGGATTGAAAGCTGGGGGTAACCTTACGGCCTGGAAGCAAGCGATGAATCCGTTTACGTTTGATCCGCTGACGAAGAGCAAGCACTAGGAATGGTGTTAGGAGTCCAGACGGTGTCGGGAAGGGGACCGGGGTGCATTCAAGCAGGAAGCGACGTAGAAGGGCGACAGGGGGTCAGTGACTTCAAAGAATGGCTGGAAGTCGGCTTAAATTTGTAGTAAATGGGGCGGGACCCAGGTGTGGCTCCGGAACGGCCGAATAAGGCTCGAGAAAGGGCCCGGTTGGGACCCACCGAGCCAAAAGAAGGCGCGGCTTTGGGTGAACCAAGTTCTTTGATGCCCCAGCGACAGAGCCAGCACTGACCGCGTACACAAGGCGAAAGCGAGAGCGGACCTCAGGGCGTCGGCAGACGGTGGGTTCGCGAGCAGAGATCAAGCGGGGATTGGTTCAGCTAAGAAAGGGCTGCGAAGAACGTGCGTGGTTGAGGGGACTCAGGCGGGCAGAAATAAAGCGCGAAAGGAAGATATATCAACTTGGGAGAGGGAGGTGAGAAGAAGCGGAGGAGGGAGGTGTCCGTGGGACTGGACGAGGAACAAATATAGGAACACCTTGGGGGGGTCCTTGAAATTGCGCAGAGCGGAAGTGCGATGGAGAGGGATGCGAAGCAAGTGGCGCGAAGAAAGGAAAGCAGGTAGGGAAGATTTGAAGGTGACGGCTGAACGCGAGAGCACGGCAGGGGAAATGAAACTGCATCAAGTTGGGGTCAAAGAAGAGTTGGAAAAGGAGGAGCGAAGCCTGAGCGAGTCAAGAACGGTCATCTAAAAGAGTGTTCTGACTGGGCCTTAGCAGGAGGAGTACGACCTGGAAGGACCGGGCCTTGTTCACGGTATGGGAGTTCTCGAAGCGGGAACTTACGAGCAAATAGTAAGAGCGCAGCGAGGGCGGATACAGGGCCCCACTCACCAGCCGCCCGCGGTTAAGATTATCCGGTGAGAGCAAGTCCAGTTGATCAGAGCCTGGGCCGCCGGGGCTCCCAGCGGTTACTCCATTTTACTCCCTGTCTGACACGAATACCTCTCCGGAACTGAACACTTTTTTCCCCCACTGGAGATGGAAATCTACGCTTCCGAATTTGAATGATTTCTGAATGTTGAGAAGATTTGACTAGGAGGTTTTCCTCGCGGCTTCCTGTGGAGATGTCAATCATGTGGGCACCTAAGATGAAAGCGGATCGTTCGGCTTTAACGACGTCATTTCGCATACACATTCCTGAGCCGATGACCACCAGCTCCCAGCTTTCGTCCCGCTAGCTCCCTTTTCGTTTGACGTCGTGCGAGCTCCAGAGGTTTGCTCCCCAGTTCTGAGGATATCGAATCTTGCTGATACGAGTGGCGAACCCTTGATACCAAACAGCTGAGCGATCTCGACATCGGCAGAAGCTGAACCTTTGCGCAGCGACGTGCGACTTACATACTTTGTATAATCAGGCAGAGGCGTTCACAACGGCCAGGCCTGCATTGCGAAGTTGGGTTGCAGGGCAGCAGAGAAAACGTTATTGAGAACGAGCTGCGCAGCTGCCGATGCGGTTTGAGGCTTCGAATTCGCAGATCTATCATGCAAGGGCTATGGTACTCTTTGAGGAGCTACGTTGTATTGTCCCAGGCTACAGGAGCGAGGATCCGATACATGTAGGAAAACAGCCGCGGGTCAATCAAACCGTTAGTTCTTGCGCATGATATAGCCTCGGGCAAACGTACAGCATGCTCGGCTGAATCAGTCCAGCTGCTCAATGTTCGTCAAAGGATCGAAGCTCTACGTAATTTATTGCATATGAGCGCCCAGCCTGAGTTTACCAAGAGACGCAATTTAGGTGTTCATCTGAATAGGTTGACTTAGATGCACATGCATGAAATTGACCTGATGGCTTAGCTGATTCTTTCATGGGCATTCACAATGACTGTCAAAAGTCGGGATTCTGATTGTAAATCATGCAGATCCAATCACTTAGTCGCTTAAGCAAAGGCAAAATGCTGCAGGATTAACCATGTGGCATTGATGTTCAGATTCGACTCTGTACTTATTGTTCTGGCATCACTGTCGATCAATTCAGCTGTGCTAGCTCGCTCAGATTGGAGGCCCGCCCGGCCGAGCTGCCTTGCAAAGTTATCTTCCGCGCAACTCAAACTATACGATCAACGTCGACAAAGAGCCCAAGGTTAAAATTTAACTTGCCAATCTGTTATTCTACCTCTGCCTCTGCGTATAAGCAAAGAATCACCTCAAATAGATATTTTCTAGCTACGAAGGATAGAACGTCAGGCTCGCGTCATCCCAGCCGACCAGGCAGAGAGACGCGAGATTCCCCGCGGTCGCTACCGCGGCCTGCAGTGCCGCTATCGCGAACAGTCCGTAGGCTGCAAACTTGCAAAGCGACCTGCGCAAACTAGACTGGTGGCTCGGAGGAGCTTCCTGGCTGCCGGCCGGGGCCTGTTGCTCCCGGTCATCTTTACCTTTGACTTTCCGAAGAGACTCAGCTTGCTGCCCTTTACTCTGAGAACCGGTTTGTGAATCCGTCTCACTGCTCGTACTCAACTCTTGAGGCGACACTCGAGGAGCGTCTCGGCTACGCTTATCAGTGTCTCTGCCCCTCGAATCGACTTTACTAGAATCTATGTTGGATCTGTTTGGCGCGTCTTCCCCGCTCCCGCCCCCACCCTCAAAAGCCGGGTTCTCGAAACTCTGGGTTTGCTTAACCCTGCCCTCCCGCCCTTTATCAATCAGCTTCAAAAGAGCGAACCCTGGGACCACTAGGTTAATGAAACTGTCCCCTAACCCACCCCCGATTCCCTGCACTACCCCCAGATTCTTGATGCCAACAGCGACCCCAACCGAGCCTAGGAAAAAGACGGTAGCAAAGAGCGCAGCCCACTTGGGCTCCTCCGCACGCTTTGGGCCTAGGAGCAGGTAGCCTAAATGGAGCCGCCCGATAATGACGTTCAACGGGAACGCTGCAACGACACCAATCAGGACGATGAAGTATAGGGCGGTGTATAGGGCGCCTGACTTGTCTTCGTACAAGTTGAAGAAGTTGGCTTCCTGCGTTCCGGGGTATTGGAGGTAACCCAATATCCCGAAGCTGACGTACAGCAGCCCGCAGAGCGTAAAGGAAATGTAGACCATTAGTTTGCCGCGCGCCAGGTTGCGGTTCCGCATTTCGCGGTAGATTGGGAGGATCCCCGTTTGGCCCGCGAACGCAAACTGCTGGAGGGGAAGGGCGAGGAGCATATCTGGCCTCCAGTTAGCATAAACTATGTCGTTAACGGGTAACCCCTCCCCGGCGGCAGTGTCTATAAACGTGTAGGTTAGGATAACAAAACCGGTTAAGGTGCAGATGACCGCGCCGAGTGAGAGCCTGTCCAGACTTTTTATCTTTTTGGTGTAGATCAGAGGCCAGATCAGGACCCCCGCTAGGAGCAGAACGATCAGCGGTCGGTTAGGCATGGACCGGTGGGTTATCAGCCGGTGTTTGACGCTAACCGCGAAATCGCCCATCAGGATCAGGCGCTGGCAGCAGCCGAAAAACTCCGCCAAAACGACCGACGCGTCCAAAAGCAGGGCCCACCTCGCGCCCAACACTTTTTGGGTTAAGTCGTGGTAGCTCTCCGGGGTGCCAAACTCCTCTGCCGCCTGGAGCATAACCGTGCAGGCAAAGGCGTTGACCAGGCCCAAACCCAGCATGCTCAGGGAAGAGAGCAGCAGGCCCATTTGGGTGGCGGTTAGCGGCGTGGTTACCCAGCCTGACCCGAGGAGGAGACCGCAGAAGTTGCTGACGGTGCTCAAAAAGTACCAGCATTGCCGCCAGCTCATGTCCACACCTGGCGGCATCTTAGCTGATTCTCTGCGATATTGGCGCAGCCTATGGGTCCCGCTTCTCAATAAGCCCGCCTCCTCTTTAGAGCTGCTTCTCTGCTTCCGGGGACTCAATGCTGTAAGTATATTCTTGATCTAGATTTGGAGCGGGCAGATTACTTCCTTGGCCACCCACTGCATGAACTTCAAATAAAGAACAGAGACTCCTTCCATGCTCTACTGATGTCCAGTACTCCTAAGAATTAGACCAGCTTCAACTCCCATGTCACCACGCCACCCTCTCGCAAGGCGGACAGAGTTGAAGGAGCCATTAATTGAGCAGCACAATTGCTCTATGCTGTTGCCAGTGCTACTACTAGGTATTGGGATGTGTCTCAGGATGTGCTTTTGAACCAGATTGCCACTAGGACTAGCCACTCCTAGCCTTCGCAAGCAGCAGGACTTTGTGATCACTGTGCATGCAGCCGTCTTTCTCTTCTCGCAGCCTTTCCAGCTGGCAACTCTTCTGTGGGTCGGCTCGTGGATCAATCTATGATCTTGGACAGTATCATAGTATCATACCCTATTAGGCAGGACTCATGAGGAGTCTGTGTGGCAGAAGTTGAAGATTCCAAACCGTCGAAAGTACGCCTCTGCTATGATAGCTACTACCGTACTGCTATTTAACTGGGTAGCTGCTCCCGCGGCGCGAGCTTACCTATATGTACTGGTACCTATACCGCCAGCTGTCGCCACCTGCATCATGACATTAA
>DF237077.1:151587-181604 GCA_000708835.1 Klebsormidium nitens
TGGTGTGACCGACATCGGCAGCGAATGCTTCCTAGTCTTAGAGCCAGGACTGCTGCACACGACAGGCAGTCGTGCCGTCTAGCTAATTGAATCTAGGTGTCGCGACCATCAAATGGTGTCAGCAAAGTACTTGAAGTCTTCGGGCAGCTTACAAAATGCGCGCAGCCTTAGTAGAGCCACCAGAGAGCATAGTGACACTTCACTCATTCATAGAGAAAACTGCACAGTCACTGCATGGACCGTCGTCATACGCCAAGCTACTTGTGGTCAAATTCGTGTGTCATGCACCTTGCACTATGCCTCGAAAGGTGCATGCCGACAAGACGGCATATCCAAAGCTTCGTTTACTTGACATCTGTCATTCAGATTTGCGATCCGGCCCGACGAACTTTGCTCACGAGCCAGTCCGAATCAAAGTCGCTGCCACCATTTAGCCCTACGGTCCCAGCCCTAAAGACTCAACACGTTTCGAATCCTCACGGCACCTTGGCTCCAAAGAGGGATAAGACCGTCGACCTGCGCACTCCCACCTGGCTAACTCATGCACTAATAAAAGCGCAGGGGAGTAAGTGCGATAACCAATGTACCTGGTGCGCAGCAAACCCTCACCCGGCTGCACCTAAGCTGCCACATGTTCTTAAACATCAGCGAGACTCCTTGCCAACGCTTCCTGCAGTTCCTTGTCATTGTCGTGTTCTTGCGGCCTGCCCAGGGGCCGTTGGCTCAAATCTCTAAGCGGTTTCCTGGTCTGCTTTCCTCCTTTCAAGGCCTTGCTTTTCAACATTTTACGCGTATTCTTTTTGAAACCTCCCTGAGCCGTGACCTTGGCCTTTTGTAAGTGGGCTTCTGCAGAGGCTCCTCTATCTTCTTCGACACGCCTATTTTCATCGACTAATGGGTCCGCTTTAGCATCGTACGGGATGCCCTTTTGAACTTTGCTTCCACCGGGCGTCTTGCGAGCGGCTGATGAGCGGGGCCCTGTATTGCGCATCCCCGCACTTTTCACCGGCTCGTTCGTGCCCGGTTCCAAACCGTCGATTCTCTTAACGAGGCCCTGCTCATCCAAGTCGCAATCTTCCAGCCCAAGGCCCCAGTCCCCGAACCCGTCCGCAGGCGTCTCAGCAATCACTCCCTCAAGCTTCGCGTCCCCTTCCCCAACTTTTCCTTTGCCCCCAACTTGCTCCGGTCTCGATTCCCCTGCCGCGCTCGCTCGTTCGGCCGTCACCTCCAAACCCCGCGCTGCACCCACTTTAGGGCATTCTTTCACCACCTGATTCTCCTCTTTTGCTCCGTTTTCTTCGCGTCCTCCTGCACCCGCCCTTCCGCCTTGCGCACGCCCAAGCGCAGTAAGTGCTCCCTGCACCCCTTCCCTTTCATCCCATTCCTCGTCTGAACCTTCGACAACCTCCCTCGTTCGCTTCTTGCCACTTCCGCCTCCTTCGTTTCCCTTCCTTGCATTACCAGTATTCTCCCCGGTCTTAAACTCCGACCGAACTTGCGGCCTTTTCTCACCCCTAGTTCCCGCCTCATTGCAGCTTCCAAACCCACTGTCTGCCGACTTCCCCGTAACCGGACTGGTTACCCCTCCCCGCTTCCGCCTCGTATATGCGACCGGCGGCGGCTCACTTACCGGTGCGTCTAAGAAACTTGGCTCGCTAACCGGGGCGTCTTCCTTCCGCCCGGTAGATCCCAACCGGGCACTTTCTCGGGCCGCCTCGACCCCTCTCAATCGCCCGGTACCCCCCAACCGAGTCGCAGTCCCGACTCTCTTCGAGTCCGAGTCGACTTTCAGTCGTTTCTTCGGAGTCTTTGACTCCTTGTCTCCCTTCGACCACGTTCCGCGTTTGGAGGCGCTCCTTCCCGCCACCGCCTGGCCACCTGACGTTACCCTTCCAGGCGTTCCGTTCCCTTGACTGCCACCCGCCAGCGGATCAAACGCGAAAGGATCCATTGCTGCGTCCAATGCCGTGAATCCTCCCCCGGCTTCGAATCCTCCCGATCCCTTCTCTGCACTGCCTCCCTTTTTACTCCCCAAACCAACCTCCGCGTATCCCTCTCTCTCCTCTTCTCCTCTCAAATTCTCGTTCTCGTCCTCGCTTTCCCCTCCAGCCCCCGCACTTTCAGCCGCAGGGGGGGAGCTTGGCCGCAGCCCTTCTCTCGCCCGCTTCGTTCGACCGCTCACCCCTCCTCCCCCCCGACAATTTTCGCTTCTGAACCACCCCGCTGACAGGGGACCCCCACTGATTCACGCAGATGCTGCTCGCTTCTTTTTCCCATCTCCCACGCTTGGAACACGTTCTCAGACACTGGCCTCGTTGCCGCTTCCGTGCCCACGGCTTCCTGCTCGGTTTCGTCGACAGCATCGTGAGCCGTCCTCGGCTGAGCAAGACTCGTTCCGTCAGACCCATCCCCTCTTTCCGCCATCAAAGATTCTTCAACGGCTCCGCCGGACTTCTGCTCGGGTTGACGGGACTCCAGTCGCTGGGATGCTTGCGAGGCCAGCTCAAGGTTCTTTGTGGAGTGCGCCGCTTCTTCCTTCTCCTGCTCTGTGGTCACTTGTGACAGATGTACTGCTGGATCTGCGGGGAAGTAGGAGCATCCACGCTTTGTTCAGATGGCAGTAAAGAAGGTTACGTGACTTCACATTGAAAAGACAGCCATTTTTTGGGCTTTGAATCTTCAATATAGTGGAAGTAGTATTTTGGAGTTCCAAGCTGATCAAACGCCTCCAAGGATCTTTGCACAAAGAGCGTCATGGCGAGAGAAGGCAAAGCTAGGATAAGCGTACTGTTGCCTGATACTATGAAATGAGTACGAATACCTGCATTGAAAGTCTTACATCTGGATCTTGCAAAACTGATTTCGATCCCGAACGTGCCTGACTAATCAGTGAAAGATTCTGGCGGATATCGGGCAGGTATTCGTTCAAAATACCTGCCCGAAAGAAGCAAAAACCTCACCAGACAACCAGTGGGACTCAAAGCTGAGGACACATTATTTCTTAAAAGACCTGAATGTGAGGAGTCCCTGCTCGACGTCGGAAGCTCGCTTGCCTACCCTCCTGTGCGCAAGCCCGAAAGACGCTCACTATGTAACCAGCAGCCAAATGTCAGGACTCGACAAGCTTCACCCTGCCTGCACCGGTACCACTCTCACTTTTCCCAAGCAAGACATTACGGCTTGGTGAAACTCACGAGTGGGCTCACCTATTCCCATGACCAGCAGCTTGATGTCGATGTCCCTCAGCTCCGCTTCTTGAGCCGCAATCTCCGACTCGAGCACCGCCTCAGCCTGCATCAAGAGACACGCACGAACACAGCTAATGAGATGAATTTGATGCAGGGTACAGTATCCAATTATTTAACACGGGAGGAGCTTCACCTGAGACGAGTCTTGGCTGTTTGACTGTGCAGTGCTGATTACACCTCTTGCAAAAGGGACAAGCTACGAAACCAGTGCCCAAGATACGTAGGAAAGTGCCCATGAAAAAGTTAAGCTTTGTGAAAGCAGTGCGGGGATATGCTTCTGAGGGGCTGTCTTTGAGGTGCTTCATTTAGTCAGGACAGGAGCTCCAACCAACTGAACCAGCTAGAAGGCTCCCTTTGAACGTTAGTGGAACTTGAGTTGAGCCTGGTCATAATGCATCATCTTTCAAATATTCTCCAGACATATCTCAGGGTTTGTGACAATGTGCACACGGATGTCCTCCTGCTTTTCATGTATAGTCAAATCTGAAAGAGCTCTATTTACCGTTGCACCACGAGCTGATCATGGCGACTGAAAGAGCCAGCCCGTGTTTGCAGGCGGTTGACTCACCTGTGTACTTAGAGGATCTTCAGGCTCGTCCACACCTGTCATTGCATCTCCATCTCCTGGAACGTCAAGTGTCGGCCCGATCCGCGCTAAGTCTCCCCCGCTTTTCTCCAACTCTAGTTGCTGCTCACTTCTCCGCTCGAGAGTCCCAAGTCCACGTCCCAGTGCTTCCAGGTTCCCCACCGGCCCGGTGCTCCGCATTTTCCGCCACTTTAAACCGGCTGCCCTCACTTTCCTCTTGTCCCCCCTCCCGCTGTCTGCCCCAATCTGTTCTCGACTATCCCCGCTCTTTTCATGCGTCTCGCTCGAGGGGGTGCTTGTGGAGGTTCGGCTTGAAGGGCCCCTCGATCCGTCTGTCTCTTCCAATCTGCTGATGGCAGCCGCGTCTTCCGTGGCAGAGACTCCTCTTTTCTTCGAGCCTTTCTCTTGAGGATTCTGGCCCTGCCTAGAAGGAGCCACCAGCTTAAAGCTACGGCCTGTGAGGGAGAAGGCCCTGATTCG
The DNA here is from genome assembly GCA_000708835.1 of Klebsormidium nitens. Taxonomy (NCBI): domain Eukaryota; kingdom Viridiplantae; phylum Streptophyta; class Klebsormidiophyceae; order Klebsormidiales; family Klebsormidiaceae; genus Klebsormidium; species Klebsormidium nitens. The sequence continues at coordinate 155,902 of DF237077.1, forward strand.
TCAGAACCCTTGATAGAAGGTGAGAGATTTTGTTTTGCTGCAAAACATAGTTGGCCATACTTGTCAGTTTGCCTCAGGAACCCGCTTGCGCTTTATTCAGCATCGCCTGTTCCCTGCCTCTGAAGTAGACAAGGCAGGTCGTGAGTAAAACACTGTTCTTGAGTCTCCCCTGACGACCTCACGGGGGTCAGGGAGCTGAGATCTTCGAAGTTACATACTGCAACCGTTAGGCGTACCTTTGCTGGTCTGTGTTGCGGTCGGTGGTAGTTTCTTGGCATCTTGCAGCCGGCTGACAACATTCTCCAGCATCTGGTTGCGGACGATGCCGCTCCTCCAGCAGGGCTGCTGGCACACAGGGCACTTGGTGCCATGGGCCTCGAGTGACAGAATGATGCACGCTCTGCAGTTGGTAAAACGGACTCTTCGTAAGTTGCGTACTACCAGCGGATAGTCCAGGGTTACAGGATTCCATGCAGCGAGACTGTTGGAATCATTGAATGCCTAAAGCAGGGTACAGAAGAAGATGAGAGCAAGACTATGAACTGCTGTGGTCCATCTCCAAGTTATTTGAAGTCTAAAAGCTGACATGGCCCTCTCTCTAAAACACAGAGAGGCACTTTGATCAAGTGTGCTTGCACGAGGGAAGGTGCTCTGTTCGCCACTCACTCGCAGAAGTCATGGCCGCAGGGGATGGATGCGATCGGTCGTTTGAGATCTTCTTTGCTGCAAAGGCAGAGCTGCGTAAGTTTTGGGCATTTCAAAGGGCAGACCTGTGCCGTCTGTGCAAGCAGTAAATTCAACTGAATTGTCTCAGCAAACGAGTCTATCAAGTATGTGGTAACATCCAAGGGCCTCGTACGATTCTTCCAATGCATCTGTCTGAGCTGGTGTCTCAAAGCAGTGCAAACGAAAACCCTACAGCCCTCACCATATTGGGCACTTCAGGACCGCATGCACTTGAGCGATTGACGCCAGCACGGCTTCCATGTTGGAACCGTCCATTCTTATGGGGGGGAGCTGGCGGACTTGTGCGGTTTTCCTTGACGGCGATGCGCCATTTGACTGTGCATGCTCATTACGCTTCAGTGACTCAGACTACTCTCGCACGAAGGGACCAAGCCTGCGGTGAAGCTGATCTGCATTGCTACCGTCTGTTGCAGCACTTGAGCGGCTAGCATTGCGCAAGACCAACCATAAAAAACAGTGAGCGTTGGCTCGAGGCTGAGGCGCCTATCTTCTGCGACCTGTGACTTTGACAAAAGATTCCTAGATCCTGAAGATTGCAGCAGACTGCGCCAGCCCACCATGCCTTTGATAGTGCACGGGCTTGTACAGAGTAGAGAAGTGTAGAGAAGTGTGTAGAGAAGTCAACATGCCAGTCAGGGCCCAGGGGGCTTTACTGTTATTACCTATTGATGAACTTGAAGTCTGTCGCTCTCGAGCACTGGGAGCAGCAACTCGATGTCTCCCGTTGCGAGAGCCATGAATCTGAACTTGAAAGATTTGGCGCGAACCAAACCACTTCTGATTGGATGCCTTGTCCAGCTTACGTTCTTCTTCAATATCTTGTCCGTCGAGCCTCGGTTCAATCCCTTGGGGCCTTCCATCCCTTTCAGCGCTTGGAAGCCATGAACCCGGGGCATAAACCCGGGGCATAAACCCGGGGCATAAACCCGGAAGAGGAGGCTGATAGTATTTCGATCGATTCGCTAGTTCTGGTGAGATTCGTTTCACTGTCTTTCAGCTCCGAACAGCTGCATGAACAGCTGCATATGGGCGCTTCATGGGCGCGGCTTTCTGATCCGGAGAGGGGCGGAGCAAGCACCGGCTGCGCGGGTTAGGACTGACTCTGATTCGAGAGGGCGCGTTCAGTCCGTCCAGATGCTGCTCAGTTCCACGGTTTGAGCGACGCCTGAGCATGGCGTCTGACGACGTGCCAGACGATGACCTGTTTGGGCCGAGCAATTTGGAGTATCAGCAAACCACAGCGTTCAGCACAATCAAGCCCCCGAGTGAGTGAGAAGTTTGCAGGGCCTCAAGCGCTGAGTGTGTGCAGAGGCCTGGGTCATTACCACTTGTTGAATCCAATTTTCTGCTGATATGCTCAAATATTTGCAATGTTGTGCAAATGCAGGTTTGCGTTGGCATGCATTTGCTATTCTGATGCTCGTGTCCCTCAAATTGGGCACCTTGAGGAACTCCTGAATCTCTGTTTGAAGTGCAATTTCAGTTTTTGTCTGCAAGTATCTTACATACGTCTTATTTTGCTTCCAGCCTTCGACTCCCTCCCTGTGCCGTCCCCAAGCCTCGGCAAGCGCCCCTACGAGCAGCGCCACGGCCCGCCCCCCCGCCAAAATTACAAAGCCCACAATGGCCCCCGCAATCTTGTTCCCCCCTCCAACTCCTACCTCGGAAGCACCTTCCCCAGCTACCTGGGAAACCTGACCCCCGGTCCAGGCGCCCCCCCCCACCAATTCCCAGGACCCCATCATATGGCCCCCGGCTTCCCTCCCCATGCCCCCGTCTACAGCGGATTCCTGCAAGGCCCTGGGGAGCCATTCTCCGGCCCCGGCAGACCAGACGCTCCTGGTATGCCGCCGTACGACCAACATCCCCACAAGGCCCCCGGAGCATTCCCACCGATGCCGCCCGGGCCGCCCGCGTTCGCCCCTCCCTTCGTTCCCCCTCCGCTGCCTCCGGGGGCCCCACCGGCGGGCGCCCAACCTTTTCTCCAGCAGGGCCTTCCGATGCCACCCCACTTGCAGCCTCCGGAGAATGGCGCTGGGGAGGGCCCTGCGCAGCAATTGCCGGATCGGCCGCTGCCGGGGTTGGGGGAGGTGGCGGCGGAGATGACGCTAGGGCCGCCCGGCCATGCAGACCCGGAGCTAACTGGGGCATGTCCAAATTACGAAGCGCCGCAGGAGGTGGCGTGTTTGAGCCGGACGTGGAACGGGAGGTGAGCGCCGAAAGCAGCATATAAAATCCAAATCAGGTTTGCAAATTTTAGCAACTAGACAGTTGATCAGTGCAAAAATGGCGTCTTGAGGGCTACATTAAGGTTCGCACAAGCTGGTGCCAGCGGTCGCGCGACAATGATCGTATGCGGCTGAATGCACCTGGAACCCTAATTTTCAAGTGGCAGATTAGGGTTAGGATTTGTATCCAATCAGTGAAATTGGGATCCTGCTTGGATTGACTGTCAGTAGGCTGAGTATTTGCTGTATACAATCTGTGTGGCAGTTAGGGTGTGGTATGTTGGCAGAGCCTAACCTTAAATCTGCTCATGTCCGGATGAATCTGTGAAGCACCATTTTGCGCTCAGCAGATCTTACCTTGTCATTTAATCTGATTTCGAAATAGCTTCTGAATCATACTTCCAATTTACTCTTACCGCTCAAGTCCCTTTTCATCCTCTGATGGTTTGGCACGCTCTCCTACGATTCGATTGGTGGTGCTGATAATTCTCTTACATTTACTCTGTCAATCTTGATGCATAGTGGCACCTGAAAGGCAAAGTTCAGTGCAGTGATTTAGACGGTGCAATTAGTGCGTGTCTGGGTTTTAATCCATAGCAAAGCGAGCTGCTCAAACCTCATCAAACCTCAAGCATTCACTGAGGGGATCCCTTCACAGCAATTCTGCAACTATGAATCTCATAACTTACCTCCCTCAGGGTCTACTTCGACGAGCGCTGTCTGCGCCGACTGAAAGCGCCCCCCATCGGTGCCGACCTAAATGAGGGCTACGACACGTTTGTTGAAAAGGTCCAGAATGAGAACGGGTTCGGAGACTTGCTAGCTGCGGTGCGGTATCGGAAGGTGCATTTGGGGGACGTGCAATTTGTGACATACCGGAATAATCTGAATAAGATCCTGGGGACCGCTTATGATAGGAATAAGTCCTGGGAGATGGGCGTGCATCGGAGGGGGGGAACTGTGTACCTGGACGTGCATCAGGGGGAGGAGAGGGAGCAGACGGAGCGCGAGAAAAGGATGTGAGTGGCCATCTCTGATAACTTTGGGCTTGAGAAAGGTGCCACTGTTTGCTTCAGATTGAGGATAATGTAGTGTACATTGGGTTCTTGGGATGCCTTCTGTTTCTCTAGAGAAGAGCAAGCGTTACATGGGGGCGCATCGGTGCGTAGTGGTTGCGTGGCGAGTTTGGATGGCGACTCGGGTATTATGAGGCCCAAGCAATTGTGAATGTCATCAAAGGCGCACGGGAGGTTGCCCCAAGCGTTTGCACTCCCAAGGAGGTCATTCTTCTTTGGTGCCCACAAAAGTTGCAGAAGGAGGGGGGGAGTGGATCTTAAGTTCTGCTCTTGAAGAAGCGAGACTGTTCTGGAGGCTGTGCAAGGCAAACAAAGTCATATTCTGCCAAGTCCAGTTCTTTTTAAATCTTTGTTGAGGAGACACTTCGACTCTGGTTATCAGTTATGTTCTGTATGATAGGCGGACTCTTTAGAAGTTGTGAAGTGGCGCTTGTGATTAATCAGTAGCAGGGGAGACACTGGTTGATCAGAATGTTTGATGCGGTGCTGAATGGAAAAGTCGCCAAGGAACTGCATGTTATCGTGCTAGCTCAAGAGAAGCAGTAAGGGTTGCCAGAGTGAAGGGTACGGGGGAGATTCAGATAAAGTAGTGGTTCGTAGATGTGGTGATCGGTTGTTACGATCAGGGACAATCTTACAGGGTACGTTCAACCGAAAGATGGTTCTGGATTGACATTCCCATTTTTTGGAGGAAGGGAACAGGTCGTGTGTCATGCGAGTGAAGCGATGCCGTTGCAATATCCTGGAATTCTTGCTAACTTCATTATAGGGGGTAGAAACCGCATTGGTTGTAGAAGACTTCTGTCTGCGCCTCAATAGGGGGGGTCTGGAGCAGTTTTCATCAGCCCGCTGGGCCTCGCTTAACGAGTTTCAAAGTGGTTATGGCCATGGTCATACTTCCTGTCCGTGGCGTCAGCGTTGTTGTGCTTTGTAACAATACATCACCCCTCTGAGACGCCACCAGTGCGAAAACGCAAGATTGGACTCGCAGTACATTGATTGGATGTGGCAATAGTTTCTCTGTTGGGGTGTTTGACCTCGCAGGCTTTGCCTTCCCGTGAAATGACTTCCACATCTTCTGCCTCACGGCAGCGGCAGAGAAAGAAAGTCAGGCAATCAAAGATTATTCCAGAACAAACGACTGCGATCATTCTATCTCCTTATTCTTCTCATCATCCCCAATCTGCGCAGGACGTACTGGGGCTACTCGTTCGAGGCCCTCATGACCGAGTCCAAGATGCCTGAGGCCACCACCCCCAAGGGCTCCCACAACAGCGACTCCTTCGCAGAGACCCCCCCTGCGAAGTCGCCCGTCGACGCAAACGTCGAGTTCTGCGCCATTCTCCGAACCAAGCTGGGGGCGCATCGAATCGTCATGGGGGCGGAGATCGATTGCTATGATCGGGGGCCGGACGGGAAGAAGCGGTACGTGGAGCTGAAGACGAGCAAGGTGCTGGTGAATGAGAACACGGTGCGCACGTTCGAGCGGCACAAGCTGCTCTCGTTCTGGGTGAGAGCGCAGGTCGCTTTCCACTTTTTCTTTCTTTTGGCCGATCCTGCGATCACCTGTCTATTGTTCTCGTAACAGGCGACAGGAATATCCGCCTTTCCGTTCTCGAAAGGCGGATATTCCTGTCGCCTATTTGGGACTATTGCATGTTGACTTTGTGTTGGTTGGACCTTCTTGCAAGGCTCTTTAGTATGTCGTTCCGTCTACGACGTGAAAGCAATCTTTCCGGTCGTTGTTGTTGACGCTCCTGTCAAACCTCCCTCTAATCTTTGGATGGTCTCAATTACGAACTGGCAAGTTTTGGAAAACGGTGTTGCTTGCCCTGTCGCTTCATAGCGTTGTTGCCAATGCATCTGAAGACGCCTACTTTGCAGAACCTGCATCCGAGTTGGGAACGCCAGCCTTGTCGCGTACAAAGTTCATGACGCGTCTCACATGTTGTGTTGTGACCTTGTCTGCGAACCGCCCTCCTTCACAACAAAACGGAAGGCTTCAGATGGGTATCAGCCAGGCCGAATAGCTGGGGTCTTGAGGTCCTCAACAAAGTGCGCCTTCAAAGACTGATGCCACCGGCATGGGTGAGGAGTGCTGGGAAGAAGGTGGAAGATCATCCAGAAAACACAATTTGGTGAGGCCGTCGGTGTTTGCACATTTATTTTCGGCGTCCCTCTGCGCAGACAGTTTTTACCTTCCTTAACCGACCTTTTCCGTGCATCAGATCCAGTCCTTCCTCGCCAGCGTCCCCAAGATCCTGGTCGGTTTCCGGGACGATACCGGGCGACTCCTGAAGACGGAGTCTTTGTCGCTAGGGGACATTCGCAACCGGGTTCGGAGTAAAGAATACTGGACGGGGACTACGTGCCTCATCTTCGCCGATAGAGTCCTAACCTGGCTCTATGGAAACGTGATCGACGGCTGTGATTATGTGCTTAGCTTTAACCACCGAGACGGCCAGCTAGTCCTCAAGCGGACGGACGGCTGCCCTCTTGTTATCACCGAACATGTGAAGGCGCTAAGGCAACGAACTTGACAAACGGCTCGTGGTGCAGCTACAACAATGTCAGAGATGTGTGTTCGGCGTTTTGTTGTATTCATTCGTGTCACTAAGTTGCTCTCTTGCGTTGAAGTGTTGCACAAATTTGTCCGGATCTGATCTGGATAGCTGAGAGCATGTTGACTGGTTTTCACTGCATGCGCTGAGCATTCACTTGGTCGGAATGACGCAATGGTGAGCACGGAGGATAATCCCGGGTTATTGAACTTAGAAGCTATATTGTTCTGGACAACATGCACTGCATGCTAGCTATTGATGCAAGCAACTTTTCTGCCAATGCCGCCACACTATGTACGTGTATGGTGCATATTATTGAGAACGTACAGTGGCTACGTCTTGCATGTGCACCAATGCACATATGCCAATGTGCTCCGCAGCATTGCGTGCAACTCGCCAACCAATCGCCGTCAGTGATTTGCAGCTGTCGGACATATGCTATGAATCATGTATGTATATATAGACTTCCGTGCGTGTATACTTCAATAATATATATGTCGATTAATAATATGTAACCATTACATGCTATAGGCGATCTGTCGATCATGCATATCTTGGTTCTATAAAACTTTACGCGCTGCTTCAAGCGTGCCTGCATGGCGCATGCCGGGCGAGCCAGCTAGAGAGCTAGTTCGAGCTTTTGTTGCATGAGAGGATCGAACTAGTAGCGGCCTCAAGTATTTCTCAATAGCAGTCGCCCAGATGTGGAAATCAGGATCTAATCGGATCCTTGATTGCTTTGCACTATACTGGTTGCGTGATCCATTTAGAAAGCTAGGGCAGATCGATCAGTTATTGACAGTTGCAATCAAGGATCCGATCGGTTGAAAAGAGAACATCAAAGCAGCTGGGTGCTTCAATCATGCATGATGCGCGCGCGTGATCGAGAAGAACGCCGAGCAGTCATCGGCGTATACGTTTCGTCAAAGCACGATCGACTCAAGCAGCTTTCCACGTACACAAACGCTTTAATTATTGACTCGTACCGTCCTTGCCGGCCCGACGAGCCTCAGTCAATCAAAACTTCTCAAATCACTCCGGGTCCGACTTCTGAAATCGAGCGTTACCATTTGATGTATCTGACTTCAAACCACTAACATTCAGGTGATTGTCTCCTCTATGACGTAATTGAAATCACTCGACACAAATGATCGAGCGATTCCATTCTGACTAAAACAAAAGCAGTCTGGCATCCTACACGAACAGTGGCAAATTTAAATGTTTAATTCAATGGTTTCTACAGCCCCTATGATATACAGGCAACGGGCGCTCCCAAAACTGTACAAACGGAAACACGCAACTTGCATCATTGTGCCAACTTCGATGTTCCATGTTCCAACGGCGTCGCCATCTCCGAAGTATATCGAAGTAAAGCGGCAGCGCAGAGACATGGCACGGCTCGCGCGGGCACCCAACCTGACGACTGCTTACGCCTGATCCCGAGCTGCTTCGACGCCGAACAGTCGAAGCATGTCCTCGAAATCCTGCTCATCGGGATCCTCAAGATCTGGCAGATCAGCGATGAGCGATGGATCGAGGTGCAGGAGATCAAGCGACGCAATCGTGTCGCCGTTCGACATGTTGGGATTGGCGTTCGCAGCTGGGGGCTGAGTGCTTGCAGCCGGCGGCATAACATCTGCAGCTGGCTCCTGCAGGACGAAACCAAGACTCCTTTGGTAAAGTTCTGAGGTGTTGTCAGCGGAATTTCCAGCTGCCGCTCAACAGAAAATGTTAACGGGTCAACGGCCGGGGTGCGTTGAAGCTGAAACCAACTACATAAGTATACGTCATACTTTTCAAAGCACAGCGCCTTTCTTGTCTCCGGAATCGAAGGCGATGTATGTCGGCGAGCTTTCCAGTTAGCGCTCCAACACAGGGTTGCTGCCGCTCAGTAAGCACTGGCGGACTAGCGGAGCAACTCCCAACCCGGGATGGTCATCGACGCATTTGCGCTGCATCGTCCAACTCGGCTCCGCTTCGTGTGAGACGGGCCTGAAACCAGGGGCGAACCGGAGCTTAACCTGCTCCAGTTCACAGCCAACCCGCCCTATGCAAGCCTTGCTTGTGGGGATTCCGAGAGCCACAGCCAGTGAGTGGACTCTGCTTAAAACCTGGTTACTGAACCAAATTTTTCTGCTATTGAGATGCTGGTTTGGATTCGCAGGATTCGGATTGCAACCCCAAGGGAAAAACATTTCATAAGGACAAAGTGGTGCAACGTGGTTTCACCCCGTTCGGCCCATCTTACCGGGGATGCGGCGGCCAGCATGTGAGCGAAGCACGCCTCGAGCCGCGCGCGCGTGGCCGTGTTGCAAGCAGCGGTGCCCGGATTGACGAAGAACGCGTCCAGGTACGCCTTCACCGCGGTGCAAAGCGCACGGTTGGCAGCCAGGAGCGTCAGGAAGAAGTCTAGCGCTTCCCACAGACCTTTCTGCTTCAAGCTCTGTGCGCGCGATGCGCCAGGGACGAGGTCGCTCCATTTGATCTACTTCAAGAAGGGAAAGGCAGTCAGGTCATGGCAGGGGCAAGGAGATTGAGGGCTGCGGTTCCACCAGAAGCGAGGAGACAAAAATGCATCTAGTAATAAAAGTATGCTGCCAGACCTACTGTGATTGTGGTCTATTTGACTCCTATTGTGACGACAAAGCACCTTGCTAAGAATCGACTTTTGAAGGCGCGGACTCAAAGGATCGTTAGATCATAAAAGGAAACTTTCAACTATCCCGTCCAAGCCAGGTCTTTTAATCTGCTCCTTCACCTATGTGCATATCAGAATGACAGGCTCAACTTGAATGGACACACATGTGCTCATCTAGACTTATATGGGAGTCTGGAGGCAGACAACAGACCTTAGTTCTGGAAGAAGAGGGTGCTAGCTTCCAATCAGTTCCCAGATGTTAGAGGAAAGTTGAGGTAAACTGTTCATAAATCGCGATTCAAGACAACGTCTACCGTCTTACTGTCGACAATCCTGAAGTCTGCCAGAGTCAGACAAAAAGGCAATCCTTGCAATCCGATGTGCTATTGTAACTTCAGCAAGTGCCACAGGCACTGCAAGTGGGCCAAGATGTGAACAGGTAAATTTCATCCAAGATGGAAATGTTTTTATTCAAGGCAAGTTTAATTTTCCATGCTGAGTCCAACGAGTCCAACAGTCCCACCTTTCTGAGTTTCTTGTTGGATGAGGCGTTGTGACAGAGGTATTGGTTGACTCCTTCATATAAACCAACATTTACACACTGCAAAGATCTGTTGTCACTAATGCCTTTGGGGAAGATGCTTTCTGCGCTCTTGAGTCTGCCAATGGCAGGGTCGACAACAGCGATGGGCCTGCATCGGCATCAGATAGTGTTCGATCTCCCTCCTCGTAGCCAAGAAGCAAAGGTTTGTACTTGTTGGACCATGTAACCTAACCAAGCACGAAAACTGTAGTACACATGCACGGGCCTCTAATAAGCCACTGAGTATACAGAGGGCTTTGGTTCATCAACGTGTAAAGACTGAAGTGCAGAGCAGCCTCCAAACCGTGCACAGTGAGGTTCAGGTAGTACATGCAGTTACGCTAGAACGGGCACGGTCCTTACTGCAGCAGGAAGGGTTCACTTCTAGGGCAACTTTTTCCAATCATCACTTGAAAGCCCCTGTACTTGTGCTTGCTTCCTCATACTAGGCACCCTGATTTGCGGGTACAAAGAGGCAACTTAAGGACAACATTCACAATCGAGGGCAGCCATCAGTACCACGCCTGCCAATATATACTGGCGCAAAGACTAGTATTCCTCAAGAATCCCATTAAGAGCTTCTATGACGCAGCTTGACAACATTACGCTAGATCATGGCAGCACAGCTTGAGTTTTGCTTCATTTCGCTCACCCTTTCTGCAGTGCCTTCAAAATATCGTCCCGAGCTGCTGGCATATGATACTTTATCAGCTCTTCAATGCTCTCATCAGCGTCTGCATCGCGCCAGGCTGGGTTTTGCGCCTTGAGTATATCACACAGTGTTTTCAAAAATGAATCGTTGGGGGCTTGATGAACAGTTGCCATCGTTCAACATTCCTTTGGTCCTGTTTTCCCAGAGAGCTCAATGAAACCAACGTTTGTGGCGAGCTAGCAACGGTATTGTGGCTGCTTGTCTCGCGCTGGCACCGCGGAGCTTTGGGCTGACAGGCTGAGCGAAACACACTTGTAGAATGTTTCTTAAGTACTTGTGGAGATGAGATGCAATGCTGCTTTTATCTGACCCTGATCCAGACGCGTACGGCTCTGCTAAAGTCTGTAGCGTGCGTGCCCAACCTGTGCCCAATCTGCCTCCATCAAGATCTGCAATGAGTTACAACCTGCAAGGAGCAAGCTTGCATGAAAAAGTCAGCAGTCGTCAGCTCCGAGCTAGAGCCTAGCTGTACCTTCTATTGTAGTAGGCAGTTCAGGCGTACACCCAGTCCTACTTGTGGAGCCCGACTCGAGTGAGTCTATGACTCGAGTCTCATCGGGCGGGGAGGTCCCACACAACCGTCATGACAGTCACCCGAACATCACGGATGGCACTTCCAAGTGCCGCAAGGAAGCTCTGACAGGTTTTTATCGGACGGCTATCAAGGCAATTGTCGAGAGTGGTAACGCAACCTGGCTCATCGGAACCGTTCACTGCAGATCCTTTCCGCAAGAAAAGACTGGCCGAATCAAAGGCTCCCAGCATTTTTCGGCGCGAAGGCTAAACGTCCGATTGGTTGCAGATATCGACGTTTAATTACCAACTGTCGTGCGGTACGTCCCAATTAGCCCGCAGGCAGGGAGGTTAGCTGCAGTCTGCAGTGTAGCTACCGTGTGATGGTTTGCTCGGGGGTTTACCGTAGTACTCGTTTGCATACTAGGCAATAAGCGTACGGTGATACGGTTGTCCGCCATTTTCAATATCATTGACTATGGAACTTGCAAGTCGCTAGTATGGCTAGGTTGCGATCGAACCTTGATTGAATTGTACGAACGGATTTTACGGTGGTGTCGGTTGGCTTAGGCTTGCCAGATATAAGTTGATAGAAGCAGACGTCATCAAACACAACAATTGTATGCCATGAGAAGCCAACGGCCGCACTCGCTGCGGCGTTACGGAACGACTGAGACCATCGCAAAAAGGCAACTCGAACAAGACGGGCCGGCCGTCCCAGCTTACCCCGCACAACGCCGGCATAATCTTTATTCAAGCCTGCCAATGGCAAGCGCGGTAAGCATGCTGCACCGTCCCGGAGTGCCATTTAACTCCATGAAATCCTTCAAACCGTTGGTTCCGGCCTAAAGATGCATGTGTGGAATCCTGCAGTTTGTGCTGCAAGATGTGCTAGATATGATCATGGTTCATTCTCGTCACTTCCAACATTTGTTGGATTTAAGCAAACCACTTGTATCGTTTATACATGCTTAGGCCCGCACCTTAGTGGCCCCCCATGGCGCAGACCCGGCGGCCAATCTAAAACGAGCATAGTTCGGAGTTCGCCGCTTCATCACGAATTGTTTCTTTTCTAGTCACTTATCGAGCGGTAATTGACAACCTCCTAACAACGGTGCAACGTACACATGGCTAACATGACATGCGCTCTACCGCATGCATTATATTGTAACTACTTAGCGTACAAAGGATCACTCAATTCAGCTTGACACTATTGATCTTTCGGCGCTGACTAGTACTGGGTGATCGCTAGACAAAAGATCTATCATTGCCTGTAATCCAACAAGGCCCATGGCTTTCAGTCGGAGATCATCAAGTGGCATATATAGCGCCATGGCGCTATATCTGCAGAGGCAGTCATGCATGCAAGAGAAAGGCATGCAGATAAGGCTCCATGCATATCCATGCAAGTGCCACTATCTGACCTTTTATAGGCCAACGCGCGGCGGCCGCCCGAATCGCAACGTTCTTCTTGACAGTGAAAGCGCTATGATTATCGGACCTCATTGCACATGTGCATGCATGTCAGCCTTCAACAGCGACGGTTTGGTCATGTTGCGCATACCGTACTTAATTATATTGGAGAAGAGTCGATCGAGATCGAATGTTTCATATGTTAGTATACTGTTCCCACGCCATGCAGTCATTGAGCATGCAAGACTACTCAGATCCTCGGTGTAAACTTAGTAGTACGCAGACGAGCATGCATGTAGCGTGGTCCGCAGTATATAACGTTTGCAAGAGCTAGTTTTATACTCAGTCAGCGGATCCATGTAGGTATTCCAACCTGGTTAAATTTCAGCGATTTATGAGACAAAGACTCCCCGGTGCCTGTATGGCTAACCTGAGGGCATGCCAATGTGCCTGCCTGGAGAACACTTTCGACCCTTACACTTCGAGTCCGCTCTAAGGCTTCTACCAACTATCTATCCCTCGCTTTGCCATGAACACCAAACCAATCGACCAATATGCTTCCAACAGTTCTTGGGTCGAACGTTTACATTCTCTCGCAGCTTTTAGACAGGTCGAACAACGTCGTGATCGATAGCAACAGCAAAATCGATTGGGCATCTCTTAAAAACATTCCAGAATCAGACGAAGGACTCGACATTTTCAATCTGGCTCAGAGCGCTTTCGATCTAGCTTCTTTAAGCTATGATTTGTACAATGCACTTAAAGAACTTGTCAGTCCAACGCCCGCTTTACCCGATGAGATAACCGATCCTTTAAAAGACCTGCTTGGAGACTCAAATGATACTTCATCTAACGCCATAAATGTAGCTTGGGATCGTGTATTTCGCCGTCCTCTTGCCGCTTCTAACTATTCTATTGGAGTTAAGTATGACCTGTACCTTTCTGACTTGTCTAAGGTGTATAAAATCCCTTCTGGTGGCTTTTCGACTAACAACGGATCACTTTACAAGACGACTTCTGGGTCTAATTTGCTGATTGACATGACGACAAAAACGCTTTACCCTCAAGCGATTAGTATGGGCAGCAATCAATTATCCACCTCGAGCGCCCAATTTGGTCCAGTAATCATGGGAAGTTCTGGAATTTCAACTTCTTGCAATGTTTCTCCGAACATCGCAAGTGCAATGATAGCACCAAGCATAACAATAAACAGCAATGTCTCAGCCCAATTCATCTCCGCCTGTAATATCACTAATCAGATTTATTCCTCTAACGGATCGAACGCAGGTGCTCCTCTTTCCTTAAGTAGTTCGTGCAATCTCAATCTGACCTCTTCCAATTACCTTCTTCGGATGACTACAAGCAATCTAAATATTAGTCAGAGCAACCTCACCTGGATTCAGCAGTCCTCGAATCCGAACCCATTTCAAACGCCGTATGCCACCACAGGCGTTTCTTTTAATAGTTCAAATATCGTGCTCAAGAATCTGCAAAGTAATCAGACGACGCTCTTCATTCAAGACCCTGCCTCCTTCAAAATGCTCTTTTCCACTTCCAATGGTTCGAATGTGACCAACAGTACAATCCTCTTTGATTCCAACCAAGGAGTCAGCGGGATATCAAATCTACTTCTTAACGGCGACGTCCTAAACCCTGCTCTCTATACTTCGTGCAATAGCCTCGTGGTAACCAGCAACATCTTCTCTGGGGGTTACATCCTCGCCAACGGAGATCTGGCTTGCTCCAACGTGGTTCGAACCGGTTGGATACAGCTAGGTAACTCACTGCCGATCAATAAGACGACATATGCTGAAGGACTGTATTCCAGGTCTGCAAAGCTCATCATTGATCAGGATGGTGATGGTGCATTCTCTAACATGAGTCTTGCCGGAACCTTATCTGTGTCGAATACATTCTCGTGCCAGTCGAACGTAGTGGTGGTAGGCTCTCTGACGGCTCCTGTTCTGACTGCTTTGAGCAACAGCATAAACGGGGTAAGCAATCAAGTAATCTCGCTATGTAACTCGTTGTCGAATTATACGCTTCTAACAGCCATATTTAGTCTATCCAACGACATTTATGCAAAGAACGCCAGCAATATTGCTAGCCTGACAGCTTATTCAAATGCGGTTACGCCTGTCGTAACATCTACCTCGAACACTCAGTACACCATTTCGAACTTCCTTTACCGCTACACCCCGAGCAATGACGCAAACATTACGAGCTTGTCAAATACTTGCATCTATAACTCCAACCTTAATGTCTATAATTCTAATCTGGGTATCTACAATTCCAATCTCAACATCTTCAACTCAAACAGCATAATAGCCGCATCCAATCAGAGCTACTCAAATTACTTCTATAGCTCCAACCTGGGGATCTACAATTCCAATCTCAACATCTTTAACTCAAACAGCATAATAGCCGCATCCAATCAGAGCTACTCAAATCATTTCTACAACTCCAATTTAGGCATTTACAACTCGAACCTGAACATCTTTAACTCAAACAGCATAATAGCCGCATCCAATCAAAGCTACTCAAATTTCTTCTACAGCTCCAACCTAGGGATCTATGATTCAAATCTTGCCAATTCCAATCTTGCACGAATAATCTGGACGAGCAATAATGCTGTATTTGGTTGTAACTGTGCGGTTTATAGTAGCAACTCACTCTCGTCACTAGCCACCACCGCGACTGTCGCCGTTCTCTCGAATACCTTCAGCAATTATCGTGCAAAGTCTGCAACCGTTCCTTGGACTGAGGTGTCTGGCAAGCCAGACTTTAGCTCAGACGGGGCTGGGAATGACTCGCTGGGAGCTGCTGGTGTTACGATCGGCTCCGCGGGTCTTCTTATGTCTGGATATAATTTGTTAGACAAGAACGGAAAGCTAACAAATGCACTGAGCGATGCTCTCGGAAAGATGACCATCGATCCGACGGGTTACTTCAAGTTGAATGACCCTGGTTCATACATAGATATTGGTGACTCTACTACGAGAGTGTCCAAAGATAGGCTACTATTTAAGACTGGAACTTTCAGTAATATGATTCTGAATCCTGCGAATCTGTCCTACTCCAATGGAATCTTTAGTTTGTGCAACCAGATCTCCCTAACGGCAACTTCCATCTCAAACTTGACCCACGTAAGCGTTTCTTCCAATCTGGTCGTAGGCGGGACGCTTTCTAACTCTGGCAACGTCTCATTATCTTCAAATCTTACCGTTGCTGGTGCAACCACAGTCACGGGGGGTCTCAGTATCACCAGTAATATGATCATTACTAGTGGGATTTCGTCGTCGCTTTACACTCCTAACCTCAATTCAAATTCTTATCATCTTCTAAATATTGGAGTTAATACATTATCAAATAACAATACGTCTTGGCTCGGGTTTAATTACTATAGTAATGCAAGTCCTAGTAATTACGGGGCAATCGGTATGTGGGGACAACCGCTCGGTTCTGGATCATTCAATTGTATGGGAAATGGTCGGTTTGGTGTCTGTACGACCACCCCTGCTGCTACTCTCGACGTCAATGGAAGTCTTAAAGTGTCCACTGATGCAACAATTTTGGGAACACTTACCGCTACCTTACCTTTCACAAGTATCACAAGTCTCCCCGTTCTTCTATCCAATACTAGCACTCTACCTTTTACAAGTATCACAAGTCTTCCTGTTCTTCTATCCAATACTAGCACTCTACCTTTTACCAGTATCACAAGTCTCCCCGTTCTTCTGTCTAATACCAGCACTCTACCTTTCACGAGCATAACCAGTCTTCCTATATTACTCTCAAACACCTCGACCTTACCTTTCACGAGCCTTACCTCAACGCCCTTCTTACTCTCAAACACAAGCCCTCAGGTTCTGTATGGTTCAAATACCTCTTACTGGGCAAGTAATCAACTGTCAACGCTTGCAACTACATCCTCTTATCAATACACGTCGAACCAAGCCACATGGGCGTCGAATGCTTTGCAATCCAATATCAATAACGCGAGTTTTTCATCGAACGTGGTCATTGGAGGAATTCTAAACGTACCTACTATCATTTCTACGACTCACTCCAACAATGGAAATTTCACCATGAAGAACTCTGCAGATGGAAGCATGTCGGGGGCTCATCTCTGGTATTACGCTCAAGCAGATAGCTACCCGCTCTTCCAGCAACTGAACTGGCAGCACGATAACATTAGCCATAATTTTGATGCATTCTATAACAGCGGATGGTTCGCAGGGTCTTGCAACGCTTCATATCAAATCTATAAGGTCAACGGCTCTCTCAACTTCAACTATGCGAAGACTTTACAGGGTTCAGCAATCGCGTGGTCTACAGCTATGTCAATCAACAGCAACGGCAACATAGGAATCAAAACGTCCACCCCTGGATACCCTCTCGAGATAAATGGGACATGTGTGGCGTCCACGTTTGCTGGTAGCTTGTCGTACGGGTATTTGACTAGCGTACCTGCAGTCATAAGTAATACTTCGCCAGCATTCACGTTCACTAGCAATGCGGCAACCTCCGCGTCCAACTCGGTAAACGGGGCAATCACTTGTACCAGCATTGCAAGTACTGGAAACTTCACAACTGGTGGAACGGCAACCATCTCTGGAGCGATATCCTGCTCAAATGTGCAGGTAGTTGGTCTAAGTAACCCAAGATGTCAAATTTTGTGGAATCCTGGTGCTGGGTCGTTCGGACAACTTTGTTTCGGGTATTCGAATACGGCGTATCCAACCTCTTCTAGTTGTAGACTGCTCGTCAATGATAATAACAACTTTAGTGGTGATTTTTACGTTCAACAGAGAGCACCAGGGAGCGATTCAGCAATTATGAACACACCCTTTAGTATCATAGCATCAACTGGTAATGTAGGAATCAACAATGCTGTTCCAGGTTCTAAATTAGACGTCTCGGGAAACATTAACTGTTCGTCTTTCACTACAAACGGCAGCCTTACAGCATGCAACAGTGTCTTATCAAATCTTACCGTCAACGGAATCGTCCAATCAACGTTGAACTTCCCTGCAACAGATCTTGGATTTTTCGCAAAGTCTCAATATGGCTCGTTGGACGTGTACGGATACGGACAGTTCGTGGGTGGTTGTACTCGCTCTGTGATTTCGGGATCGTACTCTTCTGCTACGTTCAAAGTATGTAAACCATTTAACACTGCTTTCACATCCTGGACTGATTTGTCGAGCGTCGATTACAATGGAAACACTGGAGCAACTGGTACTATAAGTGGGACGAATTTCAACTCCAATTCTGCAAGCATTACCAGTAATCAAATCAAGATCGGGTATAACGCCGTCTCAGCACCCTCAGGAACAGCTCTTGGGTCTGGAATGTACCACATCTCTTCAGCTGGATGGGCATCATTCTCTTCGCCAGCGACTTTTTACCCTGTATGCAATACGGGTCAGGACAACTGGGCTGGTGAAATTACCATAGTAGTAAAGAACACATCAGCAACGACCAACTTCAGTCAGTTGGGGGTAATGACGGCGACGTTGTCCAAGGCGTGGGGCGGTTTCATAACTCCTATAATGTCGACATCTAACTTGTACAATCTTGGTGTTTTCACACTTAGCGGAACGGGGGGTACTGGCGGAAATGCACTGCAGATGTCATGCAGTTTACCAACATCTAACTTGCAGTATTCCTGGGAAGTAAACGGTGCATACTAAATCGTAAAAAATCTCAACTTACCTTAATGATACCCTCAAAGGAAGAGTGTTGCGTCGAGTGTCAGGATCACAACCCTTTCTTTAAAGTCGGTGGAGGTGTAGTCGGAAAGTTCGCCTACACGAGAGAGACGCCCTTCATTTAGCCTTTTGAAAGCATCGAGAGCCCTTGGGCGGACTTTATCAAAGCCGACAGCATGGAGACGAACATCAAGAAACTCCTGAAGTTGGCGCAGAAGTATCGGAAGGAGACCGCGGAAGAGAAAAAGAAAGAGGAAGAAGCGGAGAATGCTGAGCAAGAGCAGGTGAAGGACAAGGAGAAGCCGAAAGAGAAATCTAAGGAGAAATCTGCAGATAAAGAAAAGGACAAGGAGAAGCAGGAGTTGTCACTTTCTAGAACTGCGTTCCTTGCCTTAAAAGATGAATGGAATTCGTTATTCAGAGAGGGTAACAAGAAAGACAAAAACGCGATCCTAGTTTTAGCATCCAAATTAGGTGTAACCAATCAGAAAGGAAGAGGGTATGCGATCGTTGATAAGAATCTTATGGGGCAACTCAATAAAATCTTCAAGACTTCGTACAACTAGGTCAACGCCTAAATAAATATCTACAATCAATTTATAAAACATGTCGTATCCCTCTGTCCTTAAATACTATCTTGAAAAGCTCGACAACGTTTCTAGGAATACTTTCCTCCTTTATCCCCAGACCCCCGTTCAGGCGAATGCTGGAGATACGATTTCCATCACCCTACCTGAGAACAGCATCGTGAATCTGGATGCATTCACGCTGTACGCTAACTTATTCATTGGAACTGGTACCCAACCTCCAAGGAACGTCGAGTCTCTAATCGATCAAGTGACGGTACTTGTCAATGGAATTCAAGTGGGTCCTGGTTCTCAGATGACCAACTTCCTTTCAACCGCTCTTATTGATTTCTATGGTTCTGACAAACAGACACAGAGAACCCTACTTCAGCTCGGCGCAGATGCTGCTACTCCTGTACAAGGTGCGGCAGGTTTTGGATTTATTGATGGAGCCAACAAGGGTGTGCCCATCGCTATCTCTCACTTCCTTGGATTCTTGTCTAGCGCCCAGCCTCGCTATCTGGACACGAGCATCCTAGGGAGCGTACGCCTACAGATCAAACTGGCAGGCACAAACGTTCTGCTGGCAGCAACCGGTGCTATAAAGAGCTGGGGTCTTAACACCATTCAAGCTCTTTGCCAGGTGATAAGCATTGACGACGGCTCTTACTCACAGATTGTCCAGCAAAGGCTGAGCAACGGTGGTGTGAAAATTCCGTTTAAGTATTACCAGACTTTCCAGGGAAATGTTGGAATTGCTGGGCAGAATCTGAGGATGAACGTGAGCTCTCAATCGGTGGACGGAGTATGGGCTACATTCCAACAAGCTGCGTCTGATGGCACTGCATATACTGCGAACGGGTACGACTCTCAGTTGAGGACAAGCACGTACTTCACCAGGTGCGCTACTAACATGGTTGACTCTGTTTTCAGCGTTAACGGTGTTAGATTCCCGTCTATTCCTCTAACACCTGCGCAGATCTGGAACGAAAACATGCACAACATGGGACTTTCCTGCGACATGGTTGGACAGATGGACAAATCTTTCATAAATACGGTCGTAACCGCTCCATCTCAGCTTACAACTGGTAATTATACTTACACCCCAGGTTCGGTTGTTCCTGTGCCTGGAATTGACAAGTTCCAGAGCAACGCTTTCTTCCACTACTTCAAGTTTAATGTCGACAACGACGAAGGAACGTCTAGGCTCAGCTCTGGGCTTGACACACGCGGGTCTGCATCACCATCACCTGGCAGACGACTGGTAACTCAGGCACACTCCTTCCAGTTTGCTTTGTTGAGTGCACAGGTATCATGGAGGTGGGTCCTAACAGACAGGTCTCGGTGGTTTGGTAGGCAGATTGATTTTTATTGTTACTCTATTGTATAAAGAATGGCAGTTGCGTTCAGAACACCTTTAGCTAACATGTTTCCCGAGAAGCTGAAGCCTAATGAGCAGCCTTATACGGCTCCAAAGGACAACCGTTCGTTATCGAAAGTGGTTCGCATGCCAGTGGAAGCGGACTACGACGAGCTTGCACAGCCTGAGGACAAGCTGGCTTGGAACCTTCCATGCAAAGCCGACTTGTACGGCAATTCTCTTACCATGATAGATCACAAGAAGATTACTCCACCTGCAAACAAGATAGGCTACAAGGAGCTTCCTAACCTGAGCCTTCCCGACCTGACGCAGACCAACGTAAGTGGATTTACCTGCTTAACGGGTACGACTGCTGCTCAGCGTGGTGAGAAGCTGATTGTCAACGTTTCGCCCGTGGAGAAGCGCTGGAATACCCAGATCTAATTCTATATATTCACCCTTCAGAAGCTGCGATGTACGTTTCCTGCAAGAGAGAACAGTTAATACAGTCAATTCTTTTTCTTTACGTTCAGTAAATGTCTGACACTTCTATAGAGCCAATCGAAGAGGTTGCGGAAACCGTCGAGGAAACCGTGGAAACTCCCGCCGCACCTTCAAGCGGTAAGCAAAAGAAGCCTTGCAGCCCCGAAAAACTGAAGCAAATGGCTCTTATGCGGGAGAAAGCGGCACTCAAAAAGCAAGCAATGAAGGAACTTACGGAGAAAGAAAAAACACTCAAGCAAAAAACTTTTGAAGAACGAGTCAAGAAGGTGCAAGCGCTAGAAAAGTCCTTCAAACCTGAGCCAAAAGCAGTCGAGCCAGAGCCTGAGGAAGAGCCAGAAGAGGAGATCGTGGAGGTGGTCAAGGTCAAGAAGGCAAAAAAGCCCGCCAAGAAGGTGAAGAAGGTGGTCTACGAGTCTGATTCAGATGCGTCCGCCTCCTCCGAGAGTGATGACGACCACTACCAGCGCAAGCAAAAAAGAAGGTTTAAGAAGAGCGTGAGGAAGGAGGTTGCGAAGGAGGTTGCAAAGCTAACGGCTGCAAGACCAACCCAACGAGACATGATGCATGTCGCTGCTCGAGATGAACTTAACTCAAAGGTTTCGAAGGCGGTTCGCGAGCTAGCGATGCGCTCGGTGTTTCCTGAATAGTTTCGAGAAGGATCTGGTTATCCCAGCATTGTCTAAACATCCTGTTTCGATCCTTTGAATCGTAATCCACAAACAGAAAGTCGTGAGGCTTCTGACAGGCTTGCGTCCATGCTTCTAACACCTCTTCGGGGGTTGCTTTAGACGCCAGCTCTTCGGCGATCGACTCCTTGAGCTTATCACTTTTCGTATCAAAAAGTATCCAACAGGACACGTTTCCACGGACACCTTTGGGTATACCGTTCGTTAAAACCTGACTTGCCATAACCACCGTGCAAGAGTGATGGCGATGCAGCAAGATA
Source organism: Klebsormidium nitens (assembly GCA_000708835.1). Taxonomy (NCBI): domain Eukaryota; kingdom Viridiplantae; phylum Streptophyta; class Klebsormidiophyceae; order Klebsormidiales; family Klebsormidiaceae; genus Klebsormidium; species Klebsormidium nitens. The sequence continues at coordinate 177,463 of DF237077.1, forward strand.
TAGTTGACAAAAGCCCCGCGCATAGTCGGGCTAAACATTTTCTTGTCTGCAACACAATCGTCCACCACCACACAGAAGGAAGGAAAGCCCCACTTATAGATCGTCTTCGGTGCTTCAAAGTCCAGACCGTAGAGCAATGCGATGTCATCATTGCTTAGCGAATCTATGTTCTTGCACTTTAAGAATCGCTTCCAGGCTTCCAATTCCTTTAAGCACTTTTTATATTTATCGACCTCGTGAACCATGTAAGCCATGATGTCTTTAAAGCCATCCTCTGTGTACCCTGGAATCACTTCGATCGTAAAGTTTCGAGGCTCCTCTGTCAAGCAAGCAGTCTTAGGGTCTCGCGTAAAAGTTGGAGAGATGACGACCACCTTGTCATACGACTTGGCTGCGTCATACATAAGAAGCCACTCGCAGATTCTTGTTGTCTTCCCCTGACCCCGGCTGCCAACGAGTGCCACCAGCGGGTGCAGGGAAGGCATGTACTCAGGCACTTTACGGTCACCATAGGGCAGCTTGTTGTTCTTGATGTCAACCTTAGAGATTGGAAGGCGTTCTGTCTTCATGATTTATTATATTAGAACATATAAAATGATCTCAGACAAAGTTAGGGAAGAATGGATTAGCGGCATGTGCCGGGATCACCCTAAACTTCCTAGGTTTATGGTTGAGCATCTTGCCGATGCCTACGCTGTAGATGATGGTGACTGGTGTCGAGAGAATAAGAAGAAAGAAGAGAAGTTTATACGAAAGCAGGCAAAAAAAGGGAAGGGCAAACTCACCGAGGCGGCAGCAGAGCAAGACCCGGAAAAATTCAAGATTATGGGTGCGATCGAGGTGGAGGCAGCACCTGAGGAGGATGTAACTGATGGCTTCGAAAAGGTGACGATCGAGGAGATCACTGAAGATTAAAATGTCACTTTAGGTTTCCTTCTTTTTCTGCTCTCAATGAGCTCGACTTCAGCCTAGTGACGGTATAAACCTGCAAACGCTACTGGTACATTTCCAAACGCGGAAAAGCTGGCCAACTAGGCTGATAGTCGAGCATCATTAGCTCCCTACAGGGAACCCATGTTCTCTATAACCCATCCTATTAGGTGAGGAAAGGTTCGGAAAACGTAGTTTTCTGAAGAAGATTAAAATGTGATATTAACTTAAAATGGATGTCAACTTTGCTGCAGGCCGATCTGGTCTTCATCAGCCTTCTCCCTACCCTTTCCAAAATATTAGCCAGAGCAAATCGTACGACCGAATGTATAAGATTGTGTTGCACTCAGAAGATGCATCTTATGACAATCATACTACCTTTACATTCCGGAATGTTTCTATTCCTTTTGATACGATCAAAGGCAATTGCCGTGTGTTTGTATCATCTTTTCACTTCATTTCTACATCTGAACCATCCTATCCTTATTACATCAATATCGAAGAGCTCTCACAACCGCTGTCGTTTGACAGCCAAACTGGAACAACAACCAAAACCATATTGACATCATATGCTAATATCTACGAGAATGGGAATCCCCTCTATGGTGTTTCAGTTCAGGATCTCAGCCTTTTTGTCCAAAGAACCTTGACAGTAACTTTCCGGAGTGCAAACAATGATGATGACGTCGATTTAATCACCTATACAGGTCCAAACGGTGATGCAGACCCAACAATACACCCTTGGACCATGACCCTCGGGATCATCCAGACCGAATGAAAATCTCCCCTAAGACTAAATGAGTGACCTAAACGTGCTTATCAACAGTCAATACTTATTTTTGAGATCAGCACAAACCAACTCCTATGATTCTGTATTTGAATTTGATACAGACGTCCTGACAGCCATGCCTGAGCATCAGATGAGTCTGACGGTCGTGGACTTCACAATGCAAGTCCAATATTACGTGCTCAACAGCTTAAACAATCAGCTCACCTTCACAGATTTGTCCAATAACTCAAGCACAACCGTTACAGTCCCCCCAGGTAACTATGGTTATAAAGCACTCTGCCTGGCTGTGAGCCGGCTGTACAATGGTCTGACTTGCACTTATGATAACCATGCTAATCTGGCTGTCTTTACTTTCACAACCCCTCATGCAATCTCATTTATCAACAATAGCTATCAGACCTTTGGCTTTAATAGCACAGACATACCCTCTGGAACTACCATTGTCAGCCCAAATCAGCTTGATATTAAAGGAGGAGTCAACCAGCTCGTCTTGCATGCAGCAGGAGTCTCCACCACAGCTTGCTGGAACGTGGATAACTTTAGCTCCGCTACAGACCTGAAATGCAAGCCCTTAGATGTGCTTGCTGTGATTCCCTTCGACACAGCTCCATTCACCATCCTATCTGGCAGAACCCTGGCAACCAATTTGAGATGTTTCTGAATGAGAAGAACATTTCCAGGCTACAGATCACGATCAAAGACATTTACGGCAATGACCTGACCTATTTGAACCCTTATACCGTCACCTTTTTGGTGCGGATATACAAAAAGAATGTCCAAGATGGGCAGAATCGAACCTTGGGAGTCCTGAGTGAGATACTTGACTACACCAAGCTCTCCTTGATCAGATCAGTCGCTGATTTAAATTCTTTAGATACTTTATAAAAACATGGGATTATTCGGAAGAATCGGCTCATCAGTCCTCAAAGGTATCCACTCAGCAGGCAAGATCATCCGTCGCATCGGTGACGTGTCAAGCAATGTCGCTAAAACCCTGCATGGGTCGGCGCCACTTGTGCACGGTCTCGCGTCCGCGGTCGGGTCGCACTTTGGACCCGCAGGTGAGCACGTCGCGGCAAAATTCAACAAAGGGTTTGATCGAGGTGTAGCGATCGGACAATTAGTCGGAAATCGGGCGTCCGTAGCAGGCAGTTTACTAAGTCCGTAGTTTCAACCAATCAATCATTTTTCTGAAATCTAACAATCTGTTAAGTTCTGGGGAGGGTAGTAAAGTGGGGAGGGCACTTTTCGTGGGGAGGGCACTTTTCAACCTTTTGAGGGTCCTAAATTCGCAAATCTTTGCTCCCCAACACTGAAAATCTTTAATTTTGTTTTTTAAGTTTTGTAATACTGGTTACAGTCTATGTTTTAATCATTTATTCTTATTATTTATCTATTTTTTGAGAATGGGGAGGGAGAAGTGGGGAGTGGGGAGGGCGGGGAGGGCATATTTATAAAAAATATTTTGGAAGGGGGGTGTTAAAAAAATAGTTTATAAATATGCCCTCCCCGCCCTCCCCACTCGAAATGTGCCTCCCCGGGTCTCCCCAAATTGGTTAGAAGTTATCGTGATTGATTTCAGACTGAGTCCAGTCTAAAAGAAAAAATGAATAATGCTTAATCGAGGGGGTCTACCTCGTCATCGTCATCGTCGTTAAAATTGACAGACTCCTCCCTCAACACAATTCCATAATATACCACATTCTTATGATAAGGTCCCCGCTTGGTGATTTTCTCTGCCACGTGTCCATTTACATTCATGGCCTCCTTAAACTGCTGTTGATTCTTGCCGTTACAGAAATGACTAGCCTTGTATGCCTGGTACAGATCGCCCGCCTTGATGATGTCCTTTTTATTGTTAGTGATGTCACAGAATTCAGATAAGAAACCGCCGACCACGTTGTTCGAATCGATGTACTCATTGGTGAAATCGATAACCGACTGAGGGGTTGGAACTTTGCCCTTGGACTTGACTTCTACGTGGCTCTCAATCAGCATACGCATGAATTCTTGTCGGTATAGGTCGTTGTCCATGATTTTGTCTTTTAGGGTTTCGTCGATTAGGCGTTCGTGTGGATTGGTTGGGTTAGACACAAACTGAGACTTATATTCGACCAGCCTGAGTCGTCTGCGAGCACCCTCATCATAACTGTCGAGAGAAGACTTGTTGTTCATCTGGCAAACTAACACCATTTGCGCAATAAATTCCACAAAATTCTTATATAAGTGCCTGGCTTGAATCTTGTCCCGACCGGATTTCTTCTTGAGTTCCGCGGTATTAAATTTGTCGTCGGTACCGGGTTCAGTCATACACCATAGCCTTTTCCCCTTGCCCTTTGCAACCTCAGAATTAGCGGCACTGCTACTCTTCTTGCTACCGGTGAAAATGCTGACATCTGGTTGGTAATAATAATCGCCCAAG
>DF237076.1:0-182897 GCA_000708835.1 Klebsormidium nitens
TCTTTATACGCCGCTGCGCGGCGACGCGGCCGCGGCGCGGCGCGGGAAATTGCAAATTTCAGACGCGGTTCGCGCCAAGAGAACCGCGATTCTCAGCGCGCTGCGCGCACTGAGAATCTACAAATTCTGCTCATGCCAACTCAAGAAGTTGAAGTTGGATGCCAACATGGAGGATTCTTTCTCTGTTCCATTTCTTCGCTCTACCAATTGCAAACCGGGCACTTCAATATAGGGTGTATATGACCGGGTGGTATTGCATAAGTACGTAACGCTTGGGCGTATTTTTATGCCATGTTTCACGTCGATGTTTGAGCGCTCCTCTCCCCGGCCTGTGGCTAGTGGGAAACTCCCGGGATGCAGAGAGGCCCTCATGTGCATAATACAAGATTTGCACGCGTGCTTTCCATTTTGAACTTTGAAGTGAAAACAATGTAAACAGTTGAAGTCACATGCATTCCTGCATGCCATTCAGAGGGAAGAAAAGCCAGGACGATGCTACGGAGGACGCGTCAAACACTGGCTGAGAGCTTCTGCCACTTAACTAAGCAGACGTCGGTATTAGGCCAAGGAGGATGGGGCGAATGACTGATCCGCATTCTCCTGATCAATAGGCGTTTTAAGATGTGAGAGGTTTTGAGACTTTCTAGTGGCCGACTGGGGCTGACTTGTGAAGAACACTTTAGGACGCCGGACGGCCTTGCAAAGCAAAGGGGGTAAAATGGTCGTCATATCTCATGCATACACGGTAAGTTTGTCTAGATCGAAAGTCCTGCTGACCAGATTAGGGTTTGCCCACAGCAATCAAAAACTCTGAGACCTGAGGGCATGAGCAGCGGCTTCTTGCAGCATTGTGAGTCGCAATGTCTGTCATTCTACCCGGTCCTCAAACTAGAACGTCCAAAGCACTTGCTGAGAATTAGGATTCGTGTTGCATTCTTGAGGGTAAACTATTCCAAAATGCCCAGGAGCAAAGCTTGTTGCAAAAACGGGTCTAGGATGAGGAACTCTTAGAAACGTGTGACGGTGATCTTTGTCCAACCTGCAAGAGTTCTTTTGCATCTTGAAAGTTCAGATATGACAGTAAGATTTGAAAGAACTTACTGCAACATATAGCATGGTACACTTGAACGCTGGATTGTGGATGCTTGTTTTACCCTCCAAGTGTTAGACAACGTGTGCCCCTTGTTCTTCTCCCCTCATAATTTGCTGTAGACATACCTACCTTGCCCATCCCTTAGGAAGGGTGCAATGCAGGATCCGATTGGTAAACCACAGAACGAAGGAACAGTATAGCAGGCTAGCCTTCCAGTCCGACTGCCTTTGGTAAAATCTTTGCATGTTTCAAGGCAGTTGAATCGAGGAAGCATGTTCTGCTATGGTTGCAAGGCAAAGGTAAATGTACAGTGGATTCATGTAACTAGAAGCAATGCAACATGTCCTCAGTCTGCATCTTTCCTCGTGCAGGCCGCCTGGGACCAGAGGGTAAAGGACGACTCCTTTGCCGCGAGGGTGAATCAGACCATCCTGAAGGCTGCTCTAAGAAATGAAATAACCGGGGGGCCAACCGCTGAGAATGCAAGAAGGGATGCCTCAGGGCACCAGGTAAGCAAACAGCTTGTCAATTTATGGCGTCCTGTTGTCAACCAGAGTAGGTATTGACAACAGAGATGGGGGTTCGAAGCTGGGGACGTCAAGGTTTTGAGCTTCTAATCTTTCCAGCTTTCTACTTCCTGGTTGCTGAGCGGAGGAAAGAGACTTGGACAGTATCTGCTTATTCATTCAAGAAACGGCAAAGGCAGGTAACAGATACCAACAGCTCTTGTAATGAGGGCCGAACGACACTCTTTTTAGTGAAAGAGCAGGGTGTCCAAAAGGTAACGCCCTGATGCCTTTGGTAGTCACAGGGTTCTTGACTATCAACCTGGGGGGTCTTGAGCTTTTGCTTTTTGTTGCTTCAACCTCTGAACACAGGAGGAATGCCGAAGGGTACATTGTTAGCCTTTGTGCATTTCTCAATCGTCTTGCAAACGAGGGGTTTATGGGAACCTCGTCGAAACATTTTGTCCTTTTGCTCGTTGAGCTCCAACCCAGTACGCTTTCTTCTTGTCAGGGAGAGGCCCTGTTGTCGCTGCCGCTGCCAGCCCCCCGGTGGGAACAGCCCCCTTCTCCAGCTGCCGCACAGCTCAACGGGGCCTGCGAGATTAGCTCTGCCTTAGGAAGCCATGCCACGTGTCAGCCTGACGTCAGCCGGGAGCCAAGCGGGAATGAGGCCGAGATCCAGCTGCCTGTCAGCAGGTTCGAGGGGCTACAGGCGTCAACTGGGCAGGGCAGGTCTAACCCCCCACTGACGATGCGCGCTATTAACCGACCGCACACCGCTCGGCCAAGCAGTAAGGGCTCCAAGCCTGGAGGGAGCACCGGTGTCATGGCTGCCCGGGCTGGTCACCTTACGGACAGGGTCCACGTTATGGACCGAACAGCTGGAGCTCGCCCTGAGAGAACTCCCTCTTCCAAGGTTGTGAATAAAAAAGAGGCGTGGGGCGAGAGACAGGGGGGCGCTCAGTCCCTCTCAATCAAAGGATCTACTCCTAGGGGAATGCAAGGAGTTTCGCGCCCAGTCAGCGGCTCATTGGGGCGGTCAAAGCTGACCCTCGACTTGACCAGCGTGAGGGTTACGGCCGGGAGTGCAACGCCCACGTACCGAACGTTCCGCATGCCACGGTCGCCAGCTGTCCGAGCGGCAGCCAATGTCCGGACGCCACCTGGCAAAGCGGCCCTCCAGCAGACGGCTTCCGTGCAAATTCTGTGCCTCGAGACTCCTCGTCCGGATGCAGAACCAGTCTCCTCGCCGCCAGTGGGGCCTGGTGGGTCGGAGCCCAGTTCTGAAGCAGCTGTCGAGGCTGCCCCCGGGACAGAGAGTGCGGCTGTCAGGCAGGAGGCAGCGCCTCCCGCCTTCAAGGAAGAGGTGCCAACGGAAGTTTTGGCGGCCCGGGCGCGGCTCGAGAAGGTCCAGGAGGACGTGGTAAAATATCCGCTCATGGCGAGGGTGCGGAAGAGCCGGAAGCCGGCGGGGAAGCAGCCCAGCCAGCCTGGGGCGCAGGTCAGCTTCGCACTGGAAAAAGTCTCGATGCTCATGTTTGGTTACACGCTGTTATCTTCTTCTGAGCTCGGTGCACGTCGTTTGAGTACATCCTGTGATATTCAGCTGAGCTCGAGCACGAAGTACGTAGTGAAAGGCGCTCCTCGACCTGACGGGATGCAGGGGCATCTTGACTATTCGACCAATTTGCAGAAGAAATCAAGGGGTTTGCAGGACGGAGGTCAAGGCTTGATGTAAAGAGTCAAAGCGACCTCGATCTTGATGAATGTCTTCAAAAACTCAGATGGGCCTAAGACTCCCGGCTTGATGCATTCAGCGCCCTCCGTTCCAAACGCCGTCTCCGTTAGAAAAGCTTCGTTTTCTGTACTCCACTCCGAAGCTCAAACACACTAAGCAAAGTCCGAGCCTTTGACTCAGAATGCGCTCTGCTGATCTCGATCGGGCAGTTCTCGAAGTGCAGCACACTAACATAATCCTCGAATCTCGTCATGAGACTCGGATGTCAACGTTGGCTTCTTGCAAAAGCTATACACCTCCGGTCGGAAAAGGGGACAAGGCTCCGCCTTCAGACGGCCCGTCGTTTGACAAAGCTGGAAAACACCCGTCCATCGACTCTTGAAAAGCCACCTGTCTGACATATTGCTTTTCAATCTGCAGATGATTCCGGCCCGGAACTCCGCCGGGCAGATCGTCGGCGAGGTGGAGATTCCGGCGGACATTGTCAACGGAGAAAACCGCGCGGCAGCCGTTCCTATGGTTCTGGACCGGAACGCCTGGAAGGGCGCCCGGTTGACGGGCCCCGAGGAGGAGAAGGCGCGGCAAGAAATGAGGCGCGCGTCGCTGCAGCTGTGGCGGAACGCGAACGGGGGCTACGTGGTGCCCAGCAAGGTGTGGTCCAGTACCTTTCGGTGCATTTTTTGGCGCCCGGTTTGTCGCTTATTTCCCATCACTTTCCTTTCAAATCCGGTTTGCAACTGTCGCGACCAAATGCGTTACAACCGAATCCCTAAACCGTTTTCCTTTTGCTTCACCTGAGCTTAAGTCTTAAAGGAACGCTCGATCAGGTATCCTGTCCATGGTCGTAACGCATTGGTCTTACGCGTCTCAGCACCATGCCAAGCAGAGCAACGTCAGCTTCTCATCTCGGGCGAAAGCCGCCGGGGCAAGAACTGCGGCCTTCGATACCAGGCATCTGATGTATGCTCCACAAGAATTGGTGCGCCTAGACACAAACGTGGGCTCTGAGCGAACACTCAGCTCCGCAATAAATCTTTCGAATCCGGATCCGAAAGCATTCGAAGTTCGTCCCCGGAACTTAGTATGCAGCTGGACACGTTTTGGACGTTTTCGACGCGTCGAGTCTCACCGTAGTGAAAGAAGGCGCCAACCTTAAACGACCAGAGACAAGCTTGCGTTTCTTAACCGCATTCCTGACACTTTGAAGGAAGCAGCTAAGTGGACCCCGTCAAGCTCCCGCCGGCTCCGCTTGCGACACAGGCGAAGGGATTGAAAAAACCAAAGCTTGGAGGAAAGCCAATACCTGGGAACGGTGAATACTACGCGGCGCAGTACCAACACGAAGGGCCTTTACTTCTAGCTTCGGACATCTTGAGCATCTCACCCTTTTTCGTTTCTTCCCTCTAGCATCGCATCATTTACGAAGGGTCTCAATTTCCAGAGTCAGACCTCTAAAGAACCTCACCACTCTCATTTCTTCCATCTGGCCAGCCGATCGTGAGCGACTACCGGGACCAGATGCGGTGGAGGCCGGAGGAGCAGGACCAACTGGACGACACTTACCACAGCCATAAGTCCGCATTCAAGGAGCTCATTGAGATGGAGCTTTTGTACCGGCAGAGGATAGCCCTCGCAAAGAGGGACATGTAAATTGACTAGGACGGCATCCATTGGGATGTCGTTGGGTTGATTGCATATTAGAGATCAGTAGGGGCGTTGCGTTGGCAGCTGGAACGCGCGACCAGTGGTGTGGCATCAATTACGTGCATAGGGATGCCCTAGTAAGGAGATACTTCAGCGGGCGTACTTTGCATTTATGCGGCAAAGGTGCATAGGAGCACAGGAAAAGGAGGGAAACGGACTTAGCGACCAGCTTAGGGCAACTAAGTAAATGCGGAGAGTTCTGACCCCACGATGTGTCAGTGGCCCGGCCTTGCACGCAATACATGAGAATTAGCACATGTATGCAAGGCAATCCAGCACTTGTCCTGCGTGCAGAAAGAGGAGTAAATATGAAGCCACTCGTTGTCCGGGCTCCCGCCACATAATCTGCGGAATGTCACGGCATAAGACGCGATGATGTTTGATGTACCAGAAAAGTTGACGTCTAAGCCATTCCATGCAACGTTTCGGATGCAGCCATTGTAATGATTGCACTCATGCACGACAAAAAAATGCTGGAGTCTAGCCATATGGCCGGTGCAGCATGTCATGTGTCGGACAGCATAACTCGATGGTGTCCTGTGCAGGTGCGCGCACGTACATACATACTGGACTGATCAGCTGTATACCTATATCCATAGACGGTTGCAATCAACTGGAGGACATGATTGAGCAGAATTTTAAGGAGTTTCAGGCATGACTCGTCGGATCACATGTGTGATCTTTTCTCAAGCTTGATGCATGCGGCGTGCAACCATGTCATATGTAGCTGGCATCTGAATCCAGTGATTGGTGCGCGGTGGCGGCTTGGCTTTATAACCAAGAGCTAGCTGGCGCGCGCGGCCAAGCTCTTCGAATTCAATGCATGCCAAGTGAGCTGAACTGAGACACATACGGCCACTGCAGGACTCGGGATTCGGCCGCATCTATAAGGTGAAATTTCATCGCAATAATTCTAGATTGTTGCCACGCTCCTAGTCTGAAATGTTTTCTTGCTCGTTCTTGATTTCTAGCTAAGTATGCGAGCACTGCAAGCGTTGTCTACCGGCCGGTCACTACATCTCGAGAATGAAATAAGGGCAGAGAATTGCGAGCTACACAATTTTGACACTCGTTTCCTGCATGACAGCTACAGACAGACCAGATTCAACCCTCTAATTCTGTGCACTATTTCACATCAAAGTTTTAATTTGCGGCCGCTGCTACAAGGAGGCCCGCCAAGGCAACTCCCAAGACGTTTAAAGACATTACGGGGGGCGCCGCAGCTGATGGCGTAGCAGCAACTGGGGGAGCGTTCCTTATTGTCCCATTGATCATGTAAGGGATGTTGCAGGTGTCGAAGACTCCCTTCGCTTTCTGAGCAGCGTCCGAGGGCTGAATGCGTTGAAGGAAAGATGATCAGACAGAGAGTATAAGCACATAAGTGTTGTTGCCGGATGGAGAAATGGTGACGTATGCAAGGGGAGCATGTATGACTCTGTCAATGCTCATGCACTTATTGTACAGCAGTCCAGCTAACATCAGAGTGCCCCCTAAGGATTGCGGATCCAGGTCGTATGTCCCGAAACTCCTAAGGCCAACGAAAATCAACCAACCCCTTGAAGGTTGCAACTTTGGCTTCAAACCAACCAACGAACATTCTAAATCTCAACTCCAATTGAAGCAGGGCAATGTCTTACAGAGGTGGCTGCAGGCGTTCCGCAACTCTTGAGAGGGTAGTATAAAACCAACCAGCGAACATCTTCAAGTCTTGATTCAGTCGAAGCAGGGCGACAACTTACCGAGGTGGCGACGGACGATCTGCAAGAGAAGGGGATGCCCTCCACCACTTGACGGCAGGTTTCTGAGCAGGACGACGCTTGGACAACGGCGTTTGTGGTGAGCTGAGTCAGCAGCGTCCCACAGGCGGCATAGAACGTCTGCAAAGAGAAGTTGGAAACTGAATGATGGAAGGTGAGGGACAAATAGAGAGCCATGTTTATGACCTCTTTTCGAAACTGTAAATCCGCCAAAAGGGGAATACCAAGGAATCGGAACTTTGAAAGCTAATCAGCCTTATGAGTGGGGGGGTGCCCTTGACCATCATGCCATCTTTGACGACCGCAGGTCTCAAACCATGAAGAGGCCAAAAGGATACCAAACTCCTGAAGCGCCTGAAGGATGCGGTAGGACTGAAGCAGACTTTTCTGTGCAACCTAGTTAGAACTCAGAGTTGCCTCCATGCAGTTGGTGGTAAAGTCTGAACAGTCAGATGGGAAGTTGCTGGACGTACAAGAAGATTTAGAAACAGCGATGAAAGAGAACATACCTCCAGGGGGGCAACTTGGAGGAAGCAGAGGGTGGGACACGTCGCTGTTTTCACCGTTTGCACCGCAGCGGTTTCATTAACCAGACCACCACGGTTCATGCAACTGCAGAGATCACAAGCGCTCTTGATTGTCAGATAGGGCTATAAGTGCGAGGAAGTCAAATGTGATCATGACCACATGTGAGCGGCGTACACTCCAGCGCCTCAGCTTCCATCCAGTGACCCGACCATGATGGGCTGGACTGTCAGCAGTACACATGGCAAGCAAGCGTAAGAAAGTGAACTGATCCCGCCTGCCTTTCCAAAGGACTCTGCAACCTTATCAAATCTTAACTGAAGCTACCTAAGTGTTGTGCTCTTCGTGCTCCACTGAAAGTTTCAAGGGATACAGTGATAACCTAGGAACTGCAGATAGCAAGCTGAACAGCACACCACCATCAAAAGTAATTTTGACAGTAAAGTGACCGCAGTCTCCTACAATGACATCACAAATAAGTGTCCTGTCGCCAGCGACCACCTTGTGCTCACCCAGCTAAGGCGTCAGAGTACAACGCAGCCTGGCACTGGTTGGTGCAGAGCAATTGAGACGAGTTGGTTGTCCTGTAGGCCACCTGAGCAGTGGCGACGAGCTGGAAAGGGCAAGACCCCCCACATTGAGCGGGAAGAGCAGAGAAACAAGGATCGCTGCAGGATGTGTCCAGCGCGCGGATGGGTTGCACGTTCAGCATGAGGAGCACTGCCCCCAGGAGAAGAGCTCCAGCGGTCATCTTCGATTTGGAAGCCATTGTCGCTGCTGGAACAATGCGGACCGGGACAGCGTCTACGTAGATCTGACGACGGCAGACAGTTGTCAGACCAACATGCCCGGCCACTGCAAATCCTGCAGGTGCTGCCAACGCCGACGGAAGGCAAGAAAGATACGGTAGTGCAGTATAAGCCAAGGTTTCATTACATACTACTATTACTAGCTCCGACTAGCAGTCGATGCGGTGACCCCTAACCCAAAACTATCCTGCTCGGCAAACCCTGTTCCCCGAACCTAACACCCAAGTTAGCCCGATCCGTAGGAGTCCGTTTATAAAATTATTTTTGTAGCTAATATGCTGATCTGCAATTGTCTGCAATCTCAAATGTATTCGAAGCTTCAAAGTTGTCGACCTCTGATCCTGCCCAGGTGGGCGCTTCTGCTTCTCTCAGGCCTAGTCAGGGTTCCTGGTACTAGTACCTAGAAGCAGCCTCTGGCTTAGGTCTGAATCCTTTCTGGCAGGTTCCGGTGATCATGTGGGGATCAAGCGTGGAGCCGAGGACGTGGTGCACGAGCTCATGCGTGTCGGTGGCGCCATAAGTGATTTCACATGTGAGTACGTCCCCGAAATCTCGGGCATCCAATTGCACTTCTCTCTGGGCAGTAGATAGGTATGGGCTAACTTTTTGCGTCAGTTTCTGTGCTGCATTTTACTAATATTTCGTCAGGAATTTCTGCTTCACCTTAATGTATTTGGCGCTGGTCCAGGAAACCTGATGTAGTGGTGGTGCTTGTTTCCATCAAAGTTTCTGAAAGGCGCTTTGCATCATTTGGTTGCGTTAGACCTTTCCAATTGTAGGACGTCCCTGTATTCTGACAGATGCATCAGAATATCTGGCCCGGCCCCACCTTATTCGCAAGAGGCCTATCATATACAGAACCTATTCAAAGATGCTAGAGTCGGCGGCGCTGCCTTCAAAGCACCCGATACATTTTCCCTGTTGAAAATCCATCAATTCGAAACAAGAGGGCAACTCAGATGGTGGTGGTACTCTTTTCTGACCCAAATAATTGATCGTTTGGCCTCACTTAGGAGACTAAACCTTAGTCAGCCCCAAGGTTGCTGCAAATCAAAAGGTTTCGCTCTCCAAACTTGCTGTAGGACGAGCCTGACTGTTTGTCCAACTTTTTTGCAGTGACCAAGTGACACGCGCCGTAAGTACTTGGAATTCGCTTTGTTTGGCAGCAGTCCACTCGCGCATTTTGAAGTATGGCTGAGCCTGTTGTCTTTCCAGGCTTCAAGGAGAAAAGGGTGCTTGTTACAGGTGAGACCCTCGGAGTTCCTGGCCTTTGCGAGCAATATGTTGTGACAGCGACACAACGGACTGGCAGTTGGTGTATTGTTGGCCTAGTAAGGGCCAATGGTTTAAGTCTGTGGCTTGTCGTCTTAAAGATTCATGTCTTTGATAAGACGTACTCTGAACCTTCTCATTGAGGCTTCCAGTATGGTTTGGAAGCAGCTATTGTTTCAATTGTATATGCGGTGTTAAACAGTTGAAGAAGATCAACTATATCAAGTGCGGTATGCCAGGCTCAGTGAAGCTTCATGAAGAAGTGAATGGACTGTCCTCTGGAACCTCATCATCAACTGAAACGATCCTGAGGCGTTCTGGAACCAACTCTGAGAGAACGTTTGATCTTGCCTGAATACGTCCAATGATCCTGAGGCGTTCTGGGACCAACTCTCAGACAATGTTCGAAGTTGTCTGAATTGTCAATGCTCCTGGGATTGAAGTTTCTTAATCTGCTACTGTATGAAAGGATTAGGTCAAGCAAATTGTCTCCTGTTTTGATCTCTGCTTAGGCCCTTAGGGACTTCGCTTGTCATGGTTGTATGGTTGCATCCTTTCATGGTTTTGTGGTTGGCGAACTGCCAGTATCATTGAACTTACTGAATAACTCCTGTCGCCTGATTCAGGCGGGTCTTCTGGGGTCGGTTTTGCGACAGCTCAGGCGTTGAGCGCCAGTGGGGCCGTAGTAACCCTCCTAGCCCGCAATGAGGAGCCGCTGAAAGCAGCCTGCGAGGAGCTGCCAGGCACGTCACACTACGTCGTGGCGGATCTGACGGAAGTAGCGCAGCTGAAAGCAGCCGTCGCGGATGCTGTGAGTCGATTTTGCTGGATCGCATCGATGAGAACATCTCTTTCGTTTGATGAAGAAGGTGGCAAAGCTTGCTACATTCTGTTGACGAGATGTCTGTACCGTTTCGCACTGAGGATGGGGTCGTTCGGGTCGTTCTGGCAGTGAGCAAAGACATGGAATGCAGTCGAAGCAAAGCTTCTGCGTAGGTGCACTTGCTGAGTCTCGTGGACCAATCAACCCACCTTACAGTTACCGAAATACATGTGCAAGTTTTTTACTCATCTGAATCAGCTCGCCCTCTCAGGAACTTGAAGCAGACCGATTTGCGGTGTGTGTGTGTCTCAAAACTGCGACTGGTTTCTAACCTGGTGTCCCTCCGTGTCCCCTGTGCTAGGTTCAAGTCATGGGCGGCCTGGATGTGTTGATAGCCAACGGTGAGCATCCCCAATTCAACTCATAGACCGTCAAAACTAATCCTAATGGATGTAGTTCGCCCAGCAATCATAGCCGTGGGAAGACCTGATTGACGGACCCTGTTAAGAGAGCAGAGACAGTTCAGGAAGTTAATCGAAAGAAACGTTAGACCATCGTTGGCTTCCATTGTTCGTCCACTTTGCACTTCCAAGCACCAACATCACATGGTGTCTTCCAGGAGCTAACGGCGGGTCCGAGTACCTGGGGCAGCCGGCATGGGAGCCGGAGTCCTTCACGAGTCTTCACCAGATACACGTCAACTCGTTAGTCACTCTGGCACAGGTTAGCCAACAAGGTCAGCTCCCCGGCTTCACGTTGTGTTCTCCCTTCTTGACAAAGATTGCATCACTTCGGACGCATGTGTTGTTCTATTGTAAACATATTTTGAGCTTGAAACGGCCCCTTATACCGTCCGTTTGAGAACACATCCGCTTCTCGTTTCTGTGCGCCCCATGAAGATTCACCGTAAGTAAGTATCCAACGGCGTTTTCGCACCTTCACATCCCCAATGTAGAGGCAACCATCTCGCGATCATGGCGCTCGTGATACAGGATGTGACTCTTCTCTCAAAGGAGAGGACAGGACTGTTTCCCATGAAAATCCAGGATTCAGACGGTTGAACTTACTTGGACCTCAGTCGGATCGCGCTGTAACAAGTACGTTGACAGGTCAGACGAGCAGTGCTTCGTCCGCTGTCATTCTCCCCTGTTGAGGGAAACAGGATGACATCGTTTCTCAATGGCTCTGACGTCGTTTCTGACTCGCAGACCGACATCGTTTCTCATCGTCTCAAGTTCTATCTCCTCTCGTGACTGGCAGGCGGCGTTGCCTGAGCTGATCAAGTCGCGCGGCAACATAGTCTCCGTCTCGTCGGCAGCCGCTGAGACGCCATGGCCGCAAACCACGCCCTACAACGTCGCCAAAGCTGCTCTCAACGCCCTTATTCACAGTCTCGCAATAGCCCATGCCAAGCACGGAGTGCGCGTCAATGGAGTTTTGCCAGCTTGCATCCACACCCCGCATCTAGATAAGGTGAGCCGTTGTCGTCAAGCTGCTAGAGTTCGCTGCAATTTGACGCAAGTAAGTCGAGAGTTAGCTTGTTCGGCCGAACTCGCCAGTCCGTACGCTGTTTGAAAGGCGTGGAGCGTACTTGAAGACGAGAAGCTCCTGTGTGCGCCTTGGCGGATCGCTGTATTGCTCATGTGCCTTGCAAAATAGGCTTGATTGCGTTTGAGCAAGCACTTTGTTCCGTTCGCCATTTATTTTAAAAAGACATGTGGTTCTTTTCTGGCGTGCAGGCAGCTGAAAAGAAAGGAGTCAGTGCCGAGGAGTACGCGAGCGCTCGCGCCAGGAGTCATCCACTCGGCCGGGTTGGGACGGCCAAAGACGTCGCGGGTGCCATTCTTTTTCTGGCGTCTCCAGCTGCCGCATTTGTCACAGGTAGAGCTGCTTCAACAAGCTGTGTAATTGTGAAGCGTGAAGCATCCTCACTGCCAGTCGTCTTGTACGCCTTTCAAATTTCAGACTGTTTCGTCCGCCGAAGAGATTGTTATTCATATCTCGTGCTTCAGAACTTGTACCTTCAAAACTACCAAATCATCGACGATGAAGAGACCAATTGGTATAGTTCACCTTTGGTTTGCAGGCGAACTTCTTCGAGTTGACGGTGGGCTTTCGCTAACAAATTGGTTCAATACACAAGAGATGATGAGATCATAAGCCGCCTGGTCAGAATTTCCAATCCCTGACCATGTTGCCCTTTTCGAGGCTGAGGGATCTTAGAACGCTGAAGAGTTGCTCGGATTCAAAGTTCATGCATCTTGAGTGGATCTAACTCCCTGTTCCCATCTTCAATCCGAGATTGCAGCATCTGGTGTGCGATCCTATTCTGAGCTCAACGTACAATGTAGTCGCATATGTACCCGTTGAACCGCTTACGACATGCCAGCGTAAGGTTGATGTAGTGATATGGCCAATCTGATAGGACGGTCCCCAATCGACGCTCGGTTGATTACATCAATCCTCGTTTCATGAAAAACGATTTCGTGCAAGCGTACGTATAATGATTGAATGTTAAATTTCTCTCAAGGTGCCTTGCCTTGCGAAGTCTGCACTGTATACTCTCCATTTTGAATTGCCCGGTTGCATGTGCGGCATGCATGCACGGTCGATAGAGCTGTGGATACAAAAGGTGTCCAATCAAGTGCCGGACAGCTTCCGACCGACGAAAGCGCAATGTTTGCAGAATTGTGCATATACACTGATCGAATCCACGAATCTCAATGCCAACGTTACAAAAGACATATGCCGCGCTGATGCATGCAATGCGAGAAAGTCGGAAACCGAATCTTGATCATCGCGTTAACGAAGTGACATACCCTTATAGACCCTCATGCCATACACTGTTTATGCGCATAGCATGGTGCACGAAGCTGGTGGTGTGACCGCGGTGGACTGTTGCTTCAAGGCCGATACTTGCCATTGTAGATGGTGGTTTGACCACCGGTGAATGCTTGCTTCAAGGCCAACATCTGTCCAACTAGGCGCATGACTGGTGCTGGGCGACAGTGCCGTGCATATGACCTGATACTCAGACGCGTCACCCGTCTCAACCACAGCCGCCGAGAAGTCGATCTACTAACGACCTGTCAAAAGGGGTTAAAGAAGTTAGTTGGGGTCATTGGTCATGAACGTAGTGTAAAAGGCTATTTCGGAAATGAGCTACGAATCGTCATGTCTGGTTCGACTCTCGGTTTAACTTTACACCGCAAATTGAAGAAGCTGCGCGGTCTGCACTGTAATCACAGCGGTGCACCCTGGCTGGTACTGTGAAGTGGGCGCAAAGTGATGATGAGACGACCGGTGGCCACAAGCAGAGTCGCTCCGCTCGAAATGCACCATCATAGTGGCAACTCGAAGGTGACGGGTCTGATTGGGCACGTGAACAGGTTGAAGAAACGCTGTAACCGCAAGGTACTTGATGTTTCCACTGACGCGGACAGCTTGACAAAGACCTGAAAAAGGCTTTCCCGACACAAATGCCTACCAAATTGGTCCGCTACTTTCACAAACATATACTTTATTCCCATAACCGCATGTGCTGATCAAATGAGTTCTCGGAAACTCAAGGATCACTGCAATGTGTCGTCAGTACTGTTTCGGCAGGGAAGGGAGCGGACTGACGCTTTCAAACAGAGGTTTAGAGTCTGACAGGTCCCTAGCAGAGCTGCCGACTTCAAACAATCACTTCAGTCTCCTGCCTAGAAACAAGAATTCGGAGGGTGTTGAAAGTCGCACTCACGTATCGGCTCAATCAACCCGCTTTGCTGGTTCAAAAGGGGTTCGCCATGAGCTCCTCAGCGGCATCCGGCAGCACACGCTGCAAGACGGGGAAGACGCCGTCCGTCATGAACGTCATAAGCGTCGTTTCAGACGACGGCACTGCTCGATCGTTTACAGAAGCAGGCCACTTGAACCGAATTCCACCTGCAGTTGCAAGGATCGTGATGCACGCTGGAGGAATGCCGAAGGTGTGGAAGCTTGTGGTTAAGCCCCTGCGTGCCGACAAAAC
Organism: Klebsormidium nitens; assembly: GCA_000708835.1. Taxonomy (NCBI): domain Eukaryota; kingdom Viridiplantae; phylum Streptophyta; class Klebsormidiophyceae; order Klebsormidiales; family Klebsormidiaceae; genus Klebsormidium; species Klebsormidium nitens. The sequence continues at coordinate 14,240 of DF237076.1, forward strand.
GACTGCGAAGAGACAGGAGAGTCATCCTTATGGGACCCAAACGACACGCAATGCTTCCCTACTTCTGGAAACAATCGCATCACTTGCCGACCGAGGAGCTTTGCCGCCCTCGTCCGCGTAGCTCCGCATGCAGCCGAGCATCGAGTGACTGATCGTCATTTTTCCTACTGATCGGGTGATTTTGAAAAGTCACCAACAGCCGGATATTCAAAGGCGTACCTTACAGTTGAAGTGCGTGTAACACTGGCGGCCGTAGGTCTCCAGCGCTCGCGCACATGTGTCTCACCGTCACGAGCTGCGAGCTGCCTTGTTTTGTGGCGCCAGGATCAGAAGCCACGCCAGCACGGCCCAGATGCCGTCCTTCTCGTGGATGTGGTCCGAGCCTGCAAAGCAACAAACATAGGAGAGCATTCAGAACAGAAGAGAGGAGCACAAGCGACAAACAAGCACCGGATTGAAACTTGGTGCGCGGCCACAGGGCGACCTGACATCTGGCGGTGGTCGTCGATCTTCGGCCCAACCGAGAAGCAACAAACGGTCCCTTGCAAACAGAAGACATGAAAGGGTCGTAGGAATTACGCACGGCAGCGCTGCAAGACTTGCGATGCCAACAACACGTAAGTCATGCAGGCATAGAGTCTCAACGCTTCCTTCAGTTCCAGCTTCCTGCATTTTCCGTGGCTCCTTTTTCCACCTTTAATTGACTACTTCATCCGAGCCCATGCGATTGCGCCCTCTGCCCCGCTTCACGCTTTCTCTTCTTCCACTACAATACACCGAGCTTTGACGTGTCACAAAGGAGCTTACCCTTTTCAAAGACCTTCCTTCCAATGACCGAACAGAAGCCGGAATCCAGGAGAGCTCGAGGAGTCCCCACTAAAGAGTACCTGCACCCAATAGGAGCAATTGATGGACCCTGAACTGGAGATTAGCATTCGGCCTCCTGACCTGACTGGTCCTCATGAGATGGGGAACTGCAACCAGTCCGCTTTTGCCGATGTTTTAGATGTGATTGAAAATGCATCTGAAGCATAACACCGGCTACTTCTCCAGCCTCAAAAAATAATTGGCTACAAAAGCTTTATGCTTTAAACTTTCTTTGCAAGAATGGGATACGAGTCCGTCGGTTTCCTTCGATCATTCAATACCATGTTACAATGACTGCCAAACTGATTTTCCCGCATTTTGGATCCGTCACATAGCTAGAAAGACTCCTGTAATGCAACCCTCAGGCAGGATGTCCTTGGAGTTTTGCGAGTTCTGACGGTTCGAAACCCCTACCTTTTCGTCAATACGGCGGACAGTTTGTTGCTTCCAGGGGCACCTAAGACTCGGAGGGCGTTGCTTTGAGTGCGGTGCCCTCTTTCCTGGCCCTCCATTGTCGCTTTGACCTGACGCTGTCGCATGCCTTGCAAAGACTGTCCAGACCATCGACGGCGCCTGGTACCTTCTTCATCTCAGCGGGGGGCTTGCGCAGTTGGCACACCCTGCAGCGCTTCATCATCGGCTGCACAAGAACGCCGGACTTCTTCCGTTTGACATACTCAAGCCGGTTGTGGTCGCTGCAGCAGATCTTGCAGGTTGGGTGAAGGCCGCTGCGAGCTCTCTTGCACGACGCGAAGTCGTCCGGGGGCTTGACCTTCCCGCAGCGATTGCAGCACTGGGGAGTGTCCGCAGGAGCTTTGGCCGGATATGTCTTGCAATACAGCGCTACGCAGCCCCGGCAGCGCAAGTTGAATCCATCCTTTCTGCTGATGTCCGACCCGAAGTCACGCAGCTCCTTCACAAGCCCGCAGCGCGAGCACTTCCGAGCCCTCTCCCAGGCTTCCTCGACACTCAACGTGAGCTGATGATTCTTTGCGCCAGACTTCTTTGCTCTAAGAGCTGCGGAGCACGCGCGGCACTCATCCTTGTGCAGCTCGACGTACTTCCTCATTTCAAAGTCGCACAGCAGCTTCGCATGACCGCACCGGGGGCACACTTTCGTGGAACCATTGTCAGGCCCGACTGCCGATGCCTCCGCTTGTGCGTATTCTAACTCTTCTCTCGCTTCAACAGCGCCTTGTCTACTTGAGCAGATTGGCGTCTCCCGTCCGTCCGCCGCAACTCGAATGACAGGCGCCAAGCAATGCCTTCTAGCCTCTGAATGATTGCTAAAGAGGCTGATTCTACAGATCAGCTTGCAGCGATGCTGAGCAACCAAACCCCCGGAACGGCTGATGCCATTGGTGGCACAACTAAGGAGCCCCTCTTTCCACCTACCACAATTAGCCTTGCCGCTTATGAGAGGAGTGCAGACAAAGCGAATCGCGAATGCTGCTTCAGGTGCTTTGGCGGGAGCCAGTGCAGGTCTTGCCGTTGCAGGCGCCACCATAACGTTTGCCATGAATACGAAGGGCGTCGAATTGCACGCAAGGCCGCGCTTCCTCTGCGCTGGTGCCGCCCCTCAGGCTCTTAATATTATAAGTTTAATAATATCAGCAGTTCTGTTCATCATCATGCAATGCAATGCAGAGAGAAGCCCAGTTCTCACTGATAATAGCCAATCAAAACCCAATCCTGATCACATGGTCATTCCACGTGCACTTTGAACGAATCAGAATCAGGTGCATGAGTCACCGCGGCCGCGCGCCTGCCAGCGCGCGGCCGCGTACGGTTCTCCTACCTTTATGTATGGGCCCCGTATGGGCTGGCTCAGCCTGGCTGTCTGCACCTCGGCCAAAACATTTCGCGTGTTCTGAATGGTCACATTGATGGTCTCCCTCATTCCACTGCAAACATTAGACTTAGGTTGCCACGTTACTTGTAAAGTCAAGAGCTGTCATGGCTTGTCTGGAGCCCGCAAATGCACCTGAAGCTGCAGCCAGCTTCACTTCACGCTTCTCTTTGATCGCAAACTTCTGAATCCTTGCAATTGCCTGCTGAACAGACTGTGTCTAGAATATGTCCTCTGGCCGTCGAACCTCCTTCGTTAGTAATCAAGCAAAGGCTTTGCTGCGGTTCAAGCTCTATAAGGGCCCCGGTTCAGTAGCTTCGAAGTGCTCCTACTCGCACAAATGATTCGCCGTTGCAAGCAACTTGAAGACGTAGACGTCATCCTATCGACAAAACATTTGTGATTATCAATAGATGCGGCTACCATATACGGTACGGTCAGAGGGGACAATAATATCCGGCCAAGCTGGATTGGGATGACCAGCATAGGTTGCCGATGCTTTCTACCAGCAATGAAGCTGTGTGGATGCAAGTCATGGGTAGCTCCAGCAGTGAGTATTTTCAGAGATGGCATGGTGTGCGCGGCTGACTGACGCTTGCAATCGGTCGAGGCGGTTCAGTCGCTTGCATGAATAAATTAATGTTGCACCATCAAGTGAACTTGAATCATAATCGTACTAGAATGAAGGACGACTGCTTGATCGGTGAGGATAGTATGCATATTTCGTTTTTTGCTTACAGTAGTCGGATATGCTTGAAAAGAATCTTACAACGGCACCCAAATAAGCTGCGCATCGCACGTGTTTTCTTCGTCTTCGGCTGTGCTGTTTGCAGCATGCCACAGCTGAAGCTTTTCTAGCTGTTATCTAGACTCCGAGCCCCAGTTCAACACGTTTACAGCCTTCGTATGTTGGTTATACAACAGCTTACTTTAGAATAGCGCACTAATCAAACTACTGGTTGTTCACACACTATTGAGTGCGAGGTATCCAACACCTGCAAGCTTCCGTATGCGCTACCTTGTTTTGTATCTCCCTCCCTGACGACCCACCCCTCCCCCAATTGCACAGCCCGCTTCTATACACAACGGTGCGACTGACGACAACCTTTCCAGTTATGATCCTGACAACCCTGCCATGTGCGCGAGTTTTACCTTTTCAAACGCAAATGAATATTAGCAGCCAACACAAGTTTCTACAGGTTATATGAAAAGCAGTAAGAGCTGCGCTCGTATGCTGCCTGTGCTGCCTAAACCGTCACGTCCCCGCCTTGCGCCTTGACCAGCTGCCGCATGCGCGCGAGCAGCAGCTCGAGCCGCCGCGCGAGGTGGGCCGCGGTCGGCCGCGCGGCCGCGTCTTGCTCCCAGCACGCCTCGACGATGTCAATCAGCGGCTGCCCCACCGCGCGGCACTCCGCGGGCCAGGGGTAGCGGCCGCCGTCCGCCAGGTGGAGCCGCAGCTCCTGAAGAAGACGAGCGAGAGTTTAGGAAGGGGTTTTAGCGGCCGATCTGGGCATGGACAGAAATTTGGACATCCAGTCCTAGTGACAAATCTCCGAATTGCGAGAACGAAGTTTGATTGGTAATCAAAGTCCCGCCCTCTTCTAGATAATTTTCAGAGACTGAAAGGCGAGCGACAAAGAAAAGCTGCATCCATTGCGATGTCTTGCCGCATCCACTTTACATTTTCGAAGAAACGAATAAGATTCGACTCGACGACGGCAGCAGGGGATGCACTATGGACGGCGTTCATTCTGCGCTTCGTTTCTGGGGTCACTCACAATGTCGAAAGTAAAGCCATCGGAGGGCAGCCTGCCCGTGACGAGCGTGTAGAAGGTGACGCCAGCCGCAAAGATGTCCCCCGTCATGTCCTGGGACTGCCGGTCGTGAGCCTCCGGGGGGCAGTAGCCAGCGGTCGACGTCTGCCAGGGAACAGGATTACAGCGGTTTGAATTTGAGTTTGCACGCTGGCCTGGAACGCACAATTTGTTGAGCTTGCAAGATATTCGCTTGAAGGGGTCCAAAATACGGTCTAGTACACTTCTGTTAGAGACGATAGCAAAGACTTCAAAACATTAAATGCACTCATATCTCGGCGAATCATCTTCGTAAGGAACCATCTTCGCAGGAGCGGTGCAGATGTAAGCTGCCTCCAGCATCTTTCCAGCACGAAGGAACGGCGTCAAAAAGACACTTATTTTCCTCCAGACAATCGAGCAGAAGTACGACTGAAAGGTCTTTGTATGTTGAGAACTAGTTCCAGCCAGCGCTCACCACTCCGCTGGCGGCGGCCTCGTGCGGTCGGAGGGCGAGCCCGAAGTCGCTGACGCAGGGCACTCCCCCGAGCAGGTGCACGTTGTCCAGCTTGACGTCACGATGCACCACGCCCGCCCGGTGGATGTCCCCGACTCCTCGAGCGATCTCCAGGCCCAGCCACGTGGCCCAGTAGAAGTCGGCCGCGCTCGCGAGCACCCTGCCCGCGACGAAGAGCGGCGCGGCCGCGTCGGCGAGCGGCAGCAGGAGCGCGACGCGGCCGCGCACCAGGGCGTACCCCGCGAGCGGCATCACGCGCGGGCCGCGGCACGCGTCCATGAAGCGGGCCTGAAAAGGGAAGCGGGGCGACTTCTTTTTAAGCTGTCGTCAAAACGGATAGATTGCAAAACACTTTTTCGGGAGACATTAAGAATCGTGAACGGTTTTAGCATATCAAACAGGAGCCCAAGGACATCACGAAGGGCGGACGAAAGCCTGATCAGCACGTTCGAACCAGAACCGCAAACGAAGCTCTTACGTCTCGTTCGAAATAGGCATTGCAAGACCGATAAGAAGGAATATCTTTCAATCCAGTCGGCGGAAGAGAGTTTTGCGGATAGATTTAAGCCGCTGAACGTCATTGAAGGCAAAACTTCTTGCTCACCTCGTTGATCTGGTTGTTCAAGTACCGCCCGTCCTCTCCCGGCAGCTCGACCTTCATCGCGTAGTCGCGCCACGTGCCGGCCTCGTCGGCAGCTCGCACGTGATAGACCACTGCCTCTCCACCCTGTGATTGAAAGAAGAAGACTGTCAGCGGCGCGCACGGAAGACATTTCATCTTCGCAAAGATCTTCTTGGGGCTGTTATGCAATTGTGAGGAGCATCCGCCCGAAAAGATGGCCTTTCGTGAGCGTACTGCTTGCGCCGTCGCCAAAAATGCCGAAGCTCCTCAATCTTCTGAAGATTGGAGAAAGCCTCAGTGAATGGACCGAAAGCGAGAAATTGCAAAGATCAACCAGAGAGTCAAGTGTAAAGGCTATCCGTTGCTGGATTTCAGACGAGATTTATTTCGGCCGAACTCGCAAACCTTCTGCTCCTCGAGAAATGCCAGACACGCATACGGTTGATGTCAGTTCAGGTATAAAGTGTTGCGATGTTCACTGAAGACGTCAGGAACAATAAACTTACCCGGCCGAGCTCCTTAACCAGCTTCCACTTGCTGACGAATTTGGGGGGGCACGCGAAGTCCGCAAACAGGTGGTCCAAGGGCCCCTGCGAGGGAAATGAGAAGCAAAATGAGCACATGGTCAGGAGATTGGTGGCAGCTTCTGACGTTAGAATGATAGCCTGGGAGCAGAAAGTAGGCGCTGTGGCCTTTGAGATGCTTATAAGCCGCAGAGAATCCAACTTTTGACTGCCAGGTAAAGAAGAATCAAGGGAGACACGCGAGTTTCAAAACTATCGCTAGTTCCTTTTTTGCAGTTCAACATTCCAAGAAAACAATGTCCTTCCCTTGGCGACACAGACATGAGAGCTATAACGAAATTCAAGTACATACTACTGAAACTCGCTCAAATCCCGACCCTGAAATGTTGGTTGCAGTTTCTCACCTTGCTCGGCCGCTGCTCCTCAGCGCCGCTATCGTCTCCCCGCCTGCCGACTTGCGCCTCCTCCAGCGTGGTGTGAATCGGCCCCTCGTCCATTTCTGCCGCACCCTCAGCCTCCCCCCTCAATTCTGCCGCCACAGGCTCCCCCCAGATCGTTTCTAAATTCCCCTCTGCCGTTCGAACCTCTTCCACCTCCTGCTCCCTCGCATCAATCTTTTCGATCTCCTTTTTTTGGATGCTTTTTGAGGACTTTTCTGTTGATTCTGCTTCCGGTTCGAGGGACTGCTCTGGCAGCGGGGGGTAAGAGGCTCCTGAGAACGGGTTGACAGAGGTCTGTGAGAACAGCATGACGTTAGCGGAGGCTGCCCGGGGGATCTCGATCGCGAAGGCGTCGCCTGAGAAGAGGCCGACGGGGGTAAGATCCTGGGGGCTCTGCTCCGTCTGAGAATCAGTCGTTTGAGGCACGGGAGCAGGCTGGAACTCAGGAGCCTGGTTCTCAAGGGGGGCAGGGGCGGAGGGCTTCGCAGCCGCGGATGACGCCTGTGAAAGGATAACACGTTTGCTTTAGCTCGCGGTTCGTTTAAACATTGATGAAGTGAAGCTTCCAAGAGGTTGTAAACCGGGAAGGGAGTAACACATGTGAGCAAATCACGTTGCTTGACTCTGACCTTCTCCCCCCAGAGATTGCTTTGCTGAATGAAGAATTTTTTCTCAAGCTTGGAGTAGATGCGTTGGAAAACCAAGTGACGACCTGATACCAGATTTTCTATGTCTGACACTGGTTTTAAACTGCTCCAGCAAACACAGTGCAAACGTTTTCATGAGGTTTCAGCACACCTAAAAATAATACCAGGATCTCAAAAAACATTCCACTCCATTGATTTCACCAGTAAATTTACTCTGCTTCAAACCAAGAGCAGCTTTTAGCCACTTGGTAAACAATAGGAACCTAAACAAACATGAACAGCCACAGAATCTCTATAATTCCAGAAAGCCTTGAAACTCGACCAAAATTTGGTTCGTACGAGTTACAAAGAGAGATACGAGGCTTCAAGGAAAGCAGGTCAAAAGAACAAGAGACACAGATCGATGTCATGACTTTCCAACAGTAAAAGACTGTTAGTGAGTATTAAACCTGATGGTTTCGAAGGAAAAATCTACAAAAGATTGTCTGTCACTACATCTCACCAAAAGAAAGATGCATCATTCCTCACTCCTACAAGATAAAGTGCATCAGGCTAACACGTTTCAGTTTGTTCAAAAGTTCTGTCTTCAGAGGTTTTTTTCATGAACAAACAACAAATGCCAAGTCTGTCTGAAAAGGAAAGGGCAGCTCGAGCAGACTCACCGGCTCAATTTCTGTCTCTCCTGCCTCGAGGAACTCGACCTCAGCCTCCTCCTCCTGCCTCCTTCCTCCCTCTCCTCCCTCCTGCACATCCCCCTCCTCTCCTCCCTCCTGAACAAGCACCCCCTCCTGCTCTCCCTCCTGAACATCCCCCCCTGAAATCTCGCCATCATCCACCAGCGGGGCCTCCCGTGCATTCTGCAGACGCTCCCCCCCCGCTGGGACGACCTCAAATCCTGTAGCTGCGCTCAAGCTGCTGTACACGCAGTCTCTGACTGCGGCGTTAAGTGCAGAGGCACCGTCAACGCAAAAGTCTACTAGTGTCTGGAAACCGCAGAACAGAGCCTCCATCTTGCTAAGCGCTGATCACAACTACTCTAGGCTAGCTCGTGAGCAAACTCGCAGGGGCGCAGCACGCAACGAAAGCACAAGCACGTCGCTAATGAGGGCGCCAGTGCGCTCGAAGCTGTATCTCTCTGTAGCAGAGAAATGAGGGCATTGTTGACGAAGCAGAAAGTTTCGTGTCATCATTCATGCAAGCTCGAAGTCGCGGCACAACGCGCAGCGCGGATCGCGCGGCCGCCGCGCGTCGTTTAGGCCGCTTGCGGCCGGGCCGCCGCCCGGCCGTTCAAGCTGGTTCAAGCCCTGCCTTATGCCCTGCCTCCATCAGGGCCGAGAACCTCAAACCTTGCAAGTGCTAGGTACACACCAGCCTAGACGGTACGGTTGGCATGCCCGCACGCGATTCATGCATGGGCCCATCAACTTGATCTACCGTACACACGTCATCAACCAAACAAACGGGTTGATGTTTGTATGTATGGTTCATAGTCATGCCAGATCACAGGTCGTGGGCGCGCGCGTTGCATGTGTAAAGTTAGGGCGCGGGCCCTAAACTTATCTAATGATATACATTTGTGCGCAGCCGGCTTGGATTTGATTAACCCTCTCATACTTAATCTGTAATTTCGGTAATTCTATCTTCGATGCTCAGGTGGCTGATTTAGTGACGCAAATCACATGCCAGAAGGCCCATGCACTTTGTAAAACGGCGTGACATGTCAGTTTCATGGATTGAACATGCATGCCATGTGAGCCTCATCGGAATCTACATGCAACTGCGACAGGCCTCGACAGCCGCCTCTGTATACCACGATCAACTCAGCGCCAAAGTACCCAAACGTCGTTCAGTGACGACGTATGGTAGGAAAGGTGTGTCACTGTTGATAGTTAAAATAAGTATAAGAATCCACAGGCATGGGCAACAGCAGACTCGCTCCGACAACTCAAGCAATAAGCAGATAGATCATTGTTTTTAGTCAAGGTTTCAAGAAAGGTAACCAACGGTCACCAACTTTCCAGGGTCAAAGTGGCCTACTGTAGCACGCGTGCCAGTCTGCTTGCTTATTGTGTGAGAGAGTGTTCAAAATAAAGGTTCGTGTTCGACCTGCGATATGCTAGGCATCTCCTATCATACTCAAATCGCTCTCATTTGACTTAGTCTGCCGCTCTTTCTGGTCCCCAACTTGAACAGCCAACTTCGAAGTTCAACGAGCGTGATATCGGATCAACCCAGAGCAACACTTTGCATCCGCTGCGCCTCAAATCGCTATACAAGCCTATCATCAAGTTAGTAGTTAGGAAGTAATTTCAGCTGCCCCTAACCGGCAAGTGATTACATGATATCCGGGCAAGCACTCCAATCCCGTCTCTCGCGCGCCTTCCAGTACTCCCCATTGAAGACCCATGCCGCCTGCCCTTCGTCCTTCGCCGTCTTGACGTTCACTTCTCCCGGAACGGCCTGCACGTCAGAAGGTGGCGTCAGGATGCGGAGAATCTTCAGTGAGTTTGAAGCGGAACCTTCAAACGGTTCGACCAGAGTAGCTTGTAAATCAGACTTTGTTTAATGCTTTAGCCACGGAAGTTGCTTCAATAGGCTGGATAGGACCCTCCTCTCGGTGCTATTGCAGCAAGACCGACTGAACTGACAAGAGAGGGCTTTAGATGAACGGCATTCTTCTGCGATTAAACAGACCCGTGTGACTGTTGCCGCACTTTTCGGATCATTCTAACGCGGTTGCTTTTTAGAACACCGCAGTTCCCAATTCCGATCAAAATGTGAGAGAAGGAACGACAAGGCCGTCTTCAAGGCCATACCTGCGGCTGCCAGTCGATAAGAGCACCACTTTCAGGAGCTTAAGGCTTTAACACGAGATCCGGCCTAAGGGCGGCATCCAGCGCCGCTTGCGTAGCCGGTTCGGCTGCTGCGGTTCCTTTTCATTCACGTATCCAAACGTTCTCATATGTGAACCCCCAGGAAGAAAAGCAGACGGCCAAGGCCCAAAAAACATCACAAACGGGCTCTAAACGAAACGCAGAAACCTGCAAATTCCTGCGGTACAGTCAACTTCTGCGCACCTGGGTGAACCAGCGGCCCTGCCACTCTTTGCCCTCCGCCTTGAGCTCCTTGCGCGTGGCGCGCTGCTTCTCCTCGAGGCGCGCCTTCTCCTCGTTAGACCGATCGTGCTCGCCATCCTCCAGTGCGCGCTGGTCCGGCCGCAGCCGCGAGTCTGTCGGGGGGAGCTCCAGCGCCAGCTGGGGAGTGATCTCTGCAAAGGACAAGGTTGGAAGATTCACACAGAGGGGCAACATCCGAGAAGGTGCGCGCTCACCAAGGGCGTCAGCAAAAGACAGCACATCTGAGAAAGTGCGCGCGTCCAAGCGCGTCAGCAAAAGACAACCTTTTCCTAGTTAGGGCTCTCTTTACTATCCGCCAAGTTTGCTAATTCGGGTCCCAAAGACTGTCCGACCGACACTGTCTTGCACGCGGACTTTTCAGGACGCGACACGGCCAAGCCGTTTTTGATGACGAGACTCTCGCGAGCAGACTTCGAAGACCTGACGCAAAGCAGGTGCAGCAAGGCAATCTCACCGTTGAGCGTGATCGCAAACTGGGTCATGCCGTACTGCGAGAACGAGTCTTCGACGGGCGGGTTCGCTTTCCAGACTTGGAACGGCCGCACGAGGCCCTCTGGTTTCCCGGGCTCGGGCGTCGCGTACATGTCGCGCATGAAGCTGCCCGTCAGCGTCCACTGCAACTCCCCGCGGGCGTTGTACACCTGCGCCGGGGGGCTTAAAGTCGCTCCTCTAGTTGTCTCTCCATCAACTCTGCTTGAATGGCTGGGTGACTCTCGCAGCCTCATTAGTTGAGCAGATGAGCAGAGACAAACGCTCAACCTGAGGATTTGGACTTGGTCCCTTTTCGGAAGTGGGGAACTCAATTACGATACGATAATCACAGATGAAAACAATTTGAGGCCACCGCCGAGATGCGCAGAAAGGATGATTCTTGGATCAATCAGAGACACGCGGATTCCACCCCGGGAAGAGCAGCGACTTCCGTTGTGGGGACGCACCTTTCCGGAGATGGCGCTGTCCTCCTTGCCGCTGGGCTTGAGGAACTTGGTGCGCGACGTGTCGCCCGTGCTCAAGTTCTTGACCACCAGCTCGCCGTGCTGGTCCAGCCACATCTTTCCAATGAGCACGTTGTGCACGCCGGTCGCGACCTTGTTCCACACGTAGTGGTCCCCGTGCTTGGGAAATTTGGTTTGCACTAACCCGAGCGGAACCACCTCCAGGAACTGCCCCCAGAACTTGCTCGAGATCTCAATCTCGCCCTCGCAGGTGTAGGCGCCGTCGGTGGTGGACACGTGGACAGCCGTGATGGGCGGGTGGTGCACGACCTGCGGTTGGGAGGTGGCTTCGGAAGTTGATTTAGGTGTTCACTTTTGCGACAAGAATGATATCAACGACGGCTTGAAGGGGTGTCTCTTCGTGATGGCGATGGCCAGGGTGGGCAGAGGCTAAAGAACAGTGCTCAAAGGGGCAAGAGTAGACACTGGAAGTTTTGAACCACAACGGACCTGAAATCGTAAGAACTGCCTCTTTGTCTGGACGACGCAATCTGATCACCATCACAGCACGTCTCAGCAAGATCTACTGCCTAAGACCGTCTTAACCTGACAATCCGGACAAACCACAGTCAACGTCAGCTTAATGTCCCAGTCTACTTCCTCTTTGAAAGCATCGGTACGACTTTCAAACGACAGTTCTTGCGAAATGCCCCCGCTGCCCACCTGTTCGGCGATCAGGCGGGTGCGCCCATCGGCTGACTGCCACTCAAAGGTCTCCCCAAGGAGGGGGTTGAAGGGCTTGGACACGCGGTTGAGGGTTCCCTCGTAGGCTGTCACGGCAAACGCAGTCACGTACAACAGGCGGTCGACTGAGGATTCGCAGGCGTTGCCTTTGTCCAGCAAATCTCTGCGAGCCACGAGGCAAGCTAAGTACGTCAGCAGAAGCGCTGGGACTGGCAATCAGCGTGACTGCTGGACGTAAAGGGGGAGGGTGGTATACGACTAAGAAAGAAAGCAGTCGGAGTGAGCCTCGTCTCCACGACGCCCAGAAAGCCACAATGAATCCATTTGAACGTCAGCCGTACGGAAGAATAAAGGGAAGGAAACAGTACTTTGGGCTGTCGACAGACGTTCAGTTAGCAAAACAAGATGAAAGAGCAGGAGTGGCCAGCGCAACTGCGCAGGCAACAGGCCGGGAGTATACTTCCAAGTTTGTCAAAGTTCCATGGTCAAAAGAAACTGCTTTCCGCAGCCCCACCTGTATTGCAGCTCCTCCGCAGTCCTCTGCAGTCCAGACAGCGGCTCGTTGATGGTTGCGGGCATGCTGATGCGAGTCAGGTCCTTGCCGATGGCGTCCTTCAGCATTTTCCACACGTTGATGCCCCGGTGCAACGGCCGGGCCGCAGGGAGCCTGAGACCAAACATAGGCACCACTTGTGAGAACAGAGAATAAGCACGAAATGCAAACATAAACCCTATATGCAGACCTTTTGGAACCTCCAGAAAGATTGCACAAGTCGAACTGACCAATTAGAGCAAATGTGTGCACAAACCACCAAACCGATACGGAGCTTCTTGATTGCGGCAGGCTCTCAACGAACCTCGACCTTCCCTCACTTGGCGCAACCAAAGACAAGTACTTCCCCGCTGTCGGAGAGAAACCTATTCCATCCGACCTCAATCTCCAGGTTCCAGATGTCAGTCCCCGGAACCCAAACGTCCCAGTTCCTACCTCTTCCTGGGCACATAGCTGTACGGGCCCTCCTTCTCCTCCTCTGCGTCGGAGCTGCCATCGTCGGGCGGCTCATTGCCGATGTCGTCCGGACCGCCGTCCACGATATCCTCGTTGGCATTGCGTATCAGGTAGTCGCGCTGGTTGAGCACCTCGAGCGCCTCGAAGTACCGCTGCGAATAGGGAGGAAGGATTCAGGACTTTGTACATTAAGGTATACATCCAAGGCGCGGACTTGCAGAAAAGGGCATGCCGCTATCTCGCCATAGATTGTGACACAAATGCGAGCTCATGAAGCAAAGTGTTCCCCTCAAGTAGGTTGCAACCTTAGTAATCCCACCCTTAGCAGCTGCATGAGTTCGACACGGCCTCTTTATCAAAGTTTGTCGAAATGAGTACGTTGACACCTGGTCAAAAGATGCAAGATGCAAGCTGATTCTGCGATCTGCGTGTGCGTCTTCTCCAAGGTTTGTTCATGTGTTGCCTTCTTACCTCTTCGCCGTCTGGAGCTGTTAGATTACCATCGTCTTCGCTGAAAGCCCCTTCATCGGAAGACAAGTCCCCTTCCTCCCCCTCCGTGTGTACAAGGAACTCCGTGGAACTCTGTACGATGACAAAGCCAAGTGAGATCTCAGAGCTGGAGGTCAAAACGTGGTTCGAGAGCGGTTCCTTTCCCTTCTTTCTTCCTGCCTAAGACAAACGTTCACATTTTGAACCTTTCTATTCCGTGTATACAAATACTACTGCGGGCAAAGTCCAATGTTGACGAGGGAATGTGCCTCCGTTGTCCCTGCTCAATAAGGAACTCAACAGCTCCTCTAAATAAGACTCTTTACAGCAGCTGTCTCCTTGAGATTGATTGTGAAGTACGTTATCAGCATCTTGCCAAAAAAGGATACTACAAAAGGTACTACCAAAGTAGAACCTTCGACGTTTCTACCAGTCCGTCTTAGCCAAGTGCCTTCAGGCAGGTGGACCCTTCCAGAGAATGTTTGCCGCGTAGCTATCTGGGACTCGAATATCGCGCGTGCCCGATCTATCAGTAATCAGGAGACCTTTTGTAATTGATCTGCTCTGTGAAAGTCTCCTCAGCAACGCTTTCTAAGTTGCAAAGCAACTAGGTACCTAGTGGGACAATTTGAGACCCTGAGCCTGCACTCAAATGCTCCTCAGTGCTTCGTGTTACGAACTGAGAACCCAACGGTGTCGCAATCCTAAACAGACGGACATAGGGAAGATACTGAGGTCACAAGAAAGTCGCAAAGGGTGTTGCAAAACCATAAGCTAGGTACCTTACCTTATGCGGGATGCCCAGCTTGGCCCTGAGCTTGTGCACCTCACTGCGCATCTTCGGCAGCTGCGCAACCGACTTGAGCAGCACCACATTCTCCGCCTCTAGTTCCATCACCCGAATCACCTCCTCCCTCAGAATCTCCTCATACGAGACCTGCAGCCTCTGCCAAGTCCTCTGCAGTGGTGTGAACTGGCCCCCGACAGGCAGCCCAGTGCCCATTCCCACCGGCACGCTTGCCCCTTCCTGCGCTTGCTGCGACTCAACCAAGACTGCGGTGGTAGCGTCCTCAAGAGCATCCGGTTTTGCGGTCCGGAACCGCTCGAGCTCAGGTTCTGCATTGCTGGGAGGCCTTGTCTCCGAAGGACCTGCCTGCGCGCCCTCCTCGTGGATCTCAGCACTCAGCCGCGAGGGGGCCTTCCGCGAGAACGCCTCGCTGTCAGAGAGCGCGTCCTTATGCAGCGGGGATTTAGTCGCCGTCTTGGACCGCCCGTTTGCCTCTACAGCAGGTTTTGCAGCCAAACCTGCGCCGTTGCCCCTGCTGGACGATGCCTTGGAAGAGGCCCCAATGCTGCCGCTGAGGTCACGGAAACTCCCACCAACGTCATCGCCCTCGTCAGCGCTGACGTCGCCACTCCTGCGCAGGCTCGCCTTCTCTCCTGCCCACCCGAAAAAGCGCGCGCTCCTCCCCAGGCCCCCCCCCCGACTGGGGCTTGTGGATAAGGAGCCAGAGCCCCCCCTGCTGAGGGGTTCGTGGTTCTGCGAGTCTAGGCTTCTCAGCGAGGACTGCGAGTTGTTCTCCGGCCTTAGCGCCTTCAGGGAGCGATCCAAAGAGCTGAAGGAGCTGGGGTCTGTGAACTGTGACACAACCGGGGCTGTGTCGGATGAGAGCGAGAGGCTGCTGGCGGCCCCCAGGAAGACTTGCTGGAAAGAGTGAATCTGGTTCACAAAGGCTGCGGACAGAAATGACGATTAAAACGATTAGATAGGTGGAAGGGCGATTCGTCAACAAGAGGAGGAACACGACCAACACGAGACCTGTACTTGATACTGCTGGTCATTCACCCCAGCCCCAAAGGCCCTAGTAATTTAGGGCTCAGTGTGAGAAACACTTGCCAACTACCACTAACAATTTTCCGGAGATCATGTTTAAAAGCAACAGTACTGAGCCACCTCAAATGGCACACTCGCACCTCAGAAACTCACGAGATAGTGCAGAGGTTTTACAGAGCTCTGGGATGTCAAGCTGACCTTGTTTTTCAGGTTCGAGGCCTTGTAGCCTCTCCAACATACGAGAAGTCAGCTCCCGCTCTCTTTCCTGCCATTCTGCAGTCTTCTCCTGCAAGACAAGTGGGACTCGATACTTACAACCTCACTATTTCATTATACTGTCTCCTTTCAGCAGATGGATGTGCCCGTCATGTAATGTCAATCCAGTCAAGGAGCGCAGAAGATTTCAACAAGAAGCGTCATTTGACGCAACAAGAGTCGTACAAGTCACAGCGCATGGGGCACCGGCAATGTTGTCTTCAAAGTCGTGACTGCAGAATGCGTACCTGGATGTCTCTCTCCGTGATCAACTTGGGGACCTTCTGTGTTCCCCTGGCTGCCCTCTCCTTGATTTCCTTCAGCTGCTGAATGGACTCAAGGAGGTGGTCCACCCATTGCTGCATTTGCAGTAGGGGAGAGAAGCTAAGAACCTTGAGAGAGAGTCAGGCACTCCTTCAAGCAAGGAAGGACTGCGAGCAATGAGCGAAGTGTCAAAGACGCACAGCATTCGAGGCTTCAACCAACCAAAGATGCAGAGGTACGATACAATGAAGTACCGCATAGCTTCCACAAGCGACCAGCTTCAGAAATGTCTTGAAGACTTTTCTATAATAACCTTCTCAAAGATACCGTGATGAAGGTCAATCAATTCCCGATGATGCATCTGCCGCATTTTAGGATATGGCCTCCTCACATCACGGAACTCTCGGGAGATGGTCCGGAAGTGCCGCATCCCTGCCTTGGTGACGACCATGAAGTGGCGCTCCTTCTCCAGCCGGATGATGGAAGCATCCTGCGTAAACAGAAAGGAATTTGCATTAGGATCTTCTGGATTCTGTTCAAGCTACCTTCTGCTGGTTTCGGAGCTGCGTCTAAGAGGAGGACCATCCGGTTAGAAGTGGTTGGCTTCAAGTAAAAAGAAAATTCCTTTGGGGGAGCATGTGAAAGAAAACCCTAAAACCAAAGAAACCAATCAGGTTAGAGTCAGCTGCTCTGATCAAAAGCACGAGACCAAGGATTCCTACCTGGAGATCGATAGTGCCGACGCTCCTGTTGTCATCATTGCGGTGATAGAGAAGCACTCCTGGGGTCCGTGCTACACACAAACGACGTCTCCACCTGGGAGTAAGTGAAAGACCTGTGGTCAATCACCATCCAGATTCAATCCTGTGCACTTAATGGTGCACATCGCCCACAAAACGACCAGAAAATGTTTCAAAGTCTCGCTCAACAACCTTGAAAATTTTAAAAACAGGCCCGAGGGCTAGCACACTGACAGCGTTGGAGCAAACGGTTGAGCTCTGACCACAAACAATTGGCCAACATCTTAAAGATGGTGTTTCCTGAAGCTGCACTGCAGTTGCTCCTTCAGATCTTTTTGAACAATTTCTACCCTGTCGAAATCTCCTCGTCGCTTTGAGAACTCACCTCTTCCAGTGGCCCACCCACATCAACAGGAAGCCCTCTGGCGGCTGGCCAGTCTCCTCAATGCTATCCGTGTTATTCTTGTAGTACCTGCCAAAGCACCATAAGAGATCCAACTTCACAACATCATTTCGGATTCATTCACAGCAATACAATCTCACAACCGGTAATTCACACCTACAAGCTCACAGACTGGACTTGCATGAACAACTCAAGCTCCAGATGCAACCTAAAAGCCATGAGTTCCTTACCTGCGCGGATCGTACACCTTCCGCTTTCTAATTCGCTCTGGACTGTGGCTGTCCTCGGCCGGTAGTGAGTTTGACCTCCTGTGACGGTGCTTCTTTGCCTTCCGCACCAATGCAGAGACTTGCTCTCTAGGCTTTGCCAGCAGGGACGGAAGGGGAGAGTCCATCTTGTATGCTTCCGGGCAACTTGAAGTGGAGCTTTAGGACCTACTTGCAAGTAGCACAACAATAACTTAACTTGCCTTCCCTGAACTCTACAGGAAACCTTCCTCAAGCAGTTGTGTCCTCAAGAAAAGAAAGTCGAGCGAGAGGGACAACTCCGGTAGCACATGTACATGTATCAATTAGGCAATCGGACAAAATCAATGCACCCATACCAATTGACACTAACTCAATGTGAACGAGCACTGCTTTAATGCGCACGGCCCATTCACAATTGTGCATCTCAACCTTGATTCTGCAATTGCTTCAATGGTTGAAGGCTGCGAGGCGAAGAAGAGAACCCTTTGATCCAACTACACTCGATCTCCAGAGAGGCACAACCCGCATACTGCCCTCAATCTGCCAATTCAAAATCGCCATGAGCTCTTTTCTTCTGCGCTAAAATTGGCCCAGAAGCAATGCGGGAGCGACAATGCCCATGCCAGCTTGTCACCAAACATGAACTTCGGAAGGGCCAGCCTGGGCTGTGCCATGATTTTCGAACGATCTGGGGCCATCGCAGAGGCTGGATTCAAGAACGCAAGCGGGTTTTGCGGTAATGAGTCAGAGAAGAGGGGCTGAAAATGCTGAAGATGTTCGTTGGCAGGATCTGCACAGAGATTCAGCTTGATACGGTTTCGCAGATAGGTAGCAAGATTCCAATCAGCACTGGCGAAGGATTTGCAACCATATGCCATTATGTTGTCAGCAGCATACGAGGCCCCACTAAAGGCATACGATTCTGAACAGCCGGAAAATTTAATTAGTCGTTGCGCGAGTCTGTACCTTTAAAAGCCGGTTGTCTGTCTTCAAATGCAAGTCAAAACGAATGAAATGCGGCTGCTAGTGTCAATATCCTGTCCTTGAGGTTATAACTTCTTACGCACTTCCGAGGAGATATTATTGAAGTTTTGGGGCCATATGCCGCTAACTAACCTGCTTCACTTGTAGGAGTTCGTGGAGCCGGGACAGACCCCCGGTTGACCTGTGGTTCCCCGAGCAAAAATGCTTGCACGGCCTGCCGCCTGTCACCCCCTAATATTACCCCGGCCTGCTGCCCGGCCATCTAGGACGGCGGGGCTTGAGTTTCCGCGGGTCCCCAAGCCTGTTGGGCGCGGCCGAATTGCTGCGCGCGCGACGGCGACCGGCCCGGGCCCACTGCACTCCCAATGTCGCATGCGGGCAGCAAGGGGCACATAGCTGCCGAAACTTTAACACTAGGACCGTAGCTAAGTGTGACCATATGGTAACGCTTATTTTTTTCAGAAGTTACGCAAAAACCCTATGAAGACACTGGATATAAGTGCTCACATTACTCCTGGTTATTCTAGGGGTTATGGTTGAAAAAGTAAGTGTGATAGGCAGGTTGAACTCCAAGGCCAAGTGCTTGCTGCCAGCACATTTCAATAAGAGGTCCCAAAACCCTAATATGAGGGGAAATAAGCGTGACCATATGGTAACGCTTAGGAAAAGCGGTGGTTTTCATACCAAACCTACACGGAAACTTTTCAACCTTGTCAGGGGCCCTTATTGGGTCATGTTCAAGTTCTCTAAAACTTGAAACCTCCAAAAACCTCTGTGACGTCATCAGCCCAAGTTGCTAACAATGGTCAAACAGGAGACGTCAGGCTGGGGACAAATTTGAGGCAAAAAACCCCTGTGAAACCCATGTTAGAATGACGTCAGCTGGTTCCTTTTGACCAATGTCGTTCCTGGGTATGGTTAGGGGATACCTTAGGGTCAATGTTGACCAGCCATAGTCCAAGGGTTTGGGTTTTTGTATAAACCCACAGGGTTTTACCCAGTCAATACTTAAGCGTGACCATATGGTCACGCGTTACCATATGGTCACAGTTACGGTCCTAGTGTCAACTTTGGCAACTTTCGAAATCGGACACCGGACGGTCGTTGTCCGCAGTCCTTATTTTGGGACGCGGTTGGTACCGGGCCTGCTTTTGCCGGACTAAATAATGCTCGGGTTAGCCTGCAAACCACATTAAAATCCTAAGAATAGTGACTTAGCCGTTAGTAGGAACCCTAATCTGAGAGCAGTCACAGGAAAGGGAGTAACCCTAACAAACCGTCACAGGAAGTGGCGTAACCCTAACACACTATCACTGCTTTGTAGCGCGAGACCCTAAGGTCACTAGGAGTGCCCGGTTGCTTACCACTCGGACCGTACGGTACTGAGGACGGTACCGGACTCGGCCCGTGAAATGTGGCAGCAAGTTGGAGTGTGGAATCTGGATCCTGCGGACGGTACACGATCGAACGGTGACACGCATATGACTGTCCGCAGTCCGACGTCCGATTTCGAAAGTTGACAAAGATTCGGCAGCTTTGGCCGTTTTGCATGCGGGCAGGCAGGGCCGCAGCCCAATGACTGCTTATATATCAGCTTTTGCCCGAGCTGAGCTTTGAAACCGAGACACCTCACGACATTGTAATTTGTCTGAGGATCGTATCCTCCGGGCTTTGACAACGACCGGGATCACGTCTTATAGGATCTAACAATGGTAGATGCCATGATGTTGTCTTTCAATAAGGGTCAAGCCAGTGGTCCATTAAAAATTCAAACCGTACTAAGGCAGCTTCCACTGGCAACATGGCATCCTATTATATAGGATCCGACGACTGGCAGCTAGAGCCGGAGTACTAAGATGTCCGCATGCTTCTACTTTTCTTCGAAGCTGTTGCAGTGCGGTGACACGTTAGTACCATTCAGAAGATTGAAGCAAGTGAGTCGTCAGTCGATCTTTCAACGACACACGTTTACGTTTTTGGCGCTTTCTCCCCAGCTTAGGTGTGGACAAACCGGATAGTACGTTGCACTCGATTGGCACAAGGAAAGGGATCAAGCTAGCTCAGAATGATCACATCAGACATTGCATCTCTTCTTTTCAGGTCGATACAGATGTTAGCACTGCCTACCTCCGATCGAAGCACTGCTTTGGGTGCCAAATCAAAGACGAAGCTTCAAAGCTCTTCAACCTTCATGATCAAATGTCACATGAAGGTAGATTGCATGAAGCAAGTAGCGAAGCGCATTACGAAGGATCCCGGCCATTCCTGCTACCACTGTGACCGAGTGTGTGCATCAGTAGTGCTGACGTCTTCTGTTCCACGTTGTCAGCCCCAATTTGTGCACACTACCTAGGCTTCTATTCGCCTTCAAGCTCGGAAAGCAATCTAACCCTATCCGCTCTTCTGCTCGCACTAAGAAGCCAAACCAACATCTGATTGCAGAACTGCTAGTCACACAGGTTCACCGTGGGCAATGACGCCTATCGAAGAATAAGGTGTTTTATTCGAACAAGTTGTCTCCATAAAATATTCTGCTGGAATAAGTTAACGTCCGACTTGACAACAAGGGGGGCAGGCCGGGTGTACACGAGATGTAAGCCACAGTGCCCCTAGCCCTGCTGGCCCAACGAAGATCACATCATTATCCCCGACCCGATCCTCGCTTCAACAGCTGTCCGTGCTTAGACCCACGACCCGCGACCCACGACGGCTGTCTCCATGTTTCATCTTTTCATGTTTTCTCTTCGTTTCCACGTTCATCACCGGCCATTTTAAACGCTAACCGGCTGGACATGATCCCCTCTCTAAGAACCGTCCCCTTCCCTTGCGCCGCATTGCCCATTCCTCTTTCCATTCATCCCTCCGATTACCGTTCACCTAACCGCGCAATCGACAATGGACTCACTACGAGACATTTACAACAGGCGGCGCAGCATCGCGGGCAGGCTCCAGGCCGCGGCCGCCCTCGCCTTGAGCGCGTTGCGCGCGCGCGCGGTGTCGAGCAGGGTCGTCGACGAGCGTTCAATTCCGTGCGACTGCGCGTAGAACTCCAGCAGCTTGCGGTTGCCCACGCGCCGCGAGAAGATGCTCTTGCGGATGCTGCCGTGGACGCCCCAGTTGGCGTCGACCTGTGGGCGAGCGACACGTGGCGTCAGCTGACTCGCGCCCACGAGTTTGGAAGTCCGAAGATTAGTCTTGACTGGCGCCCGAAAGCATCGGAGGGATTGACAAGGTTCGTGGGGTCTAAAATAAAGATGCCAGAAACGGTCCAATGATTCCTGGGGAGAAAACAATTCGAAAATGTTTCCATCAGAGAAAGTTTAATGAAACGTCAACCTTGCCCCTTGGCCGACGGTGGAACCGACGGCTGTGCACACGGCGACACTCATTTGGTCATTTCGTCCTTCTGAGTTTCGACTGTCGTATTGTCGAAAGCCCGCCCTCACCACTTGGCTGATGCTGTAATCGACGGCGGTGCTCATGATGGTGACGGCTTCGTTCTCCGTTAGCGCGAACAGGTCCATCAGAAAAGAGCGCGTCTCGTTGAACGCGTTCTTGAAGGCGAGATTCAGGTCGTCGCCGAAACCGGGGGAGCCAACCGTGCTGGGAACCGGCAACTCGTCCAAATAGTTGAGGTAATTGTACCTGGTCAGGCAGGGTGAGCAATGGTTGTCGAGCAGCATCCTTTAGGCAAACCGCACTAGGAAGCGTCATAAGGTTTGGCAACATCAGGGGTTTCCGTGACTGGTTGAGGCCCGCACTACGCTCTGCAATCAGATTCGGAGTTCGCCCGCCCTTAACCAGCCCGTCCTTACTGCCGGCTTGTCACACCAATTGAGGTAGGTTCTGAGCAGCGGTAAATCGGATACCTGGCGACAAATCATTGTCTCTCTAATACAAATAATAAGAACGAAAGACCCAGGACGAAAATCGATGAAGTTGAAATCAACCTTGATGTCTTGCCGAAGTCTGTGCGCACAAAGTTTGTTCTCAGCAGCGGGGACACACTCTGAAAACGCCTTTGTTTCCCCATGTACTCCACACGAACGGCAAAACAAACAAAACAAACCAGACTCTGGAACAGTCATTTCTCGTTGCAAAGTATCCCCTTTAACGGAGAACAATGGCCTTCAAGTAAAATTCGCTTCGAAATTCGGAGCTCACCCGTGCACGACGTATTCGGTGGCGGTCTCGAGCAGCGGGAAGGTGAGCTTGCTGACTTCGGGCGGCAGGTCCGCCTGCTTGATGGTCGTGATGCGGACCGTGACCGTCATGGACGTCTCGATCGCGGTGCCGGACAGCTCGCTGTCGCCCTGCGAAGAAGATGCTGACGTCAGCTTGTGACGTAATCCGGGTGGTGTGGGGGTGCGACATTGGTGCGCAACACTCAACTGCCAAACGAGAATCGGCTTCCGAAATATCTCAGAAAACTTCGGATCCTTTGCTGGTGAAGGTACAAAGAGTAAGCGCCAGCAATGCTTTGAAGAGGAGCTGTTGAAGAGGTCCGACAGAGGGCGGCCATACGCACACGTCAACGTTCGCTGCACGCCGTTCATACCGAGTCTTTGCTCTTCACGTACGATCATGCTGCCCCGTCGAATCTAAGAAGGGCCTCAACGCCTCGCGCAGGGGGCAACCTAGCGTCAACTCTTTGAAACCACAAAGTTAGGCCCTATGGAGGTTAATTCGTGAGCAGGTTTCCTTCGACTCTCACCTGGGCAGCGTGAGTGTCAGCAATCACGAACTTAGCACCGGGCTCCTCGATTGCTGCAAACAAGAGAATACGTGGCTCGTTTTTCTTCAAAAAGAAGTCCTGGCAAGGAACGTTGAACAACCCTCTTGAGCTTGCAGGGTTTAAGCAGCTACTGACGGGCAAAGGAGTCTTTGTTTTCATGCTCCAGAGGACGCGTCTCTTGACCGCGACCCTTTGCGATCGTGAACGTTTGCATCCTGCGACTGGACTCCGGTTCAAAGGTCGATCCGAGCCTCTCAGAAGTGCTAACGAGGTCCCCGAAATCGAACGTAAGAACCGCCCAAATCAGCAGGCGACCAACAGGTGTGCTTACTGTAGTACATGGTCGCCCCCGCGCCGATCCTCCAGTCGTCGACGTTCCCTCCAAAGCGGCTGGGGGGAATGGTGTTGGCGCCCATTGTCCCGTTAGGAGCGCCCTTAAGGTAGTTCTGGCCGTTTGCAGGCATGACACCTGGCACAAATGCAGCCTGATTGGTTAAGGCCTGCACCTATTTTGAACGTGCATAACAGGTGGCAACCGAGAAGAAAGTGGTTGGCTGTAGCATGATCAAGTCGCCGTTGCCGCACCTGTATCTCAGCAGAACGTATGACCGGTTGGCTGTGTCTCGTCTGCAGGCATGGTGTTTTGGGTCCCCTATCATTGAATCGGCTGTGGAAAGAGTCAACGGTTGCTGGCATGTTTCTTGCAAGTGACGATGTTTATATTTCAAGGGCTCAAACGGTTCCCCATGAGAAGGAAATGTGAAACCCATCTCCCGTCCCTGTAGAAATGTCCCCGGAAACTGAATCCTTGCCTTTCAGTGGCTTGACTTCGCGAGTCTTGTAGCGCTTTCCCGTTTAGGATGGGTGTCTGAGCGGCTATAATACGTACGATTCGCCCCGAAAAGCGACTGAATGGTGGACATTTGCACTGAAAAATCGAATCTTCGAAGAAACTGCCCTGCTGCTCGCTTTCTTACCCATGACTCCGGTGTGCGGGCGCAGGGGGATGCGGAAGTCGAGGTCTGCCGCCGCGGTGTATGCGATGGGGTCACTCTGTACATTGCGAGGACGGGCTGGATGAGACGATGCTGGCCTTTCGAAAGTGCATTTCCGTGAACCGCCTCTGATGTTTCAAAAACGTACGAAAGCAGAACATCGAACTTGCCCTCGACAAACACCCGAAGGAATGCGACGCTAAAAAAGCCGAACTTAGCAGAATCAAGCGAAATCCACGGGGAAATAGGCGTGCAAAGAGATGTAGCGAAGCGAAAGGTCCTCAAGAGGTGCTTTTAAATTTTAGAAATTTTCCCACGCAGTGACACGCTCTTTCCCAAAAGCTCACACCCCAAGTGAAGGGGTTCAAACGAATAACAGGACCCGCAACGCACCTGGTTCAGGATTGTCTGGAAGCCTACGGGGTACGTGATCTTTGCGTTGCTGTTCACTCCATAGCTGCAAAACACAACAGAATACAATCAGACAAGCCTCCGACAGAGCTGAGCCGAGCTGCGATCCCTGCGTTCATGCAACCAGAGCAAGAGTGGCTCCTTCAAACTGGCGGTTACTGTAGGACAAAAGAGCCGCCGTGCTACTTACGACGTTAACCCGAGTTGAGCCCTTGCAACAGGGACGAAAAGAAAGAAGAACCGCAGAGCACCGAAAAACTGCAGAAGCGAGCACCTTGTTGTTCCAATTTGGAGGTCCATCCACCAGATGTGGATTTCGGTTAGTTACATATCACAGGCACAACGTGATCAGCCCACTGGAATGTCGTGACGGGCGCCAAAATCGGGTCAGCAGTCTGGATCTTCTGAGCAGGTGTTTTAAACGCAAAAGTGGGAGGACTTTTGCAAGGGGGTAAGTGCTCACTCGACGGCGTGCGGGACGATGACCCCCCCATCCACGTTCTGCATGGGCAGGTTGCCGCGGCCTGCGGGGTCGATCGTTTTTGGCACCGTGAACTGGTACTGGGGAGTCGCCCTGCGTCAGCGTGACGTCGTCGTTTAGCGTCTCATGAATCAAAAACGCTTGCCGCATTCCACGAGGGTAAAGAGCATGCGACGGCCCTTTTCCGTACCGAGACTGCCGTCGATACCACAGGGATCAAGGAGTTGCTAACAACTGGAAAAGAAGCACAGCAGTGAGCTGGCATCACAAACCAAACTCCTTTAACAGAGCAGATCTGATACGACCCTTGGGCCTCGTTCTACAGAATTCGTTTCTACGAGACACAGGATCTTAGCGATCGCTGCCAGGGCGCAGGAGAAGGCTTCCAAACCGAAGCAGAAAGCGGCTCTTACCACCAGCCCTCCTTGTCCTCGTTGATCTCGTATACGGTGATGGTGGAGTCGTTCCACGGGGTGCCGTCACGGTGACCCACGTCGGGCCGCGCAATGTACCTGCAATCCGACCCAATCGCTTCGCTTCTTAAGTCTCGATTTTACGTTGAGTTACGTGTATGTTGAGTTAGATCAGTACCCCGGGCACAAACAAACTAAAAACCTAAACCCAAATTTAACGTGCTCCGCACCCGTACCCACCCTAAACCCCCAAACCAACCCCACCCGTCTCCCGGGCATGACCTAACTCAACATAGCCGTAACTCAACATAAAATCGGGACTACTCTTCGCTTTGAGGGTAACGTCCGTGAAAGCATTGAATGACTTCGACGCACGAAGAACAGCTTCGCCCTTTGCTTCGCTCGCCTGCTGAAATGCTAGGATTTGTTGGCTGGCTTAAGAAACAAGCGGTGCTTCCAACCAATGACCAGGTATACCGCTTCATGCCATCAGGAATAAAAGGGTTTCCCAGACAATGGTCGTCGCTCTGAAAGATCGACGAGGACACTGCTGACTCGGCGAACAAAGCTTCATTGATCTCCACAAGCACAGAACATGATCACTCCGAGGATTGGTGTCAACGAAGGTTGATTCGGAGAATTCCTTTCTCCAAAACGGCGGCTTTAGATTCAAACGATGTCCGAGCAACTCACCCGAAGTTGGCGATGCGGTTCACACCGTAGCACTTGCCGCTCACCGGGTTGAGGCGGGGCTTAATAGACAGGATCTCCACCTGTAAGGATTGCCGAGCATGTCAACAGATTGTCAAAATGCGTCATGACATATACTCTGCCACCGAGACAGACTTTTTGAGATGGCTGCTCCTTGAGGCAACTTGCAACAGCTTGCAACCAAATACTGTGCAAACTTCAGAAGTCGAGATCCTGACCACGTTCACATTTCCCACGCACCTGAAGTACGTCGCCTGGCTCCGCTCCGCAAACGTATATTGGCCTGCGGGAAAGAACCATGACGACTTCAGAAACCGGACCGCCCAATCTTCGTGTAGCTTGCTTCCGTACTCTGTGGAATCTTCAGTAAAGACTGGCATGCCTACTGGAAGTAGAGTGCCGCTTAAGCTTAAGAACAATCGTATGAAGCAAAGCGTCGGATTGCAGGGCAGAACCTCGCCCCAGCATAGATCAGCCGGAATTCTCGTCAGGAAGTTCCATCCTGCCAACCAGGAGAGAGGAAAGCTGCCAAAAAGCTGAAGCAGAGAACTTAGTGCTTGTTGCTCCATCAGACTCCAGAACATTGTCCGTATCCAGTCGCAGGCAGACTTCGTTGTAAGCTCCGTTTTGACTCCGCCGATATGCCCCCAAATTTTCTTGAATTGACTAACGGGCATACTTATAATTGCTAGGAAGCTCATGTCCCAAAGCTCGATCATCGCCATGCCTGCGCTTGATGGACGTTCTTACAAACCGGTACACGTGGCCACAGAGTGACACTCACCCGGTCACGATGTGAGCGCCAGACCCAGGATATTGCGGTACATTCTTCTCAGTGACACTTGTATTGGTTGGCCTGCACGATCAGAAGGAACCTCCAGTTGGTCGGGAGAAGGAAAACTCCGTCCTTTTTCTTCTCAAGCAGCTGCACACCGTCTGAAAAGGTGGACTTGATGCTCTTTGAGGCATGCATACCAACCAGCATCTGGTCCCGAGAGAAATTGCAAGGTTCGATTTGTTTTGGAGGCCAGTTGTGTGCATCTAGCCAGAAGATTTTCCACTTCTAACGGCCCAGAATTGCAATGATGCACTTGCTGAGAGCCAAAAGGATTCGAATTTGCCAATAGTCCAAAAGAGTCGTCCATGTTTTGTGCACTCGGGGCGCGTACGTGTGAATACGGCGTTCTGCGCAGGGAATCTTCTGAGCGAGGGTAAGCTTTTCACACAATGGGGAGGTTTCATATTCGAAATCCATCTGCCAAACAAAGGAGAGCAGTTTTATGACACTGACTGTCATACAGTGCTATAAAGTATCAGCACACAGGCCAAGGCGCCACCAGACCTCCAATGCTCAATAGGTCATAGCAAAAGTGAGTTGCACGCATGTTTGTAGATGCCTTTCCAAAAGTCCTGGGTTGATTCCACGAGCTGCTTACCAGTAGTAAATGTCTTCAATGCCAGGATCACCCTGCAGTAAGAAAATAGAAGCTCTGGATGAGAAGTAACTGAATATGCAGCGCATAGGACTTATCCCTGTCTTCTTTGCTTTGTTTTGTCTACTTCAAGATTCAGGTCACCTGCATCTAAGAATAGGAACCAGAGACCCCAGGACAGGGGGGCTGCTTGACAAGTCCACATTTTTTATCCAGCAGTTAATCGCCATGCAAGCTGTGCTGTGACACAGGTTGTGCAAAGTTGCGGCACTACGTTGCACCTTAATACACAGGTTATTTTGTCTTCTGTAGTCACACACACTGTCAGCTTGCTGGATCAGTGACTGGAAAGACATTCTCAGAGAGAAAGAGAGTGGTACTTTGACATGAAGGCATTTGGAAAAGTTAATGGGGCCTTAGAATGATACCGCAAGCTGACCTGGATCATTTTGGCGTACTCGTTCCCCGCCTCGTGTGTGATCACCTCCACCGTAATGATGTCCCCTGACTGGACATATGCAACAGGGTCCTTGAAGAGATCGTAGAAGCCCCTGCAGTTGATAGTAAAAGGCAATGTCTTTGAGATGGGGGATGATGAGAGAACGATACCCTTTTGTTAAAAGAAGATTGGCTGAAGTGATCGTACAACATAGTGTTGCGATCCTTCTTTCGACCCCAATGATCGGGAGCTTCATTCAAAGCTCAGCCATTCAAATGGAAACTTTCTGCACAAACGACGGTCTTTTGGAAATGCTGAGGCTGCCGCTGGCAAATAAAGATGGAAGCAGAAAGGGTTCTGTTGCCGTACAGACTTTGTTGGATTCCAGTCTTCAAGTGTAATAGGAACATTCACATTCAGAGGACTTGACTCTAAACATGTCCCGCCTTTCCTGGCAAGAGAGCTATGGTCAGCTGCAGTTCAAGTATCTGAGGTGAGCCTTTACAACCCTGCCTCAGATCTGAAGAATCGGTGAGGTGCTCACAGACTGAGGGGCTCAGGGGCAAAAAGAAACTGATTGCAATGCACTTCAAGGATGTGTTGAAATGTATGATGGCATCACTTGTGAAAATTGTTCAGAGCAGCATTGCTTGCATCCAGCACACAGACATTCAATTCCAGGCCTTGTGACGGAGATGATCCACCCCGCTCTGGCCAATGCCATGAGATCCCCATCCCTTTCACCAGCGGGTTATCATCAAGGCCATGTCAACCGCGCATTCTCCAATGGTATTCCTTTTCTAGCAGAGTAGCACAGTCACTGTCCGCCAGACTTCCATCAGCAAATGTGTAGAAAGATCTGAAAACCAAATCGAGCTCACCATCTCACAGTGTCCTTGTTTGCAGCGACATATCTTGTGGACGGCGCAGAGCAGTTTCCTGGAAGGACCGGGCTGGTGGGGGCCGCCGCAGGGCCCTGCGCGAGCGCCGGAGCTACAAAAACGCAGCAGATCAGGAGCGCGCCAACCAAAAACAGGGCCCCGTTGGAAGCAGCCATGGCTAAGGCAATTGCGGATCGCTTTGCAAGATCGTGGCGCGCAAAGTTGTTTGAGCAAAGCAAGGATTGCAACCGGAGAGCGTGGCGATTGAGCTCAATTGGGCTGGCTGGAGCTGTTTTGCTTCATGATTGGACAAGATGATGGCAATTCCTGCAAGTACCGCATATGCACAGCTTCGGCAGTATTTTCCCTGAATTTTGGCCCTGCATTTTGGCCTCCTTGTTTGAGTTCTGACAGTGGATCCTGTGGCTCCTCCGGTACAAGGTCCAGGTGGCAGGAAGTGATCAGGGGTCGAACCAAAGTACAGAAGAATCAACAATTCTGCAGTACAGTTTCTATCCTGTTTCTACCGCTATTCAAGCTACCGGTAGTAGTAGCACGGGCTAGCTCAGGCTGCTGATTTTAGCACCGCACAACCTCGGTGAGTACCTAGCAAACGCACGAGTATCGTAGGTATAGGTAGGCTGTAGCTCCTTTCAGCGTGCTGTACTTGCCACACAAAGCCTACTTCTGTAGACTGCATTGCACTGTGCACACATTGTGCAGTAGGTACTACATATCACCTACCTATCTGTGGTAGCCTCCTAGAGGAGCCTGGACTTGACAACGCAAGCGAGCATTTCGGCTTTCCGTCGCCGCTTCTCAGCCTGAAATGCATTTATGACGCAGCTACCTTACTGGCTTCAAAACCGCCACGATTGCAATCACGTGGTGCACATGGAGCACCAATCTTCCGCGGTAATGGTCGTACATCGGATATACATTTGCTTCTACCGTTACCATAGGGTTCTTTTAACAAGGAGCTGGTATACACACTGCTCAGTCTGCTGTAAACAACCCAGCATGTGAGCTGACTGCGTACAGCCTACAGCCTCAGGTGACCGTGAAGAACGTTCTCAGCTCTGCAAGGCGTTTCTGCAAGGCGCCTGAATTGCACTGGTAGAGCAGAGATCTAAAAGTGGGAGATGATACGGAGAAAAGGCGAGCATCGTCGCAACAGCTTGAAGGCATGACCAGCTGAATGCTAGTGCTGTGATTCTGAGCTAAAGAAGCAACCATTGGTACTTGTATCTCAACAGCTTTGTAGTATCTGAAATGAGCGGTCCAAAGCAGAAGAAGGTGCTAGCGTCTCTGCCCGGGGCGGGCCCAGAACCCATCTTTGAGAGTGCGCGCTTCCAATCGAGATTTAGGGTTTTCACCATTCTTTTCACCATAGGGGCCACTTGTGCGCTGGTGACGTCAGACTTTGGGGACAGGGACCATGTATTCAGTGGGGTGAGCTTTCTCTGCTATCGTTTCTTATTCTTCAGTATGATGTTGGTTCTGACGGAAGTGGTGGTTGTGTCTGTTAATATATCTAGATTTGAATTAGATGCTGGTCTCCAAAAGTGTTGAAAAGCGGCTGTGACACCTCATGGTCCAAAAGGTGGTGTGATATTGGAACCTGTGGACGATTGGACATTGTCTTTCGAACAGAGTTGCAGACTTTGAACCGAGGGCCACTCCAACCTATACTCTTGGATCAAATTGCGATCTGACTTGGTTTCAAAACGGTGGTGGTGTCAAAGGTTCTCTTGGAAACGGGCTGCGGTTGACTGGCCTTGGGTCTACATTGGCTCGTGAATGTGGTGTATTCTGAGAAATTTGCAGAGATTGTCCCGTATTGGCCTTGGATGCTCCTTGTTTGCAACTTAACCTGATGACCTTCCAAACCACATGCTTGACCAGAATTCTAGTGTCAGCGGAACGTGTTCAACGTTTCTTTACAATCTCATCCGGCAAGTTGAAGGTATGGCTTTGGGCTGAATAGCTGAGGGTATTACTGCATTTTGGGAAGGCTCATCAGGATTGCGATTTGCTTTTATTGAATTTCCTCTCACCATCATTGCATTGGGCACGACAAGCGGATGGTGGTGACAATTGTCGTCAATCCCAACAACTCTGGTTTTCAGAGGGGCATCTGTGGCTGGTGAACCTTATTGTGCCACCCATATACAAGAATAGCGCGTTTTGATTTATAGCCAGTCCCTTTTGCATCAATATAAGCCGCGCTGTCCCATCAAATGAACAGAACACTGTTCCGTTTCTTGCAGGTCAAGCGCTTGATCGGACAGGGCCTGGACCGCTTGTTCCAGTTGGACGAGAAAGATCTAGAGGAGGTACATAGGCGTGCAGCAGAAAAGCGGGCGCGTGGCGGGCAGCTCTGAGTGGCATCTGTGTGGCTCTGAGTGGGTCCCGAACACTGCTGCAACTTCCGACGCCCAGCTGCTGTCACAAAGGGGCACTTGGGGCACGGCATTCGAAAGATTAGCAACAACAAAACGTTGACAGCAGAAAGAGTCTGACTGCCGGATTTCTCAAGCTGAGGGCTCATGCGCAAAGCCGCAAGGCTGGACACCTGTCACCTTAGTAAGCATGAGATCCTGACGATGGACTAGTTCCCGGAGGTCAGACAGCTGTCAAAGACTGGGATCAGCCAGGAGGCTTCGTGATGGGCACGGTAGAGCTGTGCCGACTCAGAGTCGGCTCACTCTCGGGTCTCGGTGCTGAGGCCGAATGTTTGGCGGTCAATCAAAAAGAATCCATCCCTGGGGGGCTTAGATGTAGCAGTAAGAGTAACTCCAGTTTTGTAAAAGCTTCTAGCGGACTGAGGGCAGCTTTGTTCGACAAGCAAACAGCGCAAAGGACAAGGTGTCTTTGCGAAAAACATCGAGGAGCTCCCCTTGGATTAACAAACTGGGCCTACCTGGCCGCAGCTGGTGTTCAGGTTTGTCGATTCTCAAGGGGAATAGTAAGCAGCACTGGTTCTTACAGCAGTGGTCCTCGTCTAAGATCAGCGCTGAGAGTCTCAGCTCCAGAGAGTCCAGCAAGCACTGTAGAGATTGTCCCCAATGATAAAACCATACCAGCAAGCAGCATAGAACTGCGACAAGAGGATGAGAAGATACAGAGGCTTCGAGAGTGGCTCCTGCAACTAGGATGGGACGATTGCGGGCTCGCTGTTTTCGGGGGAGGCGTGGGAGGCTATGCTGCGTATGCGAAAGAGGAAGGCGTCGAAGAGGGAGACGAGATTGTGAGAGTGCCGGAACCGGCGCTCATGACTGTAGAGGTGAGGGCTCGTATCTCTTCTTTTTGCTTTGAACCTGGCTTCTTTAGAGAGTGAAAATCAAAATAGTATGCGGAAGGCTGATGAGATTTGCGATCTGTGGGGTCGATGTTTCACACAAGTTCGTTATGGAGGGAGCGAGTTTCTTTTCTGCCTGCTTTTCTACTTTCTTTATCGGCAAAGTGAAATGACGTCGCGCGTTTAGACCCTTTGGCTGGTGATAAACAATCCAGTCTCAACAAACGAGTGCCTGAAACCGTTTGCTGCATGACAGGCAGGGGAGGCAAAACCATTCCTTGCCAAAACCAGTTCGCCCATGACAAGAACCGGTCGTGTGGCTCAGAAAGCCACACCATTTCTGCTTTGTTCTGCCATTGTCTCAATGCAGTACTGAACGCTTACGATCCAATCTGATCCGAACGCTTACGAAACGATCTGATCCGAAAGACACAATCCCTTCGTAAACGAGCCTCCGATGTCGTATCCGACGTCAGTGCTTTCATCGCAACCGGTAATCGAGAAAAATCTGTCTCTGAAATGGCGCCTGATTCTTGCAGACCGCCGCGCGCTGCCCCCTTCTCGGGCCCCTCATTCTCGCCCACGGCCTCACCCCCTGGCAAGCGCTCTCCGCGCACCTCCTTTGCGAACGCGCATGCGGGGACAGCTTTTGGGCGCCGTACGTTTCTGCGCTCCCGTCCGAATCGGACATGGAGTGGGCGCACCCGCTGCTTTGGGCGACCGAGGAGAGGCGTGAGTGGCTAGAGGGGTCGCCGACGCTCGGGGTGCTGGAAAACAGGCTCGAGCAGTGCAGGTATGAGCTTGTGCTGTGCATACGAATCTCACTCGTCGAAGGCGAACGGAAAATGTAGGGCTTGTGCCAGGGTGCCGTGTCCTCTTCTGTTCCGCAGTGATGAGGCCGTCTTATAGCACAACCACGGATTATGCTTCCTTTTTCGAGCGCTTCGAACGTGATACTTCACGGAAGACACAATCCTGCAAACGCCCACTTTGAGCTTCAATCTGTTTCTGATTTCGTAGGCTCTACACTTCATAGCTTCAATCATCCATCCGCAGAGTCTGGCGCAATCTTTGAGCTCATGATCCGTCGTTTGTCGATTCAACTTCAGCAGGAAATTGTGTGGCACTTTTTTCTTAATCATTTACCACCCGTCACCATGAAGCCGACAAACGACCACCATTTATGATCAGGTCAGACTGGGAGGCGCTGGAACAGGCCGGTGTGTCCGCAGCCCTTGCGGACGAGTTCGGACGGGACGTCGTGACGGAAGCGTCCGTCCGGTGGGCGGCCGCGATCCTTCTCAGCCGGTCCTTTTCGCTAGACTTAGATCTTGACAGGGACGGGGTAAGCTTATTTTCCTTCCTTCTCCTTTCTCCCGTTAAATATTTCATGGTTCGCGGCAAGGCTTACTGCACGATTTCCGCCTTCTCCTTGGAGATGTTCTGACAGGTTTGAAGGTGCTCTTTCCGGTGGAATTGCTAGGAGGGTAGTCCTGAACCTTTGGAGTTGACTTTCTCTGTGAGAACGTGGTATCTCTTGTGGCCTGAGTGCCGCCCGACCTTGGCATACCCAGTTTGACTCCGCGTAAAGGATTCAGAACGTTCCCGCTCATAAACCGACTGCTTCGTCTGGATACCACCCACCGTCATCCCCTCGATCGCTGTTCCTCGAACGCTCGTGCAATCTTATCGTAGTTCCTGTTTCTTCTCTTCGGTCCCAATTATGGAAACCCATGAAATCTTTCGTTGCAGCCAAGGCTCGCGCTCGTCCCGTGGGCCGATCTCCTCAACCACAGCAGCGAAGCGACCGGGGCCTCGTGCCTGGTGTTCGACGACGAGACACGTGTCGCCACCCTGAGGGCCCACACCGACTACTCCGCCGGTCAGCAGGTCTTCGATTCTTACGGCCCGGGACTCTCCCCCGGGCAGTTGTTTCTTGACTACGGGTTTGTCGACTGGGAGAATGTACCGGTTCTTGTGGAATTGCCGGCGTCAGTTCTCGGGAAGGTGAAGGGGAAGGCGAACCGGTCGCTGCTGCGAAGAGTGGGGCTTCCACAAGGTAAGCGAGCGGCGATGTTCTACTGAAGATGTCGTCTCTTTCATAGTTGGAAGCAGGAATGTCGCTGCACTGGAGTACGTTATGCTTGAAGTTGGCAAAGCAATTCAGAGCTCACCTTGGAAGACTGTTCCATTGACATGCGGTTTTACGGCTGGCGCCGCTGATGCTGATATCGCTTGCTAAGAGTGGGCCTGAAGTAGATGAGGACGGAAGGATTCAGTGAACAAGAACGCATATCCGACGCTTTTCTGCAGGACAGTCAATCATTGCTGCTCGGACGCTACAGCTCGCAGCGTCCTTCCATCTCTTCGCTCTTGTACAATCTTCAACCGAAGGCAAACCTCCGAGTCGGTTCTAGTCGAAGATTATTATTTCCGACCACGTGGTCAAAGCTGTAAGTGCAGAAGGCCAGCGGGCGCCCCGTAGACACCAAGCGGGGTTTTCCAGCTTTCTTTTCTTGCAAGACTCTGCAGGACCAGCACACTTTCAGAAGCATTTTTAGTACTGTCGAAACATTCCAGAATCATTCTTGCCGTTATTTCTGCAGAGAGCACGCTTTTTACCCTCTCCCCCTCCGGTCTCGACGACACTCTGCTCGCGTGGACGCGCGCGGCAGTGGCGACGCCGGCCGAGCTCGCGGCTGCCGGATGGACGCCCAAGAACTGCGGCCCTAGAGCCGCAGCGCGCGCGCTCGCGAGCTTCGCGGAGCCAGTCGGGAGGCGGAACGAGCTGCAGGTGGGCGCGGCGAGAAAAGACCATCTACTTTTTTCAGTGCTGCGCCATCTGTCAGCCGGAATAGCTTGTCGTTTTAGGTTAGGGGCTTCTGGATTAGCACGAGATAACGACGGACATCGACAGAAGTAGGGACTCGACGAATTGTTCTTGGTTCTTGCTTTTTGTGGGACGACGAAACGGGGGGTGTCAACTTTGTGCCGGCGCTTTTCTTTGTAGTATCTGCAGGGGCACGGATTGGAGTCTTGCGTGCTGATCGACTCTGCTAACTCTTGCTGCTTGCTGGTAACATCAATTCCCGCACTTAAGAGGTATTGGAACGAGGCTTTCGGTGTGTTTCCTGAGGGCTGGTTCTGCTGTTGATCTCAAAAGGGCCCGCGTGAATTCGCTTTGGTGCGGGGACGACTGACCAAATCGATCCAACCCGTCGTTCGGCCCCAGCTGTATAAGATAGGTGCACAGAGGGTGACTTATTAATCATGAACGAAAGTTGCGAGAACTCTGAAAGGGATGTTGAAGGAAATGCCGTCACATATTTGAAAGGCACTGTGCATTTTCGTCACCTTACATACATAAAGAGCTCTTTTTTCGCCTGTGGCAGGGTAGCTTCTGCAAACACACCAGATCTCTAACTGAATTGTCGTTTTACTACGACCGGAATCAACCCTCACAAATTATGTTGTCTCCGGTACATCAGTGCTCGAGCCTTTTTTGGTCGACACTTCTTCGGTAGACCGGTTCGGTACCCAGTTGCGAAAGCTCGTACAGTGGTCTTTCTACTTCATGACGTTAGCACTGTTTCTGCACGCTGCAGGCACTGTTATTGCTGATTCGGGCGTGTGACGAGCAGCTGAAAGGGTACCCGACCGATCCACCGGGGTCGGACAACGGTCAACGTGATACGGACGTTTCGGACAGCAGTCCTCGTCTGGTTGCCAAGAGGACAGCAGAGCAATTGCAGGCCTTGGAGCAGAGGGCGATTACCGGAGCGAGAAAGTGGTTATTACGGCAGTTGCGAGTGGCGAAGAAAGAGCCCGAAAGCGAGAGTGAAGTTGAGTAGACTCGATTGAGACGACCATTGGGTCTTGAGTGTGGAACGGAAGCGATGACTTTCGCCGTGAAAAGACCTGACATGTGATTCGGTGGGGGACATTTGAGTCCTGTTGCTTCAGAATTTGAAGTGTCGTGGGCCTCGGGTGCTAACATATGCACTGTACCTTCATCCAAACCGAGGATTGTCCATACGCGTTGGAAGCCATATTTATCAGTCTATTTTGTCTTACGCACTCATCAATTATGCCATGCACTCGATTGCTCTCTAGTAGCACGGAACGTTGAATCAGTCCCTATAAACGATGTTATCGACCAACTGATACCCCCAGGCGTGCATTAACCACAGCTAGGGATCGCGACCATTTTTGATGAGATCCGTGTACCCTGAGGGTCACGGATCTTCTGCACTGCCTGGCA
Source organism: Klebsormidium nitens (assembly GCA_000708835.1). Taxonomy (NCBI): domain Eukaryota; kingdom Viridiplantae; phylum Streptophyta; class Klebsormidiophyceae; order Klebsormidiales; family Klebsormidiaceae; genus Klebsormidium; species Klebsormidium nitens. The sequence goes on from DF237076.1 coordinate 50,602, forward strand.
CGTTAAATTGAGATTCGACCGTCATGATGAAAGATCGATGCGGATCGGCCGGAGCGCGATAGCGCAGGTAGACTGATCGAGCGCCTTATAACGAGAATTTGTAGTTTTGGTCGGACAATTCGAAATTGATGACGGAAGAGCTTGAGCTAGTCAATCACGCATGTTCCCATGTGCATATATATGCAATGATCGCTCATGCGTCGGATCATGGCAGTACGTATAGCTAAGTTCACATGCGTGATGACATATACAACTGAGCTAGTCGCAATCATATGGGATTCATATCTTAGAATCAATTGAAATGCGATATCATCGGATGCCGCGGCACATTAAGCTCAAGCCTCATTTACGCGGACATCTACGGAGCTCGTGAAACGTCTGTACGATTGGACCATTTGCTAGTATACTTTTCATACAGTATTGAAGGACATAACGTAACGGGAATGCATGCACGCAGATTTGCATGTAGGGCCGGCTATCAGTACAGAGCCCGGACTCGACTGGCTAGCAGTACCTGCCGGACAGCTTGACAAGAGAGCTGCCAAACGTACATACATGGCCGTATACTGCGTAGAAAGTTGCAAAATCTGAATCATTCTCTGCCTTTCAATTATCTTGTATCGAAACTCTTTTACTGGCTACCTGGAACTGCTGAAAGTGCGTCGACGCTTTATCATCACCCAAATCTATGTACACAGGTGGTTCCGCCCTCCGTCGCTTGCGGGGCTTGACATCCACCTCTTCGTTTCCCCCACTTTGACTTCCAAATGGACCGTGCTCGAGAATCCGGTCCAGCGTTTGCGACTCTGGCTTGACATCATCACCTTGCGTGCTCATACCCGCCTCGCTGACTTGCGAGTACCGGTTCTGACTACCGAGACCCACACCGCCGGCTGGGTCTCGTCTGCTTTCCCGAGAGCTCGTTGAGGGAGCCGGCATCTTTGTCCGGTTTATGAGCGCAACGTGTTCTGGGACTGCCGGGTCAAGGATCTTTCGGAGCGCTAGGATGCTGACGGTCTCATAGCGCAGAGTGAGGGTGATCTTAGCTGCACCTGGGGCGTGTCGGAAGTGCACTCGTCGGGGCTGCACCGCTCGGTAGATTGTTCTGCCAGTGCTGGCTCCGAGGCTGCATGAACAAGACGCAAATTTCAGCCTCTGCCGCCGCATCGAAAAATGAAGTAGGGGGATTTCATGGCTTCGATTGGCGGAGTCTGCTTTCCATGGGAACCCAGGGTCACCGGCCATTGAATGAGGACAACGCCCCAACATACGACCAGAAGCAGCGAAAGAACACAGTGCGCGGTCAAGGGCTTGGCCCGCGACGCTTCACTTGATTGGGAGTGTTGAGTGCTCAGATCGATCGAGGTGGTCAGAACAAATCAAAAGGCTGATGATCAAGAACCACTGTAACAGAGGACCAATCAAAGAGACTTCAAGCTGGCCCAATCAGACTAGCTGCTGCCAGATGCAGACCCCAACCGGCATGAAGCACGTTTCTGGGCCTCGAAAGTGTACCGACTCTGAATCCAGAAAGTCTCCAAAGAAGAGAATATAAAACAGCGTCTGACGCAATGAGACAAAGGCATGAAGTGGGCAACCTGGGATGGCAAACGCCTGATGTTATAAAGGTACATCCAAGCATGGCTTTCTTGTATCCTGTCGTTCTCAGAACGTATTTCACAAAAATCTTGGTTCTGACTTCGTGCCCCAAGCACTGGGCCCTGCTCAAAGTGGCCGGCCGATGACATTGCATAGACGCCTCTTAAGGCAGCAATACAACATTGCAGACCACGGAGTAAGACGCCACACTCACCTCGGCGCCAGGTAAAATTTCTTCCCGTCCGGCAGCTGCTGCATGGACGGCGCCCGCGCCCCCTCTCCTTTGTGCTTGTCCAGGCCCGCATACTTCCTGCACCGGTGGCACTCCCCTTGTCCCGGACAGTCATACGTTTCTGCTGGGATGAACACGACCTTGACGCTCCCCAGGTCCCCTGTCCCATGACCGCCGTCTTGGCTGCCAGTGTTGTCTTCTCGCTGCTGAGGCGCAGCAAACACAAACGAGGTGACCTGGCGGAAAATTCAAAAAGAGGGTCAGCTGGGGCTGAATGAATGTATCTCCTGAAGAAAGAGTGTCAGCTGCGCCCGAATCTATGAACTTAGAGCAGGTTTGTAGATGACTGGGACCTGACGCTGCTGCTGACTTGGTTAGATAGGCAGTAAGGGGAACAAGAAGAACAGCAGACGCATGCTGTGACCTTCACCCAAGCTGTGGTTCATATACAGCATGGTTGAGCAGAATGTTGAGCAGATGAGTCGAAAGTCCGTTTGATTTAGCTTGCTTCCATCCTAGAAATCAATTCCTTCCAAAACACTGTGACCGGCAAGCCCCCGAAAAAACCTTAGCCATTGAGCTCGCACGTCGCAATCAATCTTTCCAGACCCCTCAATGGGAAACCGATACTAACACCGATAGATCTATGTAAAGAATCACTTCCACAGGCTACAAAAAAATCAGTATAGCAGCAACATCACCTTCCGCCAATCGCCATCGAGTCTGAACCCGTCAAAGCGGGCGCTGTGGCTCCCCCCAGCTTGAAACTTCTTGGAGTATCCCACGCTCTTTCCGTCCAAGTAGCAGTCTATGATCATTGGCTGCGCTGGGGGATCTCCCCCGCCTTCTTGACAGCGGTAGACTCTGACAGCGAAGCCATCGCCTGGCTTTTGAACTGCCGCATAGAAGGTGCGGTTGCTCTCAACCTCTGCTATTTTGGACAAGCTTGAGTCCAGGAGCTCGATGCCATAACACACACCACCAGGGCCACGTACTCTCATCTTTAGCTTTTGTTTGTTTGTTTCTGTTTTCTGTGGGGCAATCCTGAAGCAGCCTGCTCAAGCTGTCCAATCAGCCACACCAAAGAAACAACCTTCAGATGATGCTTCCTCTCTGATTCAGTGAAGCTGCCTGACCCAAATGCTCAAGGAGAACAACCTGTGCTTACTTGTGATTACGAGCACGCCGTCATCTGTTCAAAGAATTTGCTGGGAAGGACCGCGGTTTGTACTGTGGCTGGAAAAAGCATGTCTTGCCTTGCTCACTATTATGACAACCTTAGGTCATGTTCCTGTCAAAGATAGAACAACCTCCAACTTCTTGAAGCGGTCCCCGCTTTGCTTAAGTCATGGTGCTAGCTAATGTTCAGGATCCCTGCTAACCCCTGGGCTCCTCCCTCTTGCGTCGCACATGTTCTACTCGTGAGTGGAACAGAGAAGCCATTGCATGCCTTCTTGCAGGGCTTCTGCTGTGTACTCCCGCCAAGCAACGCGTTCAGAAACAAACTTGAAGAAGCCCTTGAACTTGAACTTGAAGTTGATCGAAGTTCACAAGGAGCCCTTGATACCGTTGGACTCTTGACGGCTGGGAAGATTTTTTGGAACCCTACATAAAGTTTGGACCGCTAGGAATAACTGCACCCTTTATCGGCCAGCTCCTATCACCGGCCACCTCGACAGATAAGTAACCGAGTCTCGATCGACCGAGTTTCAGACTTCGGTCGCGGCCGAAAACCGAAGTTCAAATTCGGTCTTTCGCCCATTTTTTGGCATGTTGGGACATTCAGAGGACCATGAAGTTCTTGCTTGTTGGCGACCAAACTTGGTAGGCATGTTGGCCAGGTCAATATCTAACCCTGGTTTCAAACCCGACTCAAATTGGCCAAGTCTAGTGGGTTTGGCAACCTTATGTAGGTGGCCGGTAATAGGAACATCAAAAAAAGGAGGGAAATATTGGAGCAACATTTTTTGAGCTTATACTGTGCCTAGCACTCCGCGTTTTTGATATAAGTCCCTTATATGGCTGGAAAGAGAATTCGACGAGCTTTCTATCCATGTATCACATGCATATAGAAAAGTGCTCGAAGGTCGAAACACTGGCGTCCAAAGATGAAGGTGGCCGATAATGGGTGCATTTATTCCTAGATGGCAAGTCTTCGGCCGCCTGAGATACCGGTACCTAGGTATATGTATGGAAGCCTGTGCATACTTGCCTACTCCAAGTACTGGGTGTTCCGCGATCTAGTTCGGGGTTCCCTTGTGACAATCGACGGCTCCGATGAAAGTTTGACATTTGCTGTGACAAAGACCGATGCAAAGAGTTGGTTTTTAGCTGGGCACTTGAATCCTACAAAAAGCCTCGAAAAATGAGTGGGTTGAAGCCGTGCAAGCCGGCACTTAAGGTTCTCGTATTGCTCCTGTTCCCACCTCCTTATACATATGTACGCCCCAATTTCTTTATAATTGCTTGTAGCTTCTGGGCAGCACGACCTTTTTAATTACACACAACATCGAAGTGTCTTATACTTGATAACCCCCGTAAAACAGCTTCACGGTCACGTATACAAGAAGTTGTTTCTGCCTTATGCAGCTACAACTCTAGAGATTCGAAGTCACGTTCTGAAATACTGTATCAAAGAAGTCGCCGCATTCTAAATGCTGGTCATCGCTGAGAAGACGCAAAACGGTTGGAACTTGGTGCGGCAAGATCACGCGCACGCTTATCAAGGTGACTCTCGAGTCTCATGGTCATTGTGAAGAGCATGCGGAGTCGCAGCTTCGACTCTTCGAGTGGATTCTTGCTCAAATTGGACCAATGGCAAACGGATGCTGCTGAAAATTGAGGTGGAGGGTCATGCTGGATTCAATTTGCCCTTCTTACTTAGGTAGTCAGACGTTCAGGTTGGACAGCTTTGGTGCTTGGTGGATCTGATTTCCAGACAATGAGTTGCATCTGATTGCTGTGCCGATGGAGGAGAAAGAGCTCAAAGTAAGTACTTTGTGACTCTCTTGAGCAACTGCGTCCCATAAAGTGTGCACTCTCTCTTGTCGTCAGATGTAAGCGTTATTTCTGTCTTCCTGCTGGTCAGCTCAGCTCAAATCCGAAGAGGCACGGTATGTTGAGAAGTAGTCCTCACTTTTGTTTGATTCAAGCATCAAACAACGCCGACTGCATCTATTGCTAGCACCAATCGCCAGCGATTTTTATCTTCATCTTGCCAATCGTTAAAGTTACCAGCATGAATTTTGAGTGCACTTTTGTTTTCGCTACTGCAATTCAAGATTTTCAAGTTGCTGCTTTCTGTGCAGGCAATCCGTCCTTGATCAAGCCCCAGTCTGGGAAGTCTGAAGGACTGTGTTTCTAGGAAAGAGCGTTGCAGGGTGCTCCAGAGTTGTGTTTGCCCATTGCACAGCACAAGTTTTGGTTTCGCCCTGAGCACGGCGCACCACCAGCGCTCTCTGAAGTTTGCAGATTGCGGAGCTGCTCTGGTGGGGTAGTCTCAAGTTTTGTCACAGTGGCTCCGGCTGTTTGATCAGTTGCACATGGTCTACAACTGCACCCGACGATGTGGTTGTCGCTTGCAAGTTAGACAGAGGCGTCCTGGTCTTTGCTAAAAGAGACGGCCCTCAAGTAGTCGACAACATGAGCGAGGGCAAGCAGGGCGAGGGAGGACGCCTTCTTGCACCTAGAAAGTCCTCTGAGAAGGCCCCCGACTCGGAGGTTGTCACCTACTCCAGAAAGAGGAAAGCAGGCGCCGACGATGCCACAGACAGAAAGCTTGTGAAGAAGGAGGCAGACGAGGAGCCGCGGAAGCCTGAAGATGATTGGCCGGTGTCAGCTTACGGGAGCGGCAGGGAGGCAGCAAGGCTGGCGATGCAGCGTGTGAGGGAGCAAGCGTCGTCCAAGAAGGGTAAGAAGCCTGCAGGGAAGCAGCCCGGGGGGGGCGCTGCGGATCTGCAAGCGCGTTTCTCTGGAGCCGCTTCGGAAAGCGGTGGAGAGGATGGCGTCCCGGCCAGAGAGGAGCCTGAGGGGGATATTGCTGTGGTTCTGGGGGGCCCTGCTGAGGAGGGGGTGAGCAAAGGGGCGCCAGCTGTGGGGGCAGAACTAGAAGGGGGACGACGAACACGAGCGAGCGTCGCCGCCGTTGCTTTGCAGAGCAAGGGGAAAGCTGGGAAGGGGCAGAAGAAGGTTGAGCAGGAGAAGGCTCAGCCCCCCGGTAAGGACAGAAAGGCGGGTGAGCAGGCGTCGCTCCAGGGGGGCACAGTTGGGCGGGGTCTGTCCCCCCGACTGGCTTTGAAGAGATGCGAGGATGCGAAGAGCCCAAAAGCAAGTGGTGGACTCACCCCCACACTTGGAACGAGGCGGGGAGAGGTGGCCGTGGAAGGAGGGAAGCAGACAAAGGTGGAGGAAGACAGGGGCTTTTCTGAGGGGATTGTCAAGAACGAGAAGGGCCGGCCAGACTCTGCCGATGAGAAGAGGGAGACGCGCCAGAGGGGCAGGCCCAAGGTGGAAACAGGGGATGGGGATGTGGTTTTTGAGAGGGAGATAGCTACGCCAAGGCAGTCAGCGAAGGGGAAAGCGGTGGAGGGGCTAAGGATGAGCCCGAGGGGGAAGAAGGAGAGCAAAGCAGTTGCTGTGCAGACCGGCGCTGTGATTATGCTTGAGAAAACGAAACCGCAGAAGGTGGAGGGCAAGGAGGAGATTGTGCTGGAACTGGAGACTCCAGCCGAAACAGGCGGTGCTAGCGGAAGCGGGCTGGAGAAGCCAGACGATGAGGTGGACGTCACTCGGGGGGCTGAAGAGGCGAGGGAAGCTCTGGAAACGGAGGGCGATGACAAAGATGTTGATCAAGAGAAAGAGAAGGAAGGCGGGAAGGAGGAGCAAGAAGTGGAGGCGGTGGAAATGCCAGGGTTACCGGAGGCACCTGGAGGCTTAGCAGAGGCGCCGGGGAAGGAACTGGGCCCTGAGCAAACGAATGATAGTGAGTTGGGCATCTCGCAAGGGGACGGGGCAGGGGCCCCTGAAGATGGGAAAGCAGGTGTCGCAGGGGTCCCTGAGGAAGAGAAAGTAGACGAGGAGAATGGGCCGGAAGCGAGTGCGCCGGTTGCAGAGACTCCGGAAGAAGTGAAGAGTGCGACTGAAAGCACGGAGGCATTGGCGACGGGAAGTCCAAGCATAAGCCAGATTGTGGCTGAGAAGGAGAGCGCAGCGCAAGAAGGGGAGGGGGAGGGCGCAGGAGACCGGCCCCCGCCTGTGAGGCTGACTCGGCAGCAGCTGCGGGAGCGGAAAGAGTCCGGTGGAGCAGGGTGCGCCAATCCAAAGGAGGCGAGCAAACAGAGTGATGCTGCAAAAGAGACGATATCGCAAGGCAAGGAGCCTGTCTTGGAGACAGAGTCGAAGGAGCGGGAAGAGGAAGCAGAGGTTAGAGTGGACTCAGGCAGCGGGTTGGCTGGGGTTGTGAAGACGGAAGAGGCGAGCGGAGCGGAAGGGACACCTGCAGAAAAGGGTGGGCAAGGGGTGGAAGCGGAAAAGCTTCTGGAGGCAGCAAAAGAGAAGCTCCCGGTTGACGAGAAGGAAAAGTTGCCGGTTTCGGAGGTGAAGGCCGCTCCTCTGAACCCCGCCACTTGCCCCATTTGCCTGAGGACGTTTCAAAGTCCCAAAGCTATGTACGGGCATCAGCGCACGCACGACACAGGCCAGCGGAGCAGAGTAGAGAACCCCAAAGTTGGAGTGAAGCGGACAGGGGCACCGATCGCTAAGGCGCCCAAAAAGCCGGCCAATGAGGGCACGGGGAACAAGATTGTCGGGAAGGGTGATTCCGTGGGCAGAGTTGAAGTGAAGAAGGAGGCTGGAGCAGACGTCAAGAAGGTGGCGGAGAGCCCGCCGACCCGAGTGCTCAAGAAGCGGAAAGTGACCGAGGTTGTGGTGGAGAAGAAGCAGCCCGAGAGTGCGCCGACTCAGGTGGCGAAGAAGCCCCAGGGAGTAACCGGGGCTCCAAAAGTCGGGGGTGCAAAGGTTGGGGATGTGAAGCCTGGGGATGCGAAGCTTGCGGTTAACCCCGGGGTTAAACCTGGGGTTAAGCCTGGTCTTGCAAAGCTTGGGGAAGCAAAGCCTGGGGTTAAGCCTGGGGTTAAGCCTGGGGTCAAGCCGGGGATTCAAGTGCTCAAGAAACTGGGGGTTCCGGAGGCCAAGGGCAGCGCAGGAGGTGAGGCCACGTGTCCCATCTGCCAGAGGACGTTCCACAGCAACAAGGCCATGTATGGGCACCAGCGCGCGCACAACATTTCCGAGGGGGTGTCAGCGGCAGTAAAGACTTCGCCTGCAAAAGCTCCCAAGACGAAGAAACTAAAGAAGGCGACGCTCGGGAAGGCGCCGGAGGGGGCACCGCTGCTGAAGAAGAAAGCGGCGCTCGGAAAGGCGTACGCGAGTGGGCAGTTGAAGAAGCTGGCGGCGGTTCTCCAGAAGCTGAAGAAGGGGCCGGTTGGGAAAGGGTTGGTGAAGCCCAGCGGGACCCCGGCTAAGCTGAAGCCGAAACCGGAGAGCTCCGGGGGCCCCGAGACGCCGGCGTCTCCGGCCACTTGCCCGATCTGCCTTCGCACTTTCCAGAGCCCGAAGGCAATGTACGGGCACCAGCGCACGCATGACTTGGACGAGAGGAGCAGATTGAGCGGGGTGGGGCTCCCAGCTGTGAAGGTGAAGGAAGGGCTGCCCCTGCGGAAGCTCAAGCCCCCGGGTCTGCTGGGGAAGAAGAAGAAGCTCTCCGCGGTGGCGGTAGCGCCGGGGGGGCTCGTTCGCAAGAAGCCGCTGGGGGCCCCGTCGGGCCCGAGTGTTGCCCTGGCGTGGAACAAGAAAGACGCCGCGCAGAGCGTCTTGCTGGCGCAGAAGAAGAAGCGCAGTGAGCCCGCTCCGGCCTTCAAGCCGACCTTAGTGCAGACAGAATCTCAGGACGAAGGAGTGGAAGAAGAGGGGGACGGCCGGGCGAGCCTCGACGGAACCGAGAGTCCGGCACACACCCCCGGGAGCATTCCGACGTGCCCCGTCTGCCAGAGGACGTTCAAGAGCCGGAAAGCGCTGTACGGCCATCAGCGCACGCACGGCGGGGGGTTCGCGGTGGCCGTGCAAAAGAAGCTCCGCTTGAGTCGCCCTCCCTCGGCCTCCGGCATGTTCAAGAAGAAGCCGCTCGGCGGGGAGGGGAGCGAAGGCGAACAGTCCCGTTTCGAGACGCTCAGGAGCCGGGTCAGAGGAGAGGGATCTCTCGCCGAGGGCAGCGAAGCGGGGGCTTCCGAAAGGCGGAGCGGACGGCTCCCCGTTTTCGAGGCCCTGGGGGGTCCAGAGAATCAGGGAGTGATCGCCGGACCTCGCACCGTTCCCCACAGCGAACTTAGGGGGGCGAGAATGCAAGGCCCGATCTGCCATCAGGGCCGCCCCCCCCTCCCTCAGGTGCGTACCCTCATCAGCGCCGAGGAGGCGCTGGCCGATTCGGGGGGGTACTCGATCAAGGGCGTGATGCAGAACCCGACCGCGGGGAGCCTCGTGGGCTCGTGCCTGGAGTGCCGCGGGGGGGTGTTCTCCGAGGGGCGCGCGTGGCTGCGCTGCGGGGGGGGGTGCGGGCGCTACATCCACCAGAAGTGCACGGCCCGCCCGCGCATGAAGGGCCCCCCCGGGGAGGGGTACATCTATGCGTGCTGGGACTGCAGGGAGTGCCACAGCTGCGGCGTGCGGCTGTTGGACGCGCCCGAGCCGGGGCAGCACAAGGAGCGGCAGTACACGCTGTGCCCGCCGTGCGCGCGGCTGTGGGCCATGCACAACTACTGCACCGCGTGCGAGAAGGTGCGTGCGGGAGTTCTCTTTTGCTGGGCGTTGTCTTGCATCCTTTGTCTTTGCGTCTCGTGCTCACTCCGATCCTGGAATACGCAGCTGTTCATTGTAGGCCTTTGAGGGAGCTTGCAATGAAAACTTCTTAACCTGTCTGACGCCTTTCGTCCGCTGAAAGCTAGCCTTCCCTTGCTACTGAGCTCCTTGCAGGCATCGTGAATCCAATGCTCCTCAGGTAGCAAGGTGGCAACTTGTCTCCTTACTTGTTTGCCCCGCTCCACCTATTCTTCAAAAGCTGTCCGAGGCAAGCTCATAAATTATCCCTGCGTACTTGGGAGCCATGACCTTTCTTCTCAGTAACGGGTTTTCCTCCCGCAGGTCTATCACGACGACTACGTGGGCGAGCCGATGGTCCAGTGCACCATCTGCTTCCACTGGTGCCACGCCGCCTGCGAGGGCTACTCCAAAGATCAGTACGCCGCGCTTGTGGAAGACCCCAACTCCGTCTTCCACTGCTCTCGCTGTCAGTCCGGCGCCCGCAAGCCTGCGCCTCGACCGATCTCTGAAGCGGAAGCGATCGCCGAAGCAGCGGCGGAGAAAGCCGCGCAGATGGGGGGGACCAACAGGCTCGGCCGGCGGACCCCCGGGGCAAGAGCGTCGATCTTTGACGCGCCGGTAAGAAAGACGGGCAGCATGCAGCAGCTGTTGACCGAGACGGGCCTGGAGACACGCGAACGGGTCCCCACTCCCAAAGCGAAGGCGAGGCCCAAGTCTGCACCGAAGACCCCCGGCGCGAATGCGTTCTCGGAGGATGGAGGAGATCTGGCGGTCACGAACCGGCCGTTGGGAGCGGGGCTGCTGCGCCCGGGGCTCGTGACCAACAGCCCGAAGCGCGCGCGCAGCAACGCGGCGATCCGCGCCAGCAAGAAGGCGCGGGTGCGGACCGCGTTTCAGGGGTGGGGAAAGAGCCTGCAGGGGGCCCCCCCGCTGTCGCCCACGACGGGGCTGATCGCGCCCGAGGAGCGGGACACCAGCCGGACGGGGCGCCGGATCAAGACGCCTCTGCGCCTCGTAGAAACAGACCCGCTCGAAGGAGGGGAGAACGATCAGGAAGGGTTCGACGGCGGCGCGGCGGTTGCGTCTACCCCCTCCTGGAAAAAGAAACTTGCGGCGAGCGTCGTTGCGGCGAAGCTGGGCCAACTAGGGAAGGTGGCTGGGAAGCGGAAGCGCGCAGAGGCGGAGGCGGCCGATGAGGTCATCGAGGAAGCGGCGCTGATCGGGTCGCTCGTGCGGAGACTGAACTCCCCGCTGCCCCGCCCGGCAGATACTCCCTCCAAGCAGGTGGGTTTTGCCGCAGAGGCTACGCAGAAGGCCGACGCGAGCCCGCAGAGGGATCCCCCCAAGGTCGTGGCGAAGCAGAGGATCCGCCACGTGTCAGGCGAGGGCCCCTGGTGCGGCGACCGGCGGCACCCCCCTCAGGCCCCGGTGCGCTTCTCCAGCGGTGCGCTCTGCGCTCTCGAGTCGTGCAAAGTGTGCGGGGGGCTCGGGGACCGGGACGAGGACGAGTACCTGTGCTGCGTGGACTGCGGGGAGGCGTACCACAGCTTCTGCCTGGAGCCGCCGCTGAAGCGGAACGAGAAGCTGCGGGAGTTCTGGCGGTGCCCCACGTGCAAGCTATGCGACGTGAGCGCTCGAGCTTTGCTTCCTTTGTCTGAGGCGTGCGAAGGCAAAAGTGTTGCTGTTTTGATTCCGTTTGGCAGGTTACATGGGGACCCGGTGTCATCTGACTTGCGCTGGGCTTCTTGAGAGTCGACTTCTATAACTTGGAGGCTTGGATTCGACTTACGTAACTTGGAGGCTTGGATTTGCCTGGCTTGTCTGAAACAAGGTTGAAACAGGCCACGTTCTAGAAGGCCAAGTTGGTAACTTGCCAGCTTCGGAACTGACGGAACCGATTTGTGGACCAGGCGTGTGGCCAGATCGAGGATCGAGCGTCCATGATTCTCTGCTCTCACTGCGACGCTTCCTACCACGAGGGTTGCCTGGACGAGAGGTCAACTCCGAACGAAAAGGTAGGCGTCCCTTCACCTCTTCTGTTTCTATGTTGTCCCTTCCTGGGCTCGCGGCAACTTCAGACCTGAACAGCGGTTGTTTTTTATGGTCGGTATTCGATTGCGGACGGAGTCCGGATGTTCAAAAGTATTCACCGTAGGTGCCATTGGTGGACTTTCTTTACCTGACACTATCGCTAGCAAGTACGGAAACATCGGCTTCACAAACTGAGAAAATCAATCCTAGCACACAGCCTAATAGGTCTTGCACCCCGCCCTTTTCTGCAGCAACGCAAGCTTGGCTGGATCTGCCCTGGCTGCTCGTCGTGCGCGTGCGGGACCACGCTGGGCCTCAAGGCCTCCTCGATGCGCTGGTTCCCGCGCAGCGACGGTGGCGTGGTGTGCACCAAGTGCCTCCGCCAAAAGTCGCGGGGACACCTGTGCTCAGTGTGTCGGACGTCGTTCGAAGATGCGGCCGCGAAGGGCATCAACGAGTGCGCCAAGTGTTTTCTGAAGGTGCACAAAGGTGAGGGGAAGATGTACTGAATGAACGTCCGTTCCTTTCGGGCTGGTAGAGCTGGTTGGGCCCTGTGGGGAAATAGATGGTGTGGCCGGGCGGATGTCTCGTTCTGCTTGCAGCTGTGCGGCTGACGTCCTTACTCAGATTAGACATCAGCAACCAAAACCGTTGCCAGAACATCCTGCGTCGTTGCCGGTCTCGAAAGTTCATGCATGTACGCTGTGTCAAGAGTCGTGACGCTGATTTGTTTGCTCTGTCACTCTTTATATACTTGTGAGATCAGTTGTTGTAACACCATCGCTCTCCGGAACAGGCTGCGACCCAAGTCGCCAGACGCCCAAGCCAGGCGCCGCCTACCACTGCCCCTCGTGCCGTAAGTCCGGAACGCCCAAAACCGCGTCTGGTGTCCAACTTCGGTCTACAAAGAAGCGCCTCAAGGGCGCGCCTGGTACCCCCTCCGCCAGACCCAGCCAAGCCGTCGGGGGATCCCCCTTCCGCGGCAAAGTGCAACCCCCGACGCTGATTGTGGAGAACCCTGCCGCAGAGGAGGGCACAGCATCCTTGCAAATGGACCCGAGCCTGGGGGTCGGGGAGCTGGGCTTGACACCGGGCACAATGGCCAGGCTGGGGCTTGACTCCGGGTTCGGGACGGCGTCATTCGCGGAGGAGCAACAGGAGCTGGAAGCGGACTCGGAGCTTGCGATGCTGTTGAGGACCGGTTCGGACGTCGATCTTGCGAGCATCGGTGGGGGTTTGCTGGGTTCGCTCCAGAGTCCCGAAGGACTGGCGTTTCTGCGGACCGGTACGTCGGACGGAGGCGCTTCCGGAAAGGGGGGGGAGCCACAGACGGAAGTTGCGGGAGAGAGCAACGAGCAGGAGGGGGGTCCCGCAAGACCAGGGACTGCCAAGATGGCGGCGTTCAAAGTACCCCCCCTGATCGTGAACAGCTTCGTGTCCCCCGGGGCGAGCTCGGGGAGCCCTTTCGGGATGCTTTTCTCGCAGCGCTCGGACCAAGTTGCGCTGCCCAACTTTCTGCCGGGGCAGCTCGACACGCCGAACGTGGCGGGGTCCGGGCTCTGGAATAGCCCGCCCGTGGAGGCGCCACCTGGCAGCCAGCTGGACGCAACAGCTGGCGCCGCCGAGGAAGGAAAAAACGGGTTGGGGGGGGCGGACACGCCGCGGGGGGGTGCGCTCTCGGCCGAGGAGAAGCAGCGGGTGCGTGAGCGGCTGAGCCAGCTCGACACCCCGACGCAGGTCCGGTTGCAGCGCTTCCTGGAGGCGGAGAAAGCGAAGCAGGACGCGCAGTGGGCGCAGGTCGAGAACTTCATGCAGAAGCACAGCCGGCTGCAGGCGGAGCGCGAGAACGCGGCCCTCCGCCCCCCCGCCCTGAGCCCCCCGTTTCGGGGGGGTCCCAGCCCCGGCCCACTCCAGGGGCTGCTCGTGTCCCCCTCCCAGCACGCGTTTCTGCCGTTGACGGCAGAACAGACCTACCTGAGACCGGACGCTTTGGACCACCATCCGCTGCTCAGCCCGCCGGACCGTCCGGATTCCCAGGCGCAGGAAACGGCGTTGCCCCCAAGAAGCGGTTCCGGTCCTGAGCCTGCTGGGTACTGGGAGGGCCGGCCCTTTTACCGCGAGCTCGCGCCCCAGAGAATCCCCTTTCCGGGGGGTTCCGCCAGCCGGCCGATGGGCCCCCCGTTTGCAGGAAGCGGCCCGCCGGGGCCCCCATCGCCAGCGGAAACGCACGGGCGCCAGATTGAGCTCGCGAAGCGAATGGCGACCAACGCGAACGCTGCGGAGACGTTTTTGAAGAAGCTACCGCCGCAGCTGGCGAAGGAGCTTCAGGACCGTTTTCCCGAGGGGGTTCCCCCGAGCGTGTTGTCGGCAATCGCGCAACACCTGGTGCGAGTGTCGACCATGCAGCAGCAGCAAGCCAGCCCGCACGCGCGCCCTCCTCCCCCCCAGGTTCGCTTCCTGCCAAAAGTCAGCTTGAAATTCCTGAAGTTCGTGGATGCCTTAAGCCGTGCTGGATAAGCCTTCGTTTTGCGTGGTTGGAACCTTTGCACTTTATACAGAGCCTTGTTTGGGAGCGCCTTGTGTCGTATTTCCCCTTGCTTCCTTTGAAAGTTGACTTGCGAAAGTGGGGTTGCACAGAAAACATTGCCTTGAGGAAGACCCGCTTCTGATAAGTGCTCTGACATCTTCGCAGCAAGTATCAATGTCGATTACGCAATGCTTCGTAAAGAGGCGAACCTCGCTGGATGGCACCCTTTTCAACCTTGTCATACGTGTCCGCTTTCCTTCTAGACCCGGCTTTCCTGTGCTGAGAGGCTTTCAACTCCCTCCTTTTCCAGGGACCGCTCGGAGCATCACCCCTGTCGCCAGCCGGCGTCCCTTATGTCGCCGACAAGAACGCGCTGGCAGCCCTCCAGATGCCCCCCCCAACAAGCGTTGTGCGCAGTCCACGAATGGGGGGAGCCCAGCAGATGAATGTTTCGGGGGGGGGCAATGGGTTGCTCCGGGGCCAGGCGCTGAGGAGTAGCCCCACATTTATGGCACAGTTCAAAAGGGGGGGTGAAAAGGGCCAGTCGAGAGCGCAGGCGCCCTGGAATGGGGGGTACGGAGGACAGATGGATCCGTCTTCAGCGCTGGCCAGGATGGCTGCGGCAAAGAGGACGATGAACCAGGTGACTTATCGCCCAATCATCTGTTGCAACGCAGTGTTCTCTGCTCTCCCTCGCTTCTTTTTGGGTTGACGTGCGTCCAGTCTGGGGGTTCTTTAAGGCTTTTGGTTTGCAGTTAGAGTGATAAGCAAGCTTCCTCTACTTCAGCAAAGCTGCAGGTACAGAAGAGACTGTACCTAATGTATGCAGAAAATTCCTCAGAAGGAACGAGGCTAACGACTCATCTCGCTTTCTCCTTCTCCACTCAGCAACTTTCATCAATCTTTTGCCATTGCCGTCCTCCTTTCTGACGACGGCTTCATGCGCAATAAGCAAAGCCCTGGAAAGCAGCACCATATTCCTCCCAGCACGACCACAATTCCCTGTTCCCAAACCCTCTTAATCCTTCTACAGATGCCGAGCCCCCCCACCCTGGATCGCCCAATGAGCCAAGGGGGAGCGTCGGGGCTTTCCGTCCCGGGGCCTGGCTCCGCCGAAAGAGTCCTGACCCAGATGGCGCCCCCGAACGCGCGTCCATCCCCTCCTCCGAGCGAGCCGCTGACGCCAATTCAGCTGACCCCGCAGCAAATGGTCCGCAAGGCTGAGGTTGGTGGCCACACTTTTACTTTTTTTTGTTTTAGAGAGCGCCCTTGCAACACCTGGTGAGGCCACTGAATTGCCTCCTGGAAGGATGCGAGCGTGTTGTATTAACCTCCTTACAACTCGAAAAAGAACGGAATGTTGGGCTGTGAGCTACGAGGGTTGCTTGCTGACAGCATCTTGAGTCCTTTTCGAATGGCTTCGTGAAGCCTTAATGAGCATCCTTATGCGGCACGTTCTTGATCACCCCAAGGACTGTATGTAACAGAGTCTGGGTCCCCAGTGGCGACTCGGCCGTATGATTCAAGGATAAACAAAGTTCTCCAGATACGGACCGCTTTTTCTGAACATGCTTCAAAGGTCCGTCTTTTGTCCCATGCAGCTGGAGCAGTGGGTGACCCAGAAGTACAACGAGTTGGTCGAGAATCCCGACAGCGTGCGGCGCCTCGTGCACATGCACAACTCCGGCACCCTTCCCCCCGACGCCGGACCCCACATCGCGGTCCTGAAGAAGCTCCTCTCCGACCAGCAAAAGGCGTCCGGAATCCAGGCCAAATACACGGCGCTCATTCTGGCGTGCCAGAAGGAGGCGCTCGCGCACGGCGACCGGAAACGCGCGCAGCTGGCAATCCGGGGCCTGCAGCAGAAGCAGGAGGAAGAGCGGCGGCGCGCGTCCGCCGAGCAGCAGAAGTTCATCCGGCACGAGGCGGCGAAAATGGCGACGGACGTCGTCGAGAAAGAGGCGCGCGCGGCGCGGGGGACGCAGAACAAGGATTCGTTCCCCGGGGTGTTTTCGGCGTCCCTGTTCCAAGGAGGGGGGGATCCCTCGGGGGAGTTCCTGGGGGCCGGGCTGCCGAGCCCCGGGCTCTTGGCGAGCCCCGAGAGCTTCTTCGCGTCGGGGGGGTTTGGTAGCGTCGAGAAACTTTCAGGGGGCCACTCCGCGTTGAGGGGGGAGGCGGCCCGGACTGAGAGCCCCGACATGTTCGGTAACGGGGGGCTGCCAAAGAGTATACAAATGTACCCCCGCAGCGTGTCGCCCGTACCGTTGGTCCCCGTTCAGCAGAGCTCCGCTGAGAATCCGTTTTCCGGGGGGGATGTGACGCCAGTCGCTTCTGGGGGCCTGCAATGGGAGTCACGCTTCAACGACAATCAGCTGGAGCCACTTTCAGGCACTGAGCGTTCGGAAGCATTTTCAGGCGCCGGGCAACAGTATGGAGAGGGAATAGTGCAAGAGAGGGAGAACGATGTATTC
This sequence comes from Klebsormidium nitens, assembly GCA_000708835.1. Lineage (NCBI taxonomy): Eukaryota > Viridiplantae > Streptophyta > Klebsormidiophyceae > Klebsormidiales > Klebsormidiaceae > Klebsormidium > Klebsormidium nitens. The sequence continues at coordinate 67,334 of DF237076.1, forward strand.
AACCTGCAAGGGGACCGAAGCTTAAAGAGGAGAAAGGAGGAGATGAGAGCGGTCGGGGGGAGTGGAGAGGATGGGCCTGGACCTAAGCGGCTAAGTGAACTGCGTGATAGCCGTTGCGAGGGCAGCCCGGTGATCGCCCAACTGGGGAGGAAACCACTCAAGCCGGCAGGCTCGCTTCCACCTCCGGGGAGAAACGCCCCGGGCGCAGGCGACGGCCAAAGTAGTGCAGCCAGAGACGGCCACGTGGCAGCGTTCCAGCCGGAGGATGTTCGGGTAAAGCAGGCCAGGAGCACAGAGTCGAGCGGTTCTGATTCGGAGGACGAACCACTGATTCTGACGGCGTCCAAGAGGGCGCTTGGAGTAGGAAGCGAGCCGCGGTTGGTGAGGGATCCCTCTATCGGGAAGAAGGGAGGGCTGCCCGGGGAAAAGGCAAAGAGGAATCTCGGCGGATTATTGTCGGAGAGCGTGGTCGCGGAGGAGGAAAGTCAGCTGCATAAGGAGGCGGCCAGGTTTGCAGAACAGCCAGCGGTTTCTGAAGCTAAAAAGGTGAGCAGAAGCGAGACTTGTGAGTGAGGTTTGAGGCTGTGTAGAGGGAGCATGACCCCGAAAGAGAAGCGGTTGAACACAGCTTGTTTCAAACTGCATTGTCGACGGGCTCGCTTGTCTTCGAGAGCTCTGCGGTCTTAGGGACTCTAGAAAACATATCTGGAGGTGCATCAACGTTGGTGGAAAGGTTTCTGGTCATCTTGTTTCGATCTAAGACAACCAGTATTGAAGTACAGACGAGTGTGCAATGGGGTTCAAGATTCTTCCGCACATTGCTTCGAATAGCACGTGACCATCAGTCAAGTTGCAGAACTCATACGTTCTTTATCGGAGGAGTGAATCGGTTGGCTGACATCGAATTCAACAAAGCGCCCAAGATAGTGGAGAACGTGCTTTCAATCATCTGTTTAATACCACTCGTTCAGGAGCCGTCTTATACGCTTCCAAGAAGCCCACCTTATGCTTCTCCTTCCCGTCTTTCTACAGAAGGGTTCCGATAGCAGCGCCCAGAAGGACCCTCCCGCGGAAGACGGCAAGAAGGCGAAGCGCCGAAAAGCGATCGGCGCGTCTGGGGAGCTTCTCCTGCTCGCCCAAACGGCCCGGCAACAGTTGACACAGCTCCTGAAAGCGGAGCGCGATTCGCAGGACCGCACAATGGCCGCGCTGTTCGAAAGCGTCGGAGAAAAGCGCATCGCAGAACTAGAGCGAGAAGCTCGGGAGAAACTTAGAGGGCCCAGCGAGCCGGGTTTAGAAGCGGGTCAGGAAAGTGGGTGCAGCGGGTTGGGCAAAGAGAGGGCGGATCTCGTGGTGGGCGGATTCGCCGTGGAGGGGGGGGCGCTGGCCGTGTCTCTGCAGCCCCCTGGGACGGAGGTCGAGTTCCACAACGGGAAGATCAGTGTGGTCAAGGAAGAAGCCGGCGAGGGGCCAAGCGGGGTTTCGCAACTAGAGGGGGGTGAAGTTTTCGGCCAACCAGGGGGAGCGAAGGGGTCCAGAAAGAGAAAAGCTGCGGAGGGAGGGGAGGATGGGGATGGCCCCCGCGCGAAGAAACAGCGGTCGAGTCACCTGCAGATTCGGCAGGCGGTACGGGCGCAGATGCCGGTGAAGCCCAACAAGGAAGGTTCCAGGGGGGTCGAAGTGCCTGCGGGAGCACCCGGGGGAGCGGAGCCGATGTGGAGCGAAAAGTGGTGGCTGGATAAGTGGAGAAAAGAAGAAAGGGCGGCCAAGGGCCGCGCGCGCAGGGGGAGGATGGGGCGTCGTCAGGAGAAGACGTGCCGATCGGTCGAGCTCTGATGAACAAGGGTAAGCCTTTGGCGTTCATGAGTCTTGTGTAAACCAGCTCCAAGCGAGGGAAATGTTTAGTTGCGATCTGACATTCCTGGTTTGATCGGCCCGATTCCAAAGGACGATCCTAAAGGGCGATATTGCAGGCTGATTGGGTCAATGGACGAATTGCTTCAGGAATGCCGTCTTGAAAGAGGCTATTGATGCGTATCCCCCTGCCTGGTGGATGCGACATACTAGTCTGACTTAGCCCACTGTCATTAGACGAGTATTGCATGGATCGTCCAAGTACTTCCGCTCACCCTCATTGTACAACGTTACGGACCTTCAAACTCACATTGGAAACATTCTTTCTCCAGGTGTGGCAGAAAAGCGGCTTGGCTCGAAGAAGAAGCGCCCGTCGCACAAGCGGTCTGCGACACGCACCTCTGAACCCCCCTTCAAATCGGACCTCCGTCCCTGCACGCTCTGTCGGAAAGGCGCCCACGAGGGTGGCGCCGGACGCTTGCTTTACTGCGGGCCCGCCACGTGGGTCCACATTAACTGCATCATGTGGGCGCAGCACATCCCGCGGCTGCCAAGTGGCGAGCTCTGGTTCGTCCACTCCGTGCTGCTCCGCGCGTGGAAGCGGCGCTGCTCGAGCTGCGGCGACTTCGGCGCGAGCGTCGCGTGCGGTTCGAACCACTGCGGGGAGCGCTTCCACTTCCCGTGCGCGCTGAAAGCGGGGGCGGCGTTCATCCAGGGGGGGAGGGTCTACTGCGCGAAGCACGCGACTAGGGAGCGGCTGAAGCGGCTCCCAGTGTTGCAAGGCGACACGCACTTTGCGCGCCTGCGCGCGTTTGTCGAGCCGTGGTGGACGCGGGAGAGGCCGACACGTGGCAGTCGGGAGAGCTCCGAGCAGAGCGGGAAAGCGGGTCAAGAACCGGGTCAGAAAGATGACCAGGTGACCGAGGTACTCGAGGAGGCGGGTCAATCCGTGACCGAACAGGAAGCGGGTCAGGAAACGGGTCAAGCTGCTGGGCCCGCACAAGCACAGGTGCGCGCAAACGCTCTCCAGGAAGGCCCCGACTTGCCGGCTGACAGCAGCGAAGCAGTGACAGCTGGTGGCGGTGGAACGCCAGCTGTTCCGAACGGTCTGGACGCCGGACAGCCGAACCCGGAAGCGGACGGTCGGGTGCTGGATTCGGACGGGCGGGAAGTGAAGAGGGCCCGGTTAGATGAACCCGGTCAGAGTGTGCCGGCTGCGGAGATTGGGAGCGGCGAGTTTGACGGGAGACGACCGATGGAGTTTGAGGACCCACCAGGGGTTTCGGAACCGCAGGCCACTAGCGCAAAGGCCACTGCTAGCGTGGGGCCTGTTCACACCGAAATTGGACCAGAGCTGATGCAGGTTGATTCGCAAACCGAGGGGACTGTGGATGTCTACATGCAAGAGGAGAGGCCTATCGGCGTAGCCCCGACCGACGGCGCTGATCCCCTTGGGGGGGATGAGAAGCACGATAGCGGCCCTGTCTCTGTCCCCCCTGTTGATAGTGCGAATGCCCCCCGAATCCTCGACGTGACTCTGCCAAGAGCGGACTCGCTCAGGTTCGAGTCAAACAGCCCCCGGCGATCGCCCGGCAGCTTCGCATCGCCGATCGCGGGGCTGAGCATCGTCAAAGGCAAGCGCGCCAAGCGCAGCCGGCTCGAGGACAGCTGGGGCTCGGGACAGCTCCTCCCGGGGGGTGCCCCCCCGGCTAGAAACTTCCCCCCCCGGGAAGAAGACGACCCGGAGGTGCCCCCCGGGGAAGGCCCGGGCCTGGTTCAGTTCCTGCGGGTGGGGGCGCTTTCCGTGGAGAGCTTGGGCGAGCTCGTGCATGACCAACGGGGGTTCCACTCGCTAACCCAGCTTTTCCCGGTCGGGTTTCGGGCGTGGCGCGTGCACTGGAGCACGCAGCGCCCGAACCAGCGGTGCCTGTACCTGCTGGAGATAGTGCGGACAGCATATGGGCCGCTATTCCGGATCACGGCCTGGGGAGAGGTCGGCCGACGGAGGGAGCCCGAGGGGGCGGCGCCGGTCAACCCGCCGATGCATCCGATCACGGCCTCGAGGTGGGTTGCTCTTGAGGTTACGAGTACGATTGGATTTCTTTGCAGAAGACTGCCGCTTCGCCGAGCTCAGAAAGTTGGTTCCCAGCTTGTGATAAGAATGTGGTACAAACACACTTGCCAGTGATTTCTCACTTCGCTCAAGTAGCATCAAAGACCTTGACTGATCTTTGTGTCGTTCAATGAATTCTGAGCTCAGGCCATGGCATCCTTTAACCTTTAAACGGCCACGCATGAATGCATCCCCTGCGGGATATGCGAGAGGCGAAAACGGGTCAGCACAAACAGAGGAAGGTAGTCAAGAAGAAAGAAATATCCCTTAACTAAGTTCTGACCCACTCTTTCCGCGCAGCCTCGACGAAGCGTGGGCCAACCTGGACGACCGCATCTGGGCCATGCGCCGCAGCAACGGGGTCGCCTGGAAGCGCCACCGCCGCTTCTGGGGGGCTGCCCACAGCAGGGGTTTGAGCCCCCTGTCCCCGCGAGCCGCCCACATGTCGCCCAAACCCCTGAGCCCCCACTTTCAGCACCAAGACCAAGGCCCCGCAGCCTGCGGCGCTTGCTGCGGTGCGTGGCTGTTCGGGCTGCACGTGTGGGACGTGTGCAAGCGCCTGGAATTTCTGCCCCGGGCGGAGGAGTGCCCCCGGTACAAGTTCCGGCACAGGGAGGAGCTGGTCGGGAGGTACGCACCGGTCGCTTGGTTTGATTGTGTTGAACAGGATAACGCAAGGTTTCTGACTGAGCCGCGCATGGTTATGTGCCATAATTTGGTGCCGGTTGTTCAAGATGGAAGTGTGGTTCGCAGCACTTCCCTCTCTAATTTTATGCTTACGCTGGAGTTACCCGAAAGTATTCATTGCCTCGCCGCCCTCATCAACTCTCTAATCGCTAGAATATCAGCTGTGCCCTCTGCAAAGATGCGACGTCCTCCTCCGCTCCAGGAACGCACGCTCACTTGAACCTCATTACAGTCAGAAAGCTGAAGGTCGCGGAATGTTTGCTAATGGCGGAGCCCTGGATTGGGCACCTAGTGGAGTCCTTGGCCGCTCACTCCCGACACTCCAATGCAACCCCTAAAACTGATCTGTTTGCTTCTTTTCCTGTGTAGGAACTTGAAGCTCGCGGAATGTGCACGCACGGCGGAGCCGTGGATCCGGCACCTGGTGGAGCGCACCGAGGATGACATGGCGGCGCGCGTGGCGGCCGTCAAGGCCGCGCAGCGCCGGACGACCACTGCTTTCCAACATGTCGTCATGGTGAGGGCTCACCAGAAGCTTGTTCCAGGCAGCTTTTGCGAACGTCTGTTCGCAGGAGGCCTGATTGTTGAAGCCTTTAAGGGGAGCTTGTCTGCCAGAGCGTTTCCGCCAAAGGCTTGTTTGCCGGAAATAGAGGAGTCCGAGGTCGGAGTTTATGTCAAGTAGATTGGCTTGCTTGCAAACTTTTTGTGCGGAAGCATGTTTGGTAGAAGCTCAATCTGCTAAACAGAACACAAGACGCCAGAGCTCACAGCGCCACGAACAAGTGGGTCGGATCGACGCGTGCATTGACTGCCAAATCCAAACGTGACAAATGTGAACGTTCTTAGTCTGGAACCTTGAAATGTGGTGTTCAGGACGACCCTGCCAAGGACGTCTCGACGAGCCGCAAGGCTTGCTTTTTGTGCGCACCGTAGGAGCCCACGAATCCCTCTTCATTGAGTGCTGAAATCTTAAGCCCCAAGTTTGAAAACCCCAAATGTCAAAATATGTTTCGGCCTGCAGGATGACCCCGCCAAGGGCGCCTCGACGAGCCACAAGGCTCAGTCATTAAGCGCCCAGAATCTTTTACCTAGAGTGGTGAAACGCCAAGCCCCACTTCTCAAAATGCAATCACTCAAATCTTATATATGACTTTTGCCGCAGGACGACCCCGCCAAGGGTGCCTCGACGAGCCACAAGGCGGACGCGATCGTGCACATGCCGGCGGCGATGCAGTACCGCTCGATGCGCGAGAACCTCAAGGCGCGCGTGCGCGTGGGCGCGAGCGAGATCCACGGGAAGGGCCTCTTCGCCAAGACCATGATCATGCACCGCGAGATGGTCATCGAGTACGTGGGGGAACTCATCCGGCCAAAGTAAGAAGCCGCTTCTATCTGTTGACGGTCCGTTGGACTGTCTGATCCTCTCTGTCTCTTTATACTGGGAACGATTCCGAAGTGATAACGTTACTTCGTCGAGGTGCTGAATTGGTGCTGGTGTGGTTTCATTTGAGGTTGCATGGCTTGTAACTAACATCAAGGAAGCTGCTTGACTGACTCGACTTCAGGTCTTGTGCGGAATATGAGGTTGCATGGCTTGTAACTAACATCAAGGAAGTTGCTCGACTTCAGGTCTTGTGCGGAACCAGCTTCCCAGCGCTTCCCTTACGTGCAAAATGAAGACCATAACTAAAAACCTCAGTGTTTGAAGACAATGATGTACCGGCAAGTTCTCCTCTACACGAACTCGGTCATGTGCGAGAAGCAGTACTGCGCAATACATGGAAATCAATCTTCATTCCCGTAGCCCACTTCAAAGACCATGTCGGAAAGCTACGTGCCCGTACCCAGCCCTAAAACCCACGATTTCGTCCTCTGCAGGATCTCGGACTTGCACGAGAAGCAGTACCGCGCGCAGAAGATGGGGTGCCAAAATCCTGCCGTCCCCTCTGACAGAAACTTCCGTGCTCAATCTCAATCCCAATTCCGGCAACCTTCTTCTTCCCAGGATCTCCGACATGCGCGAGAAGCAGTACCGCGCGCAGAAGATGAGGTTCTCTTTCTCCGGCCCTTCCCCTTTTGTGCACCTTGAAGACTATGATGGGAAGTTTAAAACCGGCGACTCCTTTCTTTGCAGGATCTCCGACATGCGCGAGAAGCAGTACCGCGCGCAGAAGATGGGGTGCTACTTCTTCGGCTTCCCGCCCAGCAAGCAGGACCACCTGGAGGACCTCGTCGTGGACGCGACGCGCCGGGGCAACGCCGCGCGCAACATCAACCACTCGTGCGGCCACAACTGCGTGACCAAGGCGGTCGTCATCAACGGCGTTCGCCACCTCATCGTCTTTGCCATGTAAGCATGTCGGGGGATTTCTAGTGTCTTGAGTAGTATTTGTCTACCGAATCGTCGTTGTATTCAGGCGTGGGCGGAAGGGGTGGTGTCCGCTTTCCTTCCGCTCGGTAGGCGGAACGGAGGTAACCCTGTCAAGGCGTGAGCCACATTCTGTATTTGACCTTTCGAGGGGCCTCGTTTCCTATTGGATGTTCGGACAGAGTCTGTAATATCCAGTACCGTACTCATGCATCTTATATTCTGGCTTACTTTGAAAGAAGGCCGTTGTGCTCGTCGCTGTGAAAACGGATTCCAAGATACGACACTGCGGAGTCCTTGGAGTAAGCTCCAGGAGAAGCTGCGTGACTTTAGTTTCGGCCTGCTGTTTAGGTGACTCCTGTCAACCCAGTCTCAGTGCCACCACAAGCTTTCTCAGATCCTTGGCGCTAAGATTATCCCGTCCCTGTGCAGACGCACCATCATGCCTGGCGAGGAGATCACGATCAACTACTGCTTCCGGAGTGACCCAACGGAAGAAAAGGTTCCCTGCTTGTGCGGGTCGGTGAAGTGCAAGGGCTTCCTAAACTAGGGCTACTGGAGACAGGGACACACTCGAGCAGCACATAACGGTCTCGAGGTCTTGACCTTTAGAAAGCAACAGGCCGTGACAATATAAGGAGTCAGGGACAGTTCGAGTCAATGGGAATTTATAGTGTCCTCTCTAAGGCACACGAGTCGGTTGCCTACAACCGTGCAATCTCACACTTATAGTCAGCGTGCTGCATGACAATCAATTCGTCGGTATTTGGTGTGCTTGTTACACATGTCGGTACAATTACTGCATGACATTCAATGGATATATATCCAGCTTGACGTACCTGAAACCGCGTCCGACCGACGCGTGCTCGTTACATGCAAGTGTAGGAAGACACACAGATCTGATCGGGACCCGCGATGGTAGCACTCAAAGCTCGGACTGCGCAATCTATCTAAGTGTAAGTTCGATCTGGGCTGCGTGCGACGCTGCCATCATGCACGCGCTCGTATGTAGGCAATCATGCAAGCGGCCCTAGCAATTCCCGCGTGACATGCCGTCGAATTAACACACCGTCCACAGTGCTGGCATGTCGATGATCATGCATATGCAATCCAAATGATCAGCACTGCTAGTGACATGTATGGACGAATCAGGCGGCCTGACACACGGCCCACATGGTCCGCAATCGAAGCTGTCCGCTATATGTGTGCCGACAGTCTGCGACGCATGTATCTCGGTGGCCGGCCTGCCCCCGCCAGATTGAAAGATCTGCCTCTAAACGTGTTGACAGCCGCGGTGCCGTAACAGAAAATTGAGTTCGCACTTAAGTTCCATCTCGTTGACGACTCCTGACAGGTTGCTCGATGTACTACTTTGACAACGTTCCCGGACCCAATTTCGGATGCAACTTCTATCTAGAACCGGTCTGATTCAAAGGCCACCTCCGCCCGAGCCGTGGCATCGCCGTACCTAGCGAGATCCGGCTCTTTCCGTCTCGACCAATAGCTGCGACTTGATCCACTGACCCAAGCGGTGAATGAACTGCGGACTTTGCCCGAGTCGGTCCTGCAAGTTGACCAGTCTTTCAGTATTTGAAACTAACGTGAGCAAGACAAGCGGACCAGCTTGACGATGAATCAAGGCAGCCTCAAAATTAGCCCTGATCGTATTGATCGCACCTCGCCAAAGCAAAGGCTGCTTACAACGCGCGCTGGGTGATAAAACACAACAGCTTGCAAGAGGACATCAGCCTCCAAAAGGCGTAGCAAACGGAGTTTGTGTGATGAATTTACGGCAAATTGAAAAGGCTTGTAAGCTAGGAAGTAGAGTCAGAAGCAGTACACGCTTCGTAGCCAAAAAGCACAAACCAAATAACCCGTAAACCTGAAAAGTAATCAAGTAATGCCGTGCAGGCTAGAAAACGTTCCAGGAGTATGCACTGAAACCCGCCAATAATTTGGACGCTTCAGCCGCTAAGAGGCCTTGTTGAGTGGACAAACGGCTTACCTCTTGGAGCGTTTCCAGCTTCTGGAGCGTTGGCAGAAGATGCCGCCCCAACCGCCGCAAATCGTCCGGACTCCCGACCTGGTGCAGAAACAAAAGTGAGCCACTTGATGTTATTGTATACAGAATGCCCGCACATGTGACAAGATTTTTCCAACGCCGTCGGTCAAATTATTGAAGCGATTCAAAGGAAAATGCTGGGCTTTCTCTGCGGTTTGAAACGAAGCCGAATAGTGATACAAGAGTTTAGGTCTGGTCTTGAAAAGGTACATGCAATGTCAGACACAATGTGTTCCGTTCCATGCCAAAGAGCATCGCTTTCCCTCATTTCCTGCCTTTGCTTCCGTTATGTTCCCCTGTAGAGTCGACGCTCGTTCCCATTCTCTCCCCCCACTCACAAAGCAAGTCGCTCAGGAAAGCGCACACGTGAAGCAGATCCTGTGGTAACAATCCCCAGGCACTTTGAAACAGAACCAAAGCAGTCGAGGTCAATCCGTGGACACTCAGCGGTGGGAGATCCGATTTGGTGTCAATCCCCGGGCACTCACTTGCGGCTCGGTAGATCCAGGCCTGCTGTCCTGGAAGTGCTTGTAGATGATCTCCAGCCCGTGCTCGATGATTGACACCAGGAGTGACACTTGGCGGCCCTTGGACGCGGCCGCGGCCGCCATCTCTACGAGCGCCACGTGTCGCCTGGTGGAGACAACGCACGAGGTTTAACAGACTGCTGTGAGGAGTTTCACAAAAGTAGCGCTAGATTGCTGGGAATGAAAGACAAGGCGGCCTTCAACGAATACTGGTGTGATTTGTCATGGAAGCAGTTCAACCAGAGGGGGCTCTCGAAGGTGGTCCATTAATCTCCCAGAGATGCACAATCTGCTGAAAGTCTAGCTTCAAGGAGCAGTCAAACGGCCATCCAAAGGCACCTCCCCCATTGCTTCTCTATAGACACCCCTTTTAGTGCATGGAGTCATCTCTCCCTCACAGGCCCTCATAACCACCCCTACTGAGTTAGCAAACTCTCAAGGGAAAAACTTTACAAACGAAGTCTCAACTGAAAAACTTTACAAACGTGCATAACAGCTCACCGCTTCCGTGCAGAGTCTCCCCGCGCATCGTACTCGTGAGTCCCGTATGTCTCGATCACCTTCAGCAGCTCCGCGCGCGACGTGTCGTTGACTTCAGAGACCTTGTTTAGCAGCTGATGCCCCTCCTGCGTCGCCGCGAATACGTCCGACGTGCTCTGCTCCAGGACGTCCGCAATCAGCGCGAGGGTGGGGGCGCGCGATATGCCGTTCTCTCCGTCCGATCTGGACGAAGGAAGAAAAATCAAAACCGGGGGGCGCGTGAGACGCCGTTCGCGCCGTCCGATCTGGACGGAGCGGAGACGAGAAAAGTGGTTTGCAACAAACCGGCGAGAAGCCAACATTCTGCAAACAAACACGTCCGACGTTTTCTTGCTCTACGACGTCGGCGATCAACGCGAGCGTGGGCGCCGACAATGCGCCATTCGCGCCTTCCGATCTGGACGGAGGAAGAGAAATCAGAATCTTTCAAATTGAAGCTTTGCAAAGGAACAAGTTTGACATGCTCTGCTTCAGGACGTCCCCAATCAGCGCGAGCGTGGCCGCGCGCGAGACGCCATTCGCGCCGTCCAACCTGAAAGGGAGGAAAAACTGACGGCTTTGCAAACAAACCAAAAGCATCCAAAAGTTTGCAGGTGAACAAGTCCGACGTGCCCTGTTCCAGGACGTCCACAATCGGCGATGCGCCGTTTGCACCGTCCGACCTGGAAGGGAGCAAAGTTCGTTGAAAAGACTTTGCCGTAGGTTGAGAGCAACTACCTTGATCAGATCTGGACGAGGTGCTGGCGTGAAGCAGGGTTTAAAGGGACTGTATTCGCAAGAAAGCGCCGGGAAAGGAGCATGAGAGATGCCCTCCGGGCCGAGCTTTAATGCGGTAATAGGCGCAAAAAACAAAGATAAGTTAATCGGTAATAATCACAAACCATTCCGACACCTGCAATCTGCAGCAACGGCGCACTTTCCCAAGCGATGCTTGGTGCTCCCATTCCAATCCGAAAGTCTGCTGGGCACAGGCAGTGCTTATCCGCTTCCGGGTCCTAACCCTCCGCTTAACCCGTCGGACCCAGTGCTTGACCCTCAAAGGATCCTCACCTGAAGCAGTGGAATCGCTCTCCCGAGCGGTCCACAATTCCTTTTAAGTACGTCAGCAAGTTGTTCCGCACTTGCAACACTCCGTGGCGCAGTCTCCGCAGCTCGCCGTGTTCCCGGGGCGCGATGATGCCCTCCGGACCCGCCGACTTGCGCACCGCTTGCAGCCGACGCACGTACTTGTTCTACAGAGAAAGGAACTTTAAGGTGTATAATCCAGGTTTCAAGTTGAGGAGGTGAATTATGTGCTTGAAAAGACGCTTGTAGGACTTGCGGACGTGCTCAGCCGGACGGTCAACTACTGAAAGGTTCTGAGCTTTTCAGGCAGACACTTTGTGATTTGTCGACTTGATTGCTATCTGATCATGCTTCACGACTTCTTGCGCATCGCTTGCAGACGAAGAACGTACGGCAAGGGAGAGCATCGAGACACAACCATGCAGGGGTACAATATGAATTCTAGTGCTCAAGTAACAAAGCGAATGCCTCCAATCGGTCAGCGCCAGAGGCAAGAAAACCAATCTCAGGTTCCAACCCTGTTGATCGATTTGTGCATGCCAGCTCCAACTGGGCAGCATTAATCAGCTCCCGCATCGAACGCAGCCCTAGTACGCAGTCATCTTGCGAGAAAGCTTCAAACTCCAGGGACACTTTGAAGTCGACAAATCACTTGGAGCCTGCCCAATATCGAGCATATTATGTTTGATCGGCCTTGAACCTGCGTCATTTTGCCCATCGTTATCCGTTCCGGTCCAACCCTGAATAAAGCCCTGATTATCAAATCTTTGCTGACCTGCGACACAGCGTCGAGGCAGAAGAAGTCGATGCTCCGGATGAACATGGGCGCCTTGAAGGGATCCCTGTCGGTGCTCATCGACGGCCAGATGCGCCCCACCAGCCACGTGGCAAGCTGCAGCTCCTCCAGGTCAGCGCTCTCCACGATCCGGACGAGCGTTGCCGCGTGTTGTCGGACAAACTCTCCGGCCTGGAAGGGAGCAAGTGATCGACTTCAGTACTGAGTCATAAGCTCAGCGTCTCAGCATAGGCTTGGGATGCATTGCAGAGGTCGTGACCTTAGCTTGATGCCGGCAAGGGTCTGATTGAAAGGAGCATTAGCCAACCAGATTGCTCAAAAGGCACGCCTTTCATGTTGAGAAACTTCTGCACCGTGCCTCCAGCAGTTATTGCCCACATACACGCCAACTTTCGTGGCAAGACTCGCCGGCAGTAATATGGTTAGAATTACCAACGCTTCAAAAGCATCCAGGATGCTTGATTCTGGTGTCATGATCAGAAGATTCATTTCATCTCGTGACTTCGTTCTTTAAGGTAGCGTTGATTTGCTCTCCTTACCATTCGAGGACTGCTCCTTAGCCAACTTCGTAACCAAGAAGGTACGGAATACCCACCTCGGCACGCACGTCCTCGCTCTTTGGTAGTGCGGTCACGATTGACGTCACCAGCCGCAGCGAGGGCGCCAGCACCTGGTGCAACCGCTCCCGCTGCGACGGCATCGGCACCGCAGGGTTCCGCCCAGGGCCATCTTCCGGGCCGTCCTGCAAAGGCGGAACAGACTTGGTGACGTGGCGGAAGAGACATGGTGACGTAAGCATAGAGGCGGCTCCAGTTGATATGATTGGCAGCGGCGATCGCGCATGCCATTTTCTGCTGAGCGAGAAATTGGTGAACTGCGGGCAATTGATCGAAGCAAAATCGGAAGCAGGTAGGGATCCGTCTATATCTCTTCATTGCGTGTTTGGTGAGATCTCTTGTTTGGAATACGTTTCAGCTGTCAACTGCTTCGCTTTTGAGTCCGAACGTAGTCACGTCCTTCACCAGATTGTGGAACTCATCGTGCGGAGCACCTTAGAGCAAACTTGCCATTGCGTGCATTCGCCACAGTCCGTCTTGAGCAACGGTTTTGAAGTCGCAACCTCCGTGGTACCTTCCCCTACTAAGTAGAGCGGACCTGTAGCTTCGAGGTCCGCTTCAACTCGTTTCCCGCCGGATAAAAGCCTCACCAAAATCCTGAAAGAGCACCAGACTATAACAAAGTAGCAAACATCAAATCAAGACACCCTAGATCTGTTGGATAGATCAACAAATCCTAGCCCCGTGTGCCACCTTTTGCAAGCCCTCACCGGTATCTGGACGTCCAGGGCTCGCGAGCTGGCCAGGTGATTGAGCGCTCCCATCGAGAACAGCGCTTGCGCCCCCCGGGGGGAGTTGTGATGCGCCACCCGCAGGAGGAGCGAGATCTGCGCCTCCATTGTGTAGAGCTTACGCACAGAGTCGGGGGATGGAAGAATCACCAGCTGCAAGGAGGGGGGGTAAGGAATGTCATTGAGGTGGTTCGGAGTCGTCATGTTCATGTAAGTCCGGAATCTGAAAAGCGGCCCGGATAAAGTGCAGGGAAAGTTGAGAGCAGAAACGCAGGGTCTGATTTTGGGCTCCAACTTTTCGGGAGGTATCAATACTTGTCGCACGATCTTCGCCTCCGTCAGCAGAGCTTGCGGACCGTATTGGGAGCCACCAAAATGACCACCAAAATGACCACCAAGCGAAGGAGGGGGTCTGACGAAGTCTGAAAGACAGCCTACCGGTCCAGATGTTCGCGGGACCACATTAAAGAGCTGAAGAGGTTGCGGCGCAGGAAGAGAAAAGACGCCAAACGAGGGATAGATACCCGCCGAGAAGGAATGGATATAGTTTGATTACCTGGTATGCATTGTTGGCGACGTCGGAGAGGCAATTTTGCAGCAGCCCCCGGCTTTGCAGCTGGCTGAGGAACGCCTGCTGAGTATCGAGCGCGATCAGCGCCTCCAGGACGTAGAACGCAAGGGCGCGGCCGACCTGGAGACAAAAAATCGGGGGTCTTGTTCAATTGTAGAACGTTCGAGACTGTGCCTTAAAACGAATTTGTCACACCACAACACCACAGCGGATCTGGCATGCGGCTTACCGAGCGGTTGGGCCAGAGAGGAGTCATGATAACGAGGAAGAGAAAAGAGCAGAGTATCGCTCTTTAAGTAGTATGCCGGGCTTTCGGAGAGGAGCTTGGACATCGGCTAAGGGGCAGAAAACCAAACGTCGGTTTGTATGTGAATAGTAAGGAGCTTGTTCGAATAAGCTTCTTACTAGGACTTTCAACGAAACCGACTTACAAGATCTCTGACTTGCTGCAATTGTCAGCTTCGCCACCGAGCTCCTGAAAATGACTCAGAGCACCTGCCCAACAGTTACGTTAAGATAGTTCCTCAGGGTAAGAAGGAGCAAGCGGAGATCCCGAAGGGGAGATAATCAGCCACTGAGATTGTCATCACAGATCATGTACAAACCGGGCACTGCGCTTGACTGGATCATTGACCATTGAAAGGTCACCAGGGCAGCAGATTACCAGCATTCACTTCTCTCGAAATCTCATCAAAGCTTCGCATTTACCTCGCTCCCTTGAAGCGCGTCTCTGGCTACCACGTCCACAAGCGCAGTCGCTTCGTTTCTCAGCACCGCATAGTTCCCTTGCATCAGCTCGTTTTGTTCTCGTTGAATCCGCTCAACGTCTGCAGCCTCGTCGGAAGACCCGTCCTCCGGAAGAAGAACCTTCATGACCGAACTTGGAACTTCGCGGTTGGCTACGCCCCGGGAGTATTGGAGGAAGCTTAGGAGCGTGGTGTAAAGTCTGTAGAAAGGAGGACAGGAAGAGTTGGTTCGTAAATCAAATTACCCAAATTTTCACCTCGGCTCTCCCCTCCAAAGTACAAACAACGGCAGAAGTTGCAACACCGTTTCTGCAAACAAAATAGTTGTTCACGGGACTTCAAGCACAGTCCCAGGTACAGGCTAAAAGTTCGTTGTTTGGCTCATTCTCTCGTTTGTAGAACGTCAAGATTTCACTCCAGCATTCTTCGTCCAGCTTCAAATGGTAGACATACCTCCGCTTAGATCAACGTTCTGATAAACACGTGGTCTAGACGATCTCAACTATACTTTAGGCGGCTTTTTATCACACCACCGTCACAAACATGATACACTCGCGTAAGCATAAGACGTTCAGAAGTCCAATGTGGTCGGACATCAAAGAGATGGCAAAAATCGTTGGGCACTCTTTGATATACAGAGTAAAGTTACCGCGGATGCCTCTTGACGACTTCAGTGAGGCGGGCCCAATTTCAATCAGGTTGTGTATTGAGTGGCAGGTGAAACATCTGCAAGTGCGACGGCTATGGTCATTGTTTGGCTCCGATGAGCACCTTTGAAGAGGTTCCGACAAAGGAAAAGGTGAGCACCGTTGAAGCAATTCTGACAGAGCAGATCTTAGCTGCTCTATCCACCAAAGCAAAAAGGTGTGCAAAACGGAAGCTACAGTAAAAACTCGAGGCAAGGGACGTAGCACTTGATATCAATTTTTTGTAAGATTGGTTCCAAACAAAGATAATGTGCTCTTTGTACCATTGAACAATAGGAAAAATACGGTGCGGTTGAATAATTTATATAGGGGGGAAATAATCAATACGTAGGGAGGTGGATAATAATGTGGTGTAGGATTTCAGGGTCGGCAAAACGTGCCAACCCTATTGGGGGGTTACAAAGATTTTGCCGGCCATATGTGTTGATTTCCATACAGCACACGTCGACTGACGCGCGTGGCATACGAAGCCAACCGGCCCTTTTTATGTCGGAACAAGTCGATTTACGAAAATTTATACCGTCGCAAATCGTGCGGTCTTGTGGGTATGCGACCGTCGATGCTCACCGACGGTCCAAGCGAGGCCATCGGACGGTCGATAATCCTCGACCGGAGTCGAAATGTCGAGACCAAAGTCAAAATATTACACGGCGAAAATGAGGAAGGCCTCGGCCAAACTTGCCGTCGCCTGCATCACAAATTTTGAATTTCCGCGGAATTGGAAGCCCAGAACCCATCTTTGAGGGTCAAGCAATTCAGCACTTCTCAAGTGGGAAATGTTTCTGCCTTTGCAAATCTGTGAAGTAGGAACTTCCACAATACGACGCGAGGAAATAATCAATTAACTACCTTTGGAGCAGCTCAGCTGTACCAGGTCTCCTAGACTCCGCCACCAGACTCTTATGAGGGAAAACGACCCAGAAAAACACTCCTTTCTAAAAAGCATTGTCCGTTGCGGCCTTCAAATCAACAGCTAAAAATCTAGGTCACGTGAGCTTATCTCAATGGTGAACAAAAGCGTTGAGGTTCAGTAGACCTCCAGTATCAAATCAAACCCAGAAACGTGCAAGGGACTGTTAATCGGGTCAGCCCTAACCCACCTCCGGTGCTTTGCGAATGTCGGGTTGGACACAAAGTGCCACACCAGTCTCTTGAGCAGGGCGTGTCTCAGCGCTTACAGAGACTTCGGTCAGCCGTGACCGACCCTCGCTTTCAAAAGCAGCTCGCTGGTTGGACGCTCAGCGTGACTGCGCGCCAAGTTTCGAGAAGGGTGCAACTTTCACACTCTCCGAAGTATCATCAGCACCAGAAAGGGGTTAACGGCGAACCCACCTTAAGCTGAGCAGCTATCGTATATCAGGGCGAAACAAAAATCCACGAGGGAATGCAGTCAACATTAATCCACCTCCGCTTGAGCAGCTCGGAAATGTTGGGCCTGACCTTGACCGCGACAGCTTCTTGAGAAAGGAGTGCCTCGGCGCTTACACAATCTCAAAGAACAAAAGTCCCCTAACGGCGTTTTCAGAGAACTGGGTCAGCTATAACCCACCTCCGTTTGAGCAGCTCGGAGGTGTCAGGCCTAAGAATGACCGTCAGCAGCTTCTTGAGGAGGGCGTGGCACGTGCGGGGCGGCAGCCGGACGGTCGACAACAGGTCCGCGTACGTCACCTCGTCCGAAGTGTCGCCCCAAACCGCTGACGTCATGCTGTGCTCTTGCAGCTTGGCCATGACCGAAGTAGCGACCTGCGGAAGAGAAACCACCTTGAGCTCATTTTTTCCGAAAGATCCTCTTTTTGGACATTATACAACAGGATGATACAAATTGTGAGGGTATTGACACTTTCAGCCACGATGTTGAAAATGCACTAAGATCTAATACACTCCATGACCTGGGCAGTGGTGAGGCCGTTGGAAGAGGCACAGAGAATGAGCGTTGGCCAAACAACGGGTAACCGAGTTCTCTCAATAATCTTGGCTGCATGATGTGTATTGCAGACGCTTTGATGGTGGTTTCTTTTGCGCTGCTCAGACTGTAGACAAAGCTTTGGGGTGAGCCACCCTCAGAATCCACCCGGAAAGTCCGCTCTGAGTCTCCCCGTTTTCCGAACTGTGACAAAGCACTGGCTCTCTAAACACTTGCCAAATGACAACCATTTGTTAGGTGTGGACCAGGCAACCAAAGGTAGGCTCAGAAGAGGCACTGCTCCAAAGCCGTACTCTCGTTTTATCCGCAGCTCTCCTACGGCTCTGAGACAAAAACAACATTAGAAACAGGACAGAGCTTTCAGAACTTGACGTCATTACCTGGCAGATTGGATACGCCAGCTGTACCGGGCAGTCCGGCGCCCCAGCTGCACTCAGGGTGGCGTCGAGCAGCTCCTGGAGAACGCCCGGGGCGGCTCCCCCGGCCTGGGGGAGGAGCGGGAAGCGCCGGGAGATGGCAATCTGAACAAAGGAAATGGCATGGGAGCTAATGAGTTATAGATCAGCTTGAGCTGCAGAGTCGGTCAGAAAAGTCCGTGTCAGATGACTGGAACAGTCACAGAGGGGCGCCTCTGCCAGCCTGGGGGGAGGAGCGGGAAGCGCCGGGAGATGGCGACTTGGATCATAAGCGACGGCACGCGAGCTCTATAAGCGACGGAGCTGTAAAGTAGGTCAGTAGAGACAGCGTCTGGTGATCTTATGAGACTGGCTGACTGGATTGGTTACGGAAGGGCGGCTCCTCCGGGCCTGAGGCAAGCGCCGGAAGATGACTACCTGACTCATAAGAGATGGCGTGCGAGCTTTGGTGTCGTGAATGATTTATTAACTTACAGCGTCGATAGAGTAGTATGTGCCTGGTAACTTCAAGGGATGGCGATCTCGAAAATAGACAAGGGCAGTTGTACGAGTAGCTTGAGCAGACCTGGAGCGTTACGAATACTGCATGTGTCAAGCTCGCCTGGGAATGTACCCATGTTTACAACGGAGACTGAAGTCCACGAGAACCGCGTCGAGATCCTGCAGCAGTTTCGCTTTTTTTGAAATGGTAGGCCGGTGAAGGGCCGAAGCAGACTTTTTCGCTGGTCGTCCCAGCAGCTAAATGGGATTGCGCTTGGTCTGAATCGCTTGGTTGTCTCTCAAGAGACTACTAAGAGAGTCAAGAAGCCGACATTTCCCCCCTAGCAAACGTTGAAAACAAGGGCTATCCGTGCGCAACCACTGCCTAATCGTACGCTCTTCCCAAACCTCTACTGAAACATCACCGAGAATGATGTACTCCGGCCCCCTCACTGACCTCGACCAGCTGCTGCCAGCCCGTCAGCATGTGAAGCTGCGCCGAACGCTCTTCGACGTACTGATTCTGCTTCCAAGCCCACCGCAGTGTGGCTTGCACCGCCTCTTTCAGCTCCTCTTGGGTGGAGCTCCCCGCCTGAAGGTTCAGGTACGACTCGAGGCGCTTGTAACCCTGCCCAAGAAAGGGTTAGCACTGGTTAGAAGGAGGTTTAGTCGTTAAGAGTTACGGGGTTCAATTACAATGCATTTGCGGTTACAATTGCGATAACGGTGCCGCTTACGGATACGAGGGGAACAACTTTGCCGAGCATTCGCAAGACTTTGGTTTAAGGGTTAACGTCTATACCAACTCCGACGTTGACAAGATTGTCCTGGAACCGTTGGAAAAAGCTTCAACCGTCCGGCAAGGCAGATGCACTTTTGAAAGCAACAGCAACAACGAGCAGATCACAAGAAATGATCCAAAGAAGGTACTCCCATATCGGACTACACCTACTATTTCATACCCAAAAACCGATAATCCAGAGAGTCATCATCCGGGCGTCCGAACCTGCATGAGGGCGTCCGAGAGCGCTGCGATGTCGAGCAGGCGGTCGCCCCGTTCCGAGAAGCGGACCACCCCGCCTTCTTCCACAGAGGCGTCGCTCTCCAGCAGCTCCTCCACTTTCAGCTCGTCGCGCATGCTCTGGACGCCAGGGGAAAGGTCCCCGGGGGACGGCTCGGGGAGCTGGAAGAGAACGACGTCGAAAATCTCGAGTACCTGGAAAGGAGGTTTTGCTTATTTCGGTGCTTGTTGGGTTTGACATTTTTTTGTTTTCTTGATTGAAAGAGTGGTTCTCAGCTTTTAGCTCGTCGCGCATGCTCTGGACGCCCGGGGAAAGGTCCCCGGGGGACGGCTCGGGGAGCTGGAAGAGAACGACGTCGAAAATCTCCAGTACCTGGTGAAGAGAGAGGGAAACGTTTGCTTACTTGGTGCATGTCAGATCTGCGGGTTTTGTCTGTTTTCGTTAGGGACAAAACAATTGAGCTTGTGCGAATGTCCTGAAGGCCGGGGATAGGACTCCCAGAGGAGGCTCGGGGCCGGAAGAAGCCGATGTCGAAAATCTTCCGCACCTGGGAATGGGAAAGTGGAAAGTTTGCTTCCCTGGTGCTTCTAACGTTGAATTCAGAATCTTTGAGTATGTGAGGTTGGTAAAATCGTTTGTCGTAAGAGCGCCGATGGTGTTGACCAGAAACCCCTAGGTTTAACCGGATGATGATGGTAGGGAACTGTAGTCCCAAACAACAAGATTCGACGAAAAGGAACGAGTCGAATGTATCCAGGTGCCCTTCTCCCACTCACTCTTCACGGCCCTCCAACTAGAGAGGGCCGACAGGACTTTTTACCGACGTGTTGGCATCTACTTTTATGTCCTTCCTCCGCTCCCCTTTCTTCATCTGTTCCACCTCTTTGATTTGAAAGGCCGAAAACTGAACGGATGAAAGACCTCGATTTATCGCTCCCAAGCAGAGCGTTCTCACCTTCCGCGTCTGCACCTCCACGTTGATCGCCTCAATCTCCGCCGCGGGCAGCGCGAGCACGTTTCCGCCGTCCTCTTCCTCTTCCGTTCCGTAGGGCCCCTTCCGGAACAGCCGGCCCAGCAGCCGCCGGCAGCCCTCCTTCTGCTGCTGCACGTCGGCGTCCGCCACGTGGAGCTCCAGGGCGGCCAGCTTGAGAAGCCACGCGCGCTGCACAAGGAGAGATGTCTAATAAGTACGTTGAGCAATCCTCGCCACAGTGTTCTACATGAGACGACTACCAACTACATGGTTCAAGGTTTTGTTCTGCGCTGAACGTTGAGAAAGCTTGGCAAGTGCGATGGAGCACGGCCAGTTTTACGTCTCAGGTGCGTTGCACAGGCCAAAGGGATGTCGACTAGGGGAACAGAAACAACACTCTGCTTCATGGGCAATCAGTTTACGTTGAGTCTTGCATACTGTGTACAGTCAGCCTGGATGCTCATCCTTGATAGAGAGAGGTGTTGGTTTTCTCTCTCTATCCATGCTTTTCGAAAGATAGAAGCATCACCTAGAAAGAGATACTGCTTTTCAAGGTGTCAGTAGCAGTACATGACCACTGCTGCAAATCGCGAAACCAAAGCCCCGAAAGAATGCTGCAACTTTGACATGGCTACCGATCGCCGCAACCGACTGCTTCGAATCCTTCCGCTTGTAGTTACGGGGCAGCAAGACGAAGCTCGTCAGCCAGTGAAAAGCGTCGAATCCGGGGTCGCACCACTAACCTGCTGCAAACTGCTGACTCTCAGGGCGTGGTAAGCGGTGCGCTTGGGCAGGGGCTCCGAGACGAGCGCGCTCAGGTGCTGCAAAAACAGGGCTCAGATTAGCATCCACTCCTTTGCGCTGGTTTGGTTTGTCCTCTCGAAATATTACTTCCATCTCTACTTGCAGCTTCTGTCTCCCGATGCCAGAGCGCCTTTCCAAAGTCCTTTTGCAGAAACGTCTTGAAATCGCTCTCCACTTGGCTGACAAGGCACCTGCTCGGATCCAATCAGTCTGCGCGCACCTTTGATCACATTTTGTGCAACTCAACTCAACCTAGATTGAATACTAGTCCCTCCGCCCCAAAGACTACCTGTTGATCTCCCCGTGCGCAGCTCTTGCTTTGCATTTGAGAGGCACCACGTGGCAGGCCAGAGGAGCGGCACCCACCTTGGAGAAGAACTCGTACTTCGGACGTCCGAGGAGCTCGATGACAGGGCCTCGGACGACGGGATCGACGGCGAGCTCGTACATAAGCTGGAAGCCAAACTCGTATAAGCGGGGGTTCTCCTCCAGCCTTGGGAGGTTCAGCAGATGGTCGAGGAGGACCCGTAAGGAGCTGCGAGACGACACATAAGCTTTGGTTGGGACAAGTAGTCGATCAGATTTGCGCTTGAGTGGCTTATGGATGTATGCAAGATGATAAGTACCGGGTATTATCCGCTGACCTGAATTGAGGCGCAGAAGCAAACGGGCTGAGCCAATCAACATTATGAGGCGTAGCATGCTCTTTTGCAGTGCCGTCAAGCCGTTCGATAGAGCACCGCTGTGTCAACAGCAGCTGCCAGTGCAAACAACAAAACGGCACCGCTGCCCTGGAAATTGCCGAGTGACCATCATAAGACGGTCAGAAAGCACAAAGCCCGACGCCCAGCTCGTCTGTTGCGGGTGGCTCGGAGCGTGAAGAAGTGTGGAGGGTTGCCCTTCACCGATAAACGTGTTGCACCCACATTCTAACTCGCCCTCACCTGTGGACGCGGACTGGATTGAGATACGACCGCTCGACGGAGTGCTCGCAGTCGAAGCCCAACAGAAGATGTGTCACGTTGGGGGCGGGGCGGTCCAGGTTGGAGATCAGAATCTGCATGGGGAGTCACCCTCTTGCTTCTGAGATCAACGTGATGATTCGAAGGCGCGCTATGTTCCGAGCTGTTGTGCTTCTGGTCATCAACTCCCTGCTCCCTGTTGATGTCCTCTCGTTGCTCCATCTACGGACTGGGTTGTTGAACAAGGGCGGGACATGTCAACACTGCAACGTTTCTAGAATGAGGGTGTTTCCAAAGAGGCACTGGCCTCAATTGTGCTGCAGAAGAAGCGGAAAAAACAAACATCCATACAGAAAGGGACATGCTACAGCTTCTCCCGACCAACTTGCCAGTATTAGTGAAAATATTAGTGTAACTTAGTCAGTCTGTTGCTGACTGAAGTTAGTATGATTTAGATGACACTAAAACTGGCAGGTTGGTCGGGAGAAGCTGTAAGACGAAAGCCTTTGGCTGCGAGGGACAGCGGCGATGGATCAGCGTGAAAATCTCGCAGGAGCGGCAGTTCCCACCTTCAGGATCAGAAACACCGAGTCTTCTTCCGGATTTTCAGGCGCCTCCGGTTGGTTCGCGGCGGCTTCCAGGCAGAGCGCGAAATCCTCGATGAGTTGAGGGGCGGCGCCGGACTCCATGATGATTGGAGCGAGCTGGGCGACGCGCTCGCTGCATAGGACACGTGGCACAGCGCCGTTGGCTGAAAGATCCCAAAATTGAGTGCAAACTTTGTCTGACCACAGGATCTTAAAACAGAAAGTAGACGTTCGTGGCGCTTCCACTGTTGAGATGCTGAGAGTTCTTGCAAATGAAATCGACTCTTGCACAACGAGATCGAAAGGTCGCCTATTTCTCCGTGATAATCAATCATCTTCTGTCCACCACCTGAGTCCGACCATACCCTTTCAACTTGACTCAACTTCTGCTTTTGGAGCGTGTCTGTAATGGTAGACCCTACCGAAGGATTCGGTTTGAGCTAACGCCCAGAAGCAGAGTGCCTGGTGGCAGAATCCGTGCATTTTGGAGGGTTGTTGACGGTGCCACCGGAAGAAAGAACCGGGCCCGCTCAAAGACCTCCCGCACAGTCTTCCGCAGCTGCGTCGGCTCCCATGAGAAAAGACTCGAGGGAGTAACGACGAGCCACGATTGGTCTTTATCTATTGTCATGAGCTTCGACCTATGATCCTAGAAACTTAATTTCGAAACCTGGAAACCAATCTTGGGTCAACGGAGCTTCAAGCTAAGAGCGAGCCTTGGACTTCTTGGGAGGCATAAGGTCAAGAAATTCGTGCAAGATCCGAAAGTACACTGCACAATTCTCTACAAAAATAGAGATTCGAGATTTAGCGACAGTGGTGCAGACTGACGTGTCAAGGTCTCAGCACATTGTAAAACAAGCCGTTGCCCGCGTTCATCAACACCTATATCTCTCATTTCATTTTCCGCGGAAGAAAAGTGATCCAGTCGGGCCTTCAAGGCGGGCTCACCTGAGGGTCGTCATGAGGCGCAAGGAGGTCTGCTGGATGTCGACATTGTCCTCGTAGCGCACATACTCTAGGAGGGCCACCACTTGGCGCAGATCGAACGACAGGATCTGGTCGATGCTCTGCAGTAAACAAGAAAAGCCATCTGCTTTTCGTTGCAAACTTTTCCATGAGAGCTCTGAACGTACATTTCCCGTCACTTGGGCACGCATTGCTTCTCCACTACACTGGGAATAAGAGAAGATTCAGACGCGAAGAATCAAAGAAAACACAGACTTACCTCCAATTAGCCCGCCACCAGAATCCGCAAGCGTGCGTCTTTCCCCATCGGCGCTGAGCGCCTTAAGGTTTCACTTCAACCCCAGAAAGACAAAAGCACGGACTTACCTTGGGAAACGGCCGCCAAAATTCCGCAGCGTTCCGCAAGCGCTGCATCTTCCCCCATTGCTTATACCAGCACGCTCAACGCCTTAGCTTTCAAACTTTATTGCCGAACGAGAAACACACGGCCTTACCTTATAATCCGGCCGCCAGAGTTCCACAAGCGCAGCGTCTCTCCCCTTTGCTAGCACCCAGACACTCAGCGCCTTAAGTTGAAAAACGCATCAGACCTTCAAAACGCTCCCAAAACGGGAAAGGACACAGACTTGCCTTATAACCCGGCCGCCAGAGCTCCGCAAGAGCAGCGTCTTTCCCCATCGCTAGCACCAGCACGCTCAGCGCCAGCCGGACGGCCTCTCCCAACCAGCCCTAGCTTTCAAAGGCTTCAAAATTTTCACTGCCAGAAGACAACTTCAGGTTTTGATTGCTCAACAACAGAAAATACGGCCTTACCTTATAACCTGGCCGCCAGAGTTCCGCAAGCGCAGCGTCTTTCCCCATCGCTAGCACGAGAACGCTCAGCGCCAGCCGGACGGCCTCTTCCACGAGCTCCCCGTAAGCCAGGCTCTCGCGCTGGTCCTTGACGCTGTCGACGCCGGACATGAGCAGCGCCAGAAGGTTGCGGAAAATCACGCGCCCTTGCATCAGATCCTGAAAATGACAGAAGAAGGTGATTTGAGTGCTGCATGCTTGAGATGGTCAGCGGTTGAAGAGGCTTTTGACGCCCACTCGATGTTGACGTTGGACATGAGGAGTGACAGAAATTTCTGGAACATCAGGCGGCCCTGCATCAGGTCCTGCGATGAAGCAAAAGAGACGAAGGTCAAGCGACACAAATGGTCTCGACTTGAACGACGAAGTTCTCGAAGTAGGGTTGCTAAAGCCGTTCGTAGCAGACGCGTCATGGGTGGCATGCCATAGCACCGGAACATGAGCAGCCCAGCGCTTTGCATCGACACACCCGGCCCTCGCATGCATTCTATCACGGGATAAAAGGTCTCCGTTTTGGTGCTCCGTCCGTCAACCCTTAGCTTACTCGTAACCTTCAACAGCTACTATCGCGCGATCTGTACCGGAAACTGAAACCGCCTACTGAGAATCTGTGGGTTTGCAAGCTGGGAGAAGAAGTTCCACTCCTGATTCCATTTACAGCTCAGAAATGTTGCTTTCCCCTCCTTCTTGTTGTCCTTCTCTCGTTGAAGAGCGATACGGTCATGCGCATCTCTTTTTCTTACCTTCATGATTTCAATCCCCGGCGGGGGTGCTTTAGCTGCGTCCGACGTCCCCAGCGCCTCGCCTTCGGACGGCTGGCCCTGCCGCTGCTCGGATGCATACGCCTGGTCCGCGTCCGAAGGATGGTATACTCGCAGCATGCTGCACCATAAGACGACGGAACTATCAGGGCATTTGCAACATAAGACGACTGAAACGTCTAGTGCATATGAAATAAGACGCCTGGAAGACTCGCTGCCTATGCAACTACCCTCTACCAGGTAACTCCACTTGGTGGAGCGTGTAAGAACGTTCAAAGGCCTTCAGTTTTGAATGTGAACTGGGGTGCAAAGCTTTGGGTGAGCAAAGACTACTTCTTAGCACCTCAAATCTGGATTCAGGATTTGCAAAGGCCAGACTGAATCAGCGTGTATGAGTTTCTACTCAGTGGAACGTCCTGAGAAACTTTGCGCTTCTACCAGACACGGACCCGAGGGGAGCCAACAACTACAGTTTCCAACTTGTAGCAACATACAGGATGTGAGTGGAACAGCTCCGGCTCGTTGGTTACGAGGTTCACCTTTTCATCCCTGACTGGTAGCATGCTACCATCGAGCGCTTCTCCAGCTGGGTACGTCCCTCATAAACGCAGAGCAGAAACTCGAGCTTCGTTTCACAATAAGCAGACAAGCTCACCTTTCAAAGTGGCTGAGCGACGCAACAGCGATCCTCCACTTTTCTTCGGGGTCGCTGTAGCCGCGCTGTGCGTAGGGGCCGAACACATGGTCCCGCAAGAAGCGGAAGTAGGTGCTGTATCTGCATGCACAAGCTCCTTACCGATTCAGCCCATCTGCCAATGCGGCAGAGGACTTGGGCACGCACGTCTGCCAGACAAATGTATCGTTCTCCAGAATAGGTGTAGTAAGAACAAGTTATAACACTGTGACGGGAAGGGTTAGTATGGGGATTAAAACAACTACGGCTGTGGAGCGGGTGATTATTGAATTCAGAATTCTGTAATAGCTTCGTTCTTATAATGACTTGAGCTCACTATAAATACTCTAAAGAAGTATGACAAATGTGAGCAACGGCGTAGGGTTGAGTGTGGAGTCTTGCCATTGCAACTCAGAAGAACAGTCCTAAGAAGCTTGCAACGTGGCAGCTTTAGCTTGCGGCACATTGCGGTCGGATGACGAAGCACTAGACGATCCCATCGTCGCCTGGAAGAGTCGTGCAGGAAGTAGGGACCAGTAAGATTACCATGCTGAAGGATACAAGGGAGCTATAGAAGGGCAAAGGTGGTCAAGAAGGAATATTTAGCGTCTACACAAACTGTCCCTATGTGAATGGCTCAGAAGCCGGGCCCGGAAAAACGGCCCACCAATCTGAAGACTCACCTTCTGCCTTGGTCCGGCGCATCCGGGTCCGCGGCAATAAGCGCGTTGAGCAGCTCCAGGTACGACAGGGTGGAGGGGTACAGCTCGTCACGTGCCTCCACCTCGTTTAGCTCGTACACCATATCGTATGCCTGCGGACGAAACGATTTATAGATTTGAGGGTCGCGATATATGCAGAGTTTACATCCTGCCCGACCAAAGCAGCAGTGACTATTTTGGTATTGGTGTCGGCAGCTTTGAACAATCAGCTTTTCACGTGAATGAGACGCAGGCACCAGGACTCAAGCATAGTACGACGAAGGAGACTACGGTCACTGCCCATTTGACACCGCAAATGGAAACATTAAAGATAAGCCGGTTCCAAGGAAAGTGAAACCCAAGCAGAAACGTCTGGGTCACTGAAAGCGTTGCAGCTTGCGCACTGAACCATGTGGAGTAGCGCCCTCGGCACATGCATGATTCGGAAGCTCGAATCGGCCCCTGCGCATGGGCAAAACGGAAAACGAAAACGCGAAGTACTGGGCCAACAAGTTTGACCGTTCTGAGGGGGGCCGTTCTCACCTGCCCAGGGAGGGGGGCACCAGGAGTGGTGGAAAGCGGCACTGGAGGCGCCACCAGCGGGATGTCGTATGCGTCCAAAAGGGCGAAGATGCGGTCACGAGTCGCCTGGAAAGAGGAATGCGCACAATCAGCATTCCAACGACGAGTGGAAGAGGTAGTGTGCGGCGTCCTGACTCAGACAGAGGACGAAACGAGGGAAGGACACGTGGCAGGGTTTGACCTGACGGACAAATGGCGAGGGGAAAGCAGCTGCAACACGATCGCGTCCTTATAAGCAACCAGATTCACTCGCAGAGAGCCAGTAAGCGAAGTTTTGGGTCAACCCATCCGTGAGGGAATGCTACAGCCCTTCCGAAAGCTTTCCTGGCAACGCCATAGCGTCAGATCGGTGACGTTAAGTAAAACTCCCGGCGAAAAAGATAGAAAGGCGGCTCTTTAGGGACCGCTTCGTTCTTAACGGACGCTTCAAATTGCTACGGCCGACTTGCGAACCTTCTCCTCGTTATTTAGTTTGCGAATCTCACAAGCAAGATATTGGCGCCTGGAAGAGATGGAAGCGCCCACCTGAGAGACCGGCACAAAGGCGGCGATAGCCCGGCGCAGCGCGGCCTTGAGGCGCAGCGGGACGTTCTCGAAGGGGAGCAGACGGAAGAGCGGCTCGATGTCGGGGAACCATTGCGCGCGCTCGGCAGGGGCGCCCTCCTGGACCACCTGTTACAAAAGCTAGGGCGTGAGCCCTGCTGGGCCTGGGATCTCGAGGTCTAAGGTTCCATTATTTGAAAGTTGTGCGGGTGTCTCGAAGACGGAGGACATGCCGTAGAAAGCGCCCACAAAAGACTATGTTGCGGCGTCCATATTGAAGAACCAACAACGCCTTCTTCGTTCAATCCTTTGAAGGTTTAGGTCCTCTAGACCTTTCCTTTCCAAATAAAAGCCTTTTGTAGCCAGTCCCACATGACGTCAATCGTACGAGGTGTCCTCGTCCGGTCTACCAAGAGCGTCCCAAACTCAAAACCTCAACGCACGACTCTTGTGAAAGTGCGTTGCCGGCGCTGCAAAACTGATTGCAGAGACAAACTTGCTTCGACTCGAGATATGGTGTCCTTACGCACCTTCCTGAGGACCCGGCAGTAGGCTTCCAGTGCGCGTGCGTCCCCCGGGGGAAAGGGCGGCTCCTCCCCGGTGCTCTGCAGCGCCTCCCGGAAGCGCCGGTCGTACTCGAGCAACGAGCTGAACAGGCTGGCCCACCGCGCGATGCGGAAAGGGCCGTTCTGAGAGAAGAAAACAACTTGTTTCAGAAGGTACGTCAGTAGTGACACCCAGTGGATTGATTCTGGTATGATCCGGAAGATGACTTAGAGGATGGACTGTGGTTGGTTCGCCAAGATCGGAGAGAGTGCACGCAACGAACAGAGTTGAGAGATCCTTACTGGGCGGATGCGAAAGAGGAAATCCTTTTGGAGGAGAGGTCCGTGCAAGGAGAACCGACGAAGCGCAAGAGGTCAAGCTCTTAAGAGAGGGCAGGTGCACCAGACATCGGGCTTCAATTTGAGATGCTACTCACCAGTCTACAGTCATAGGCAGATTGGCAGAAGGGTTGTATGCGAGCTAAAGACTTGAAAGAAGCCCAAACAGCCCTCTAAACGAAGTGTGAGACGTCTTGAAGGAAGGAAGCAGGTGTCTCTCAGAAACTATGCACACACAAACCGAGGCGGTGGCGGATAATGTGAATCGCCACAATTTAAGGGGTGTTCACCAGTTACCTTAGACTTCGGGGACGTATCTAGATAGACAATTCTTAGGGTGAAGCCCAGGGCAAACTCTTAAAGCTTATTTTTGCTTCTTTTACGAGAAAGCTGACTGACCTGTAGGAGCTCATACACTTTACGTGCGCCGTCTTCGCCGGTCGCAAGCGCCGCCAGCATGTCGAGGAAAGCCTCCAGCGTGTGCCAGCCGCGGTGGTCCTCTCCGGCGAACTCGACGAAGCCGAGAACCGTCGGGTTGAGCACGTCCTGCTCGTCGATCACCAGATCAGGAGGCACCTGGAAGGATGGGTCGTTCCTTAGTGTTGATGGCTCATATCTTGCGTCGTAATGTCTGCAACAGTGGAGAACGAGTTTGACCGTCGACTCTGCTCCAGGGCACAGTATGACGAGTCAGAGTGCAGAAAGGATGTTTCGCCATCGGGCTTTGGAACTGATTCAGATGTCGGGAAGACTGAAAGCGAGCGTTTGGGCGGTGCTCCTTTGGTCATCTCCTCCAAATGCGTCGAGCGCCGGACAAAACGGTCCACACACGAAAATCCAAAAGCAAGCCATGCTCCAAATGCAATGACGACGGAAATCTGTAAAGCCCCTCATTCCTGCATAGTCGCTGCAGTTTATGTCAATTCAACGCTCTTACACCAATACAATTCCCGTCAGCCCCTTATTCCTGCGTTAGATGCTGCAGATTATAAGAAGTTGACGCCCTTACCCCGAATACGATTCCCGTCAGCTCCATCAGCGCCAGGAACGGCGCCTGCGGTCGGTCCGCAGCCTGTGCGACCGGTACGGATCCCCCGGGCGTCATCGGCACGAGCGCGCCACTTTCGGAGAGGTCGGGGGGCGGGGCGGCGTATGCTTGGTCCTTGAGATCTTGCACCAGCTCCCGCCCGGCTTCGTGACGTAGGAGGTCCGTCACGAGGCGGCGCAGGTACGTGAAGTGGACGCGCTTCACGTCCTCGTCGTCGTTCTGCATGGTTGTTGAAACGTCCAAGATTTCAAGGTTTTAGGAGTCAATATTTAAAAGTCGAGAAAGCCCTTGAACCTCAAGATCTGCTTGAAAAACGTGCCGTAAATTCATCTTCTGGAAGAGTTGGCTGCTGCAAGGAACACAGGTGCAGTGTGTCAAAGTTGTTGGAATTGCACTCGAGATACAGCAGCTTCTCCATTGTAACGAGCAAGGACAGCGGTAAGAATTGTGAAGCGCTCCGATCGCGAGGTTGGTGTTCTCGATACTCACACCTAAGACAACCACAATCTTTCAAGCTGAGTGCCTTACTCGATGGTTGCTCCTTGGGATTCCTGACGCCCACAATCTCGACAAGAATCCAGGAGATCGCACAAATCGAATCTCTAAACCAACCCAAACTCGCATTTCAACTCAAGCACCTTGAAGGTGGGCGCCCACAGCACTGTGTACACCAAGAAACAGAACGCTTTGTGCTCCACCGCTTTCTCCAAAAAACACGCCCTGATTGTAGACCAAACGATCGAAGATGGAACCGCATCTGACAACTCAACATTGCTAACAACCAAAACTCGAGCGGTGGCAAAACGCAAAAAGCTGCTCAAAGTACAATGAGTGTACCTTGAAGGTGGGCGTCCGCAGCACTTTGTAGACCAGGAAGTGGAACACGTTCTGCTCCACGGCCTTGTCCAGCCACGCCCGGACGTCCGAAGCCAGCTTGGCGTTTGCGACGCCGGACCCGCCCTTGGACGCGGCATTCAGCAGGAAGACGGCCCATGCCAACCGTACGATGGCGGCCCATGGCTCAACGGCTGCCACGTGGCTGGCTGCGATCTGCGGAAAGGAAACCAGGGGTCGTGAATGTAGACATTGGAAGGTTTGGTCGAGCGTCTAATGCTGAGCGTCGCAGTGATTGCGCAACGAGGTTGAGGTAGAAATTCGAAGCGAGGCTAGGGGCCGATTGTCAGCACGACGGCAGCCTAGGGCTCCACACTTGTCACGTGGCTGGCTGGAATCTGGCAGGGATAAGAAAGCAGAGCCCCTAATAAAGCGGAGTCTCTTTAAGGATCCGGCTACAGCCCTTCGCAGCCCGCGGTTTATGCACCTTGCTTCGATGTCTGCTAAACATAAAGAATGC
Source organism: Klebsormidium nitens (assembly GCA_000708835.1). Lineage (NCBI taxonomy): Eukaryota > Viridiplantae > Streptophyta > Klebsormidiophyceae > Klebsormidiales > Klebsormidiaceae > Klebsormidium > Klebsormidium nitens. The sequence continues at coordinate 98,253 of DF237076.1, forward strand.
AGCGTCCAGGTTCTGGGAAGCTGACACGTCGCAATGACAATATCAAAGCCCTAAAGTATCACAGACTTCAAAAGCAAAGACAACTGACACTCGCCTTGTTCTGGAAGCTTCCAATGAATGCGGCATCCGTCATGAGCACCGCCGGCCGCTCGTCGCTAGACGTCGCTGAGTCCGACATGAGCGTGTTGACTAGGGTAAAGGTCGCCGTGTAAGCCATATAGAGCGTCACCCCGTCGGGCCGTCGCGCGTAGTCCTGCGCTGTGTGCTGGACCAGGTCGAACAGCTTGGAACACTCGTCGGGCGCTGTGGAAGAGAAGGAGTCTTTCCTACAACTCATTGAGGCTTGTACGCCGTTGCGATTCACCGAGACGGCGGAGCAACGAACGTCGTTGATCGAGATCTGTTAGCCATCCCCTTGAAGATACTGGAAGTTATGCCTGAACCTGCGTACGAACGATCCTGAATGTAGCACACTCCTCGGAGAAGCGACGAAAATCCATCTAAGCGGCTCTTGTACAGAATTGCAACTATGCTTTCCAAGTGTCAGATTGCATGACAGTTGGTGAATACAAGATGAGCACGTTTTGCTATTCAACCTCAAACTCCGAAAAGGTTCTCTTTCTCAAAGCAGTTGCATAGTCGCCATGCAAGCAATGCAACGGCAGACAAAGCCCGATGGAAACCCTGGCCATTCGACCCTCGTGTTCGAAACCAAGCGCCTCTGAGCTTCCCTGCAATACGCACTCATCGCTCAAGCAGCACCGACAACCATTTGCCAATACAGTGTCAACTAGTAGCATGTTAACCACTGCCTGAGCTCGGGAATGCACAAGAGGAAAACAACTTCAACCATAGACCTAGGGTTGACATGCTCCGCCCCCACTTTCAGCCAACCATAAGCGTCCTCTAGACACTGTCGTTGTATCCACATGGCCCTATAGTCAACACGAGATCAAGAGACGACAAATTGCACTCACTGATGCGCGTGACAAGGGACGCGTAAACGAGGCACTCCGAGAGGAGCATCCTCTCCTTCTGGACCGCCCATGCGCGCGGCACCAGCGAACCCCGCAGATCCGCCACGTACGGCTCGCAGCTCGCGTTGCCCATTCCGGCGGGCTCCTCCCGGCTCAAGCCCTGCGCTTGAGCGAATGCATCCGGTTAGGGACGAGTTCCTCAAAAGGTACAAGAAGGAAAGGGAGGAACACACCGTCCGTTCCTTGAGAGCAGTCGTCTTTCCCTTTGCCCATCCTGCGGGCTCCTGCCCTACGGAGCGGACAACGATTACGACGGACGGACAACATCTGAGCATATTGACAGATAAAGAGAAAGAATGCTGCGACTGTCGGGTCGTTACCTTGATGAGTTCGACAATCCGCGTGCGCAGGCCGGCCCCCATGAGGTCCTTGAGGTAGTCGAACAGGTCCTGCGCCAGCCGGGGCGCCACCATGTTGTACGCCCAGCCCTGCAACACGAGGAGAAACGAACGAAGGCTCAACGAAAGGTAGGAACAACAACCAGAAAACCGATTCGATCCCAGTTGCAAACATGTATTTGCAGGAAGGATCAGGACGCTGCGAGTTTGAAGCTTAGGGATATCGGAGATCCTTGCCCGTTGATTGCTACCCAGTCCTGGAACTGGTTGAGAGAGAGAAGCGTCCAGCGAGTTGAACCACGACTATAGGAATCGTCGTGGTCCTTTAAAGCCGGCTTAATTCAAGACGAGGAAAAAGTAGACAGCTCTCAAGGATGAAGATAAGCTAGGCCTCCCGAGGCTCCACTTCAAGAATTGACTCGTAGCGATGTCGTAGCGTTCAACTTCTGGCGAGCTTACTGGCAAACAAACTTGCTGAGGCCGAGGGCAATATGTGCATCTTCTTATGGAGTACGCCCAGAGAAAAGGAGCGTGGTGCTGTGCTCAAGAGGTTCTAAAATAAGTAGCCCCAGTCTTTACACGGATTCTGACGGGCCTTGCCGGAAGAGCAGTCAACCGACTAGGAATCACTGGGGAGACAGGGTGCTGACCATACGTTTTGCCGCCCCCACACGGCGAAATTAACGCGACGACCCAAAGGACAAAAGGAACTTGCCTTGAGGAGTAAGTGAAGCGCTGAAATCAGCGACCGGCGCTCTTCCAGATAGATACCCGCTGCCAGGCGCAGGATCTCCAGGGGGCTCCGGCCCGTGATGTCCTTCTGCAGTCCGTTCACAATTTCATTTCAGCGATTGTTCGGCAATCAATCAGCAACAAAGACAAATCTAATGTTGGCGGCAACGGAAGTCTTCGCTGGCTGCCGTACGTAACTATTTACCTTACGAGACAAGACTTTGAAGGAGATGACTGCGGATTGATACTCCTCAAAAAGAGCGTCGGAGGACTGATTCCCTGAGAGGGCCATGTAGCCAAGGGAACCGCTCTAACAGTTGCCAGGAAAGGCACATACTGTACCGCCGCAATTCAACGACTAGATAGCCGTTTGGTGGGAGCCAAGACAATCTCCGATTCTCAAAAACAAGCAAGCAGTCTTTACGATCTGGTTGTAGAAATCCACGTTTTACCCTCGAAAGGCGAAAGCTCTACGCGATTGAATATACATTACGCTGGTCCTGTCAGAATTTGGGAAAGTGAAGACACCCGCATTCTTGAATCCCAGACACCCGCGATCTAAGGAGTGCCGTCGCCGCCTGTGGCATCAACGCAACCAACCACCTGATCTGTCTGCCCTCTTTCTGAAACAATTGATTGAAATGAGATCTCATACTCAGAGACTGAACACGATCTTACCTCCTGGTGGCATGCTATCAGCAGCTCCACGCAGTCCAGCTCGTTGAGATTGAAGTCGTCGCTCAGCTTCAGCGCGATCTGCACGTCTTGCTCGTCGAGCAGCGTGGGGGGGGCGTTCGGCAAGCGCACGTCGCGTGACTGGACATGCTTACGGTCCTCCGGTCGAGGGGGCTGAAACAAATAAAAGCCCTGGTCAGCAACTTTCCTTGACCCTTGGTCAAAGAGTGCTTAGCTTCCACCTGAGGTGCTTGCAATTTTTTTGGCTGCAGCTGTCACATTGAGATTCATGGTTAAGGAACCTGGTTAACAACTGGTTACATGCCCCTTTGCCACAATTGCGCTTATCCACCATCAGATGCGCCTTAAGGTGGACATGAATGCATTTGGTTGACCTGGCGCTGGGGCAGAAAGCACGCCAAGATTCACCAAGCCCCAGGTTGAATTCAAGGCTTTTTACTTGATTGAAACACCAACTTTCACATGATCATATCGACCTCTTTTAGGCTCTATTGCCGGTTTCAGGGATACTGACACCATCCTGGGCCAATCAGCCCTAGTGTGATTGACATACGAGTCGATGCATTACTTTAAATAGGATGCGCTCATAAGTGGCGAAGAATTCTGCTCAGTGTCACTGAGCAGTGATCAAGTGCTGGCAGATGCCTGCCCCTTCCAGTCTCTGAAAAGTAGTATGGTGCACAAGTGTGGACGTAGATCTCTTGGCGCCATGTTTTCAAAGGGTCGACGGAGGGTGGTCTGAGAAGGACATTGACATGCAAACCATGACAGTCCACAGTATTGAGCTGCATATGCGGCCCAGTTGATTCTGGACAATGCAGGTTAAGGCAGATAAACTCAACAAGTCTTGAAAGGATGGTGGCATTTGCACAAGGGATCACAGACCTTCTGGGGCGTATCTTAAAGCCTAGGCATGGAGGCAGGAGACCCCTGCAATACAAGCTCGACTTCTCTTTCCATCTAGCAAGGCGCTACTTTTGCAAGATTTGAAAGGTGATTGATGGCGCCAATGTCAAGAGTACCAGGATCAGGCCAATGCAGACATTCTGCTTGGCGTGGCTGCACTAACAAGCAACCAAGCCTTCAGCAATTCTGCACCACCCATCAGAAGCCCATGTGAATACATCTGTCTTTCCTTTAGCACCGAAGTACTCATGCGGCCAGCAAGACTTTTAAAGGACATTATACGGGCCCTAAACATCTATGCAGGTCTAAGTGAGCTTTACCTACCGGATAATTCAGCAGATCCCGGAACGTTTGCTGGTGCTGCCGCAGCGCTATCTCCAGTTGCCCCCGCTCCTCCGGCTGCAGCTCCGCCCCCGATACCGCCACCTCGACCACCTGGAGAAGGTCTCGATATGACGGCATCATGCCCCACGATGGGCACTTCTATCAAGTCAAAGAGACATAGGTGAGCAGACTTAGGGCCCCAATGTTGCCAACTTTTACGAGAAGGTGTCCTGACAGCCAGACGCTTGGAAAGTGAGCTTGCCAGCTTTGCTTTTGACCGAGTGCTTGCAAGCAACTTTGCAATTGGTTCAACAGTCCGAAGCGGCCGCGCTCAACCGTGATGCGCCGCGGCTCCGAACGCCGCGCGCGCTCGGAGCCTGTGATCGGATGGCATGCCAGAAATCACAGAAAGCCACCTCCTCACTCCGACCATCTGCAGAGAGTTCGAAAAGCCGACCACGCTCACGTTGACGGCTGTCTCTGCACATGTGCAGTGCGGGTCGGCTCTCAAAGTCTTAGATAAGATACACGAAAAAAAACAACCGTCTCAGCAAGATCTTAGTACTACAGCGCATGAGAATTTGCGGATCCATGCAAAGTTGCGAAGTCCCAGTGAGATTAAACGGTGCCGGGACGTCGGAGTTCAATCTTTGCTTTCCCATCATCGCCTTCACCTTTTCATACTAGCAAGCAGTGGGCCCGAGATCTAGTGACTGGTTATAAGTGGCCGTTCATCAGTTTGTGGCACTGCCGCGGGCATGCCACCGGCGGCTTTCCAGCACCGAACGAGCACCGAACTACCCATTGCCATTCCTCCTGCTGCCCTGCCGTACTAGTGCCCCTGACTGAGCCGGCGGCGTGGTCACCTCATCATGCGCCAGTGCCACATGCACTTTCGAGATAGAATGGCATTAGGCCGCACTCCCCTTTCTATTGGCGGCTTCAACGGCGGCAATGATGCCCTTTAGCACGGTTCCGAATTACGATATCTCCACGGCCGTACTATTGATTTGTTGTGCAACCTCGGAGCTTTCAAGCGCTTTTGCCATTTTACATGATAGACCGTGTCTCAATGACGGTCAATATTAGTTTAGTTTAGTTGATTTAACGTCGGTTCGGAGCCGTGGTCGGCTAAGTCGACGATTGTCTCTATTTGGAACTCTACACTAAACTCGCTCTTGATGCAAAGCTTAAGTATATATTCATCATGATCGTAGAAACGTCTCAAGTCAAAAAGGGCCGGGGAGATGCCAAATCTGGATGTGGGCGGCTTGAGGGGATAATTGTACTATGACGAAACCAGCCATGGCGGTAATTAAGCCATAATGTCGGAGCTGCACGATGATACTAATATTATGCTGTTCTTGTACATGACATCACGAAGCGGCAGCGGCACAGTGCACAATCTCGTCTTAGCTTGTGCACTCGTAATCCCATCGATATCAACGTCTGACGTGCATTTGTGCAGAGTTGCAGAAAATTCGAAATCGGATTTGCTTTGGGCGCTGAAATGGTCGGGTTTATAGTCACTGGCAGGCCCGTTTATCCGCTGTAGCAAAGCCCATTCACGAGCCACCGCTGGTACATGGCTAGCTCATTAAGTATTGGTATGATTTCGGACTTGTTGGACAAGTTTCTGCAGCGATACGTTGAGCCAAACAATCAAAAGCACTTCTGGTCAACGCCTCTAATATTTTGCTAGCTTGATGCTTGGGCATTGCAGTGGCGCAGCCACAAGCGAGGAGAAGGTGTCAAGGGAAAGGGAGGCCAGCTTCTCTAGATGATGCGATCAGCAGTTTGACTCACCATGTGACGCACTGCGCGACATTTGAAAGTTTTACTGTATAAGATGACATGACAGTGAGTAAGTACTACTACTGAACTCTGAAGCCTTGGCTCTTGGCGACACTCTCATAGCAATCCTTTTGGTCCTCTTGGTTGATATACGTCATTGTAAAGAAGGTCGACGGACTTAGAGCGCGATCGACATGCTGGACAAGGACAAGTTTCCGGAATGAGAAGACTAGCTATTATCTATAGGCTACATGTGTGTACGAAACGTCTCTTTGAGCAGTTCCCCTTTCATGATCCCCCATTAGCCCAAACTTGGCTTTGTTGAAGGTTCACTAAGGACAGGCACGTTTTTTAGGATGTTCAACAGTTACAGTGACCAGACTATTTAAGTAAAGCAGCTGAACAAAAACAAGCTGTATTCCTGCACGTTCTCCGCCAACCACTGGAGAGTTTCCTCCGTAAGCCCCGTCCCCTTGAACAAAGCCTTGTACTCGTCAAAGTCCTTCGGCTTTTTGATGTCCTTTGACTCATCAGCATAGCTCTGCACGACAAACGGTATGTTGGCACCGCCTTTCACCCTCTCGTGTCCGCAGTAGACCCCAGTTGCTATGAATGAAAAGGGGGTAAGTCCGACCTTTTCCTCAAACAGATACTCAACCTTGTTGCAGGGAGGGACTAAAAGGCCGTAGGGTTTGAACCCCGGAGCCGCGCCAACTTCCTGAATGAAAACTTCCAGCACGCCTGTTTTTGTCCTGTACCCATGCTTGCATGCGCTATCGTCCTGCTCTGCGTCAGACTTCTCTTCGGACTCGGACTTCATGTCAGCGTCACTTTCAGCTTCCCAGCCTCCGTCATCTTGTCCGTCCTGTTCATCTTTCTCCTTTAGACTTTTCTTGGCACCAGAGGTGATCTTGTCAGCTTCAATCTCCTCGCAGCTTCCTTGGCTTGTCTTCTGCCTTTTGAAAGCCTTTGCACCGCTCTTGTCAGATGGCGCCGAATCCTTGGAAGGGCGTAGCCCCGATCTCTTGTAAAGATTGTCCAAGACATTTGCCGGGGGCAGAGGATGTGCAGGAAACAGAAAGCCCTTGGCCTTGATAATGGTCAAGTCTACCCCCATCGCTGCTGCAAACAAGTGGATTGGAGCGCTAAGTCCTGTGTAAGGGTTTGTTCAGATCAGCGCTCTTGAAAGAAGTGCAGACGAAAGACCTCTGGCAACTCTAAAACTACCGTCTTGTTGGTCAAGACTTGCTGGCCGGAAATTAGCCCCTGCCGAACCTACCAGCAGGCGCTAGGATCCTACCGGGCGCCACAGTGTTCTGCAACAAGCTCTTTTCGTGCTCTTTTGATCACTGAGTTTACACTACTAGACGTCCCTGAAAGACCATCGGGCACCTTGATCCGGTCAAAATCCCCGGTCAGCCGAACGACGTTGAGAGCGGCCTCCCCGCTGTCCCCGCTGATCAAGGGCTGATCTCCATGTAATGTGGCCACTAGTATCAGCAGTGTGGCGCAGTCTGAGCGCGTCGCGGCCGGGCGGGACTCGGACGCATTTGCGCGCGGCGCGCGATCACTGCATTGCTCATGATCAGTGGCAGGGTTTCAACGAAGGAAGAGGGTTTCGTACCGCCCGGGCCAGGTTTGACCCAAGTTGAGCGCGAGCACGGCGATCCTGTCCATGACCAACTTCATGATACGGTCGGTATGCACGACCAGTACGCAACGTACGTACCTTTAGGTACCTACGTAGATACATGATAGGGATCATCCAAGCTGCAATTGAAGACCAGCAGTAACCAAGATATTATGTAGCGGAGTGATAGACTCATTGCATTGCATGAGCCAACTGGAGCCAAGTGAGTACAACTGCAACTCAGTACTGAGTACATTGTGGTGATTGCTTCCGTCATGTGTGTTTTTCCTTTGAAAATGAAGGGTGGCGTGTTGATTAAGATCGCGTAATCAGTTCCCTGGACCATCTTCGTCCTTGGCACGAAACGACTTCTGTCGACAAGTCCCCTCTCCTTCTCAGCCCTATTGAGTTGACGGAAGGAGCATATGCATTTGGGTACAGGCGGCGTATGACAGCTTGCAAATTTTGGTTCGTTGCAAACAGATTTTTGCACTGCACAGCGTCTTCTGCAAGCTTGCTCTAAAGTCCCAGATCTCCCAAGTCACCTAGAAGTCAGCTACTGTGATAGTACAGTAGTCGAAGTTGCTCTGCCAGCTGCCTGGAGCTGCATGTCAGCAATTTGACTTCGAAATTCAGATTTTGCCGCTTGGCCACGCCTTTCCTTGATCCAGGACTGCCAATGCGGAAGTCTGTGAGCTGACCAATCAAATCTCGTGCCAGGGCCTCCTGAGGCAGACTCCGAGAAGCGTCTGGAGTCCGCATTGAGCATACCTGGTCAAAACAACGTATTCAAGGTTCATGCTAGTTAGGACAAACCACCATTTTGCGAGTCATGGCCGCTAAGGTCGTGCCAGGGGATGGCATGGACACAGACTATCTCAAGTCAACAATTGGGAACGCTCTCTCCGAGGGGTGTGCCGCCACAGCTCTCGCACACCCCCCCGACCCGGTGGATTTCCTGAGCTCATGGCTGGTGCAATATGCTCGGAACAAGAGCATAAGGGCGGGCATGGCGGAGGAAAAGAGGGAGGAACTAGAGCGGGAGAGACTTGCAAATGAGAGGGCAGAGGCGGAAGAGCGGGAAAAGAAGGATAAAGAAATGTGGCGGGAGATGGGGCTCGAGCGGGTGGCGGGTTTTAGTGATGATGCATGGCTGATGTGGACAAGGGCGCTGGAAGAAGCGCGGAAGCACACAGGTCAGCTGACTAGTTTGTATTTAACCCTGTTTGCTTTAGCAGCTGAAAGGGAATGCACGGGCAGATGCATGGTAAAAAAAGTTAAAAGCTTAGCTGAGGTAATGTGCAGAGCAGCTGGCTCTAGAAAGGCTAGTACCGCCGATGGTGAGCTTCTTCACCTGTTTGCCGCTGGCTGTTCTTACAAGTGCTCAGTCCTCTGTAAAGGGTCCTACAGTGCGGTTAAATCTTGGTCATAGAAAGGTGCATGTTTTCCGTGAACGCACAGACAGGTTCAATCTAACCAAGGGGCGCTTTTGAGTACCAAAAGCTGGATCCGTGTGTCGGGCAAACACCACTAATCAGGCAGCGACTGTGCTTTTTTCAGGCATAAGTGCCGCCTACGTTGCGGTGCTCGAAGAGGGATCCCCCGCGCCCGAGCCCACAGAGGACGGAGAGGAACCGGAGGAGCCCCCCGAGGAGGAAGAAGCAGAAGAGGAACAACCCGAAGAGGACGGGCCAGACGCCTGGTACAACGTCCCCGAGGAGAATCCCAACCCGGAAAAGCCGAGCACAGAGCCTGGGGAAGAGGAACCGGGGGAAGAGGAGAAAGCGGAGGAGAAAGAGGAAGGGGAGGAGGAAGAGGAGAAGCCAACGGGGCCGGATTATACGAGCACGCAGCTGTGGTATACGGTCGTGAACGGCGGGGACGAGCGGGCGATTCTCGGGAAGAAGCTGACGCGAGCTCAGGTAGCAGTGGAATCTGAGGGTAATGTAGAAGCTCGAGCGAGTTTGCTGCAGCTTTTATTGGACATACAGCAAGCTTCGGAAAAGTAAAGCAGGAAAATTGCAGAGGACATCTTGCAACAAGAGCGACGTCAAAGGCTTTGCCCTTCTTGTTTGAGGACAGTTCGTGGGCTTCAGGTTCTTGTGTCGACCTCTCAAAACGTCTCCCCAACCTTCACCGACTGAAGAGCAACTAGGAAACGGATCCTGATGGTTTCTCTTGCTGCAGGGAGGCGTGTCGTTTGAAGTGCTCGACCAGAATCTGCCTACGCTTCACGTTCCAAACGTGCTGTACAAACGAGGTAAGTAAACAGCAAAGGCGCATTTTTTGTTCTCCTTTCGCTTTCTTTAAGACCCGTTGACACGCCCGTTGATCGCTGTTTCCGCCTTCTTATTCTTGGGCCTGTTGTTTTGCTCGTTCAGCTCGTGTAGCACACATCAAATTTGAGCCGCCTGCCCAATTCAGATGCTCAGTCGGTCTAAATGTTGGAATTGTCCATTCCGCGCCGATTAATGCTGCCAAAGCTGCCTTGTCTTACCTGCTAAGCCTTCTTACTCTCAATCAATCTGAAAGGTCAATCCTCGTGCCTTTCGGCTTCTTTGCTTCTGATGACGAGTTTTCTTAGCCGGATTCTATTGTTTGCCCGGAAATAATAAGGTAGATTCTTTAGAAGGGTCGGTAAGAGGTCGCGTTAGGTATCTTACTTACAGAAGTAGGTTGCGTTGACGGGCCAGATAACATACTTCGCATAATCCATGGCGAAATCTTCTTTGTGACAGGTGTGCATTTTTTCGGGGGGATGCCCCGCCTGGGCGCCCTCTTTGTCGCCGCCATCCCCCCCTCGGCAGCCGACAAGCCCGTTCAAGCGCTCCTTTGTGCGGACACTCTGCGTACGGATCTGGGCGGCAGCGGACGTCCGCTCTCGGCCGAGGACCAGGCGTTCTTGACCGCGCTCGCGGCTGCGATGGCGAGGGCGACCGTCGAAGGGGAGGCCAAGAGCGCGGAGGTCGCCGAGAATGTCAAGGCGCAGGTGGATATCCTCAAGGTGAGCTGGCGCATATAGAGATGCAGGCGAGCCTGTCGTATGCTCAACATTCAAGTTGGATCTCACGGTTTTCTGTCAAGAGCTTTGCTGAGTTCTCGGATGGAGAAGCAGAACAGCGGGCACCAGATCCGAGATCAACGAGTAGAATCCGAGGGGGAGGGCCCGAGTGTCAAAACGGGTCAGTTTCTGTCAGAGCACCCGCTTTCAAGCCCGGAACCTGGGACGGAGTCCGTTCTTGTCTTTGCAACGTGCCAAGTTTTACCCTGAGGTCGTGATTTGGAGTCCACTTGGAACTCCTATGAATTACGAGTTGCAGGGAGGATTTCTTGGACACAAAAAACCCGTGTCGTTCAGCTCGGGAAGCGACGATTCCGAATTACAAGCGAGGTATCTTTTTGGCAAGTGTATGCCTTTCCACCTTCGGTTTGAACCTCGGACGGCGCTTGGAACCCCTTAAGAACAAAAGAGTTGCAGCGACGCTTTCACAGTCAAGAAGAACCGTGCCATTCAGTTTCAAGGTTCTACATAACGGGAATGCGAGCGAGGGAACAAGAACGTGATCACTTCCTTTTCTGTCACAGGCTGCTCTTTACCGTGTTCAAGAAGAACAGAAAGCCGCGGCCGCAGCGGCAGAAGAAGAGGGGGAGAAGGAAGAACCTGAGGAGGAGGCGGAGGAAGGCGCCGGTGGGTATTTGCTCACGAACTAATCTCCCTGGAGATGGCGTGTCGGAGTACAAACCCAGTCTGTCGTGAGATTCTAGTCGTGATATGCACTCTACCGAACAAGAGGCTGCAGTGATTCAAGCGAACGCATCATACATCATGCCTGTCTGCACGACCATCTCTAAGCTGAGACTCACTATTTCGTGATGCTTTCTGCAATTTTCGTCAAATGCAACCAAGCATTGCTCAGAACCCTCTTCAACCGCGGAAAGCCAAACACGCAGTTAACAAGATTCTGATCAAAAGAACTGGCCTTCAAACCGGTTTTCTTAGTCGATCATTTACGCAACCTCGCCCGCAGAAGCCCCTGCCGCCGCGGCCCCCGCGTCCACTCCTCTCACGCGCGCCGCGCTCGCGCTCTCCCAAACGCGCGCCGCGTACGCGGCCGCGGTTGCCGCGCTCGACGCAGTGCGCGCGGACGAGGTCGCGCGGCTCAAGCGTGCGGCCAAGTGCAGCCCAATGATGCTGCGCGTTCTGCACGCGGCCGCGGCCGCGCTGGGCCGCGACGCGACAGCGCTGTGGCCCGACTGGAGCAGGGCGCGAGAGGATGTCAACGCTGACTTCGTAAAGGTGGGGCGCGCTTCGTTGAGAATTTTACCCCCCAGTTGCTAGTGATTCTCTTCTTTGAGTGCCCAGAAGGCGGGGGGAGCGTTAGAGTAGATAACTGAATCATAGTGGGACGTACCTGGTCGACAAGAGTCACAGAGGAGGAAGGCCATAGAGTGCAATCTAACAGGGAACGCGAGTCAGCGCGCAGGACACAAAATCCGTCTGGCACACCGATTGAACGTTCCCTTTTTCTGCCCCGGTTTAGAAGCTAAGGAGGCAAGTCGTATCGAAAGAATGTCACCGCGTAACGTACATTGGTCAGTCACCCAAGGACTTGGCCATGTAATTTTCCGACCAGGTTGCATAGAAGCACACAGGCATCATAAACGTCTAATAACGTTTTTACCAAGCTAGCTTACTTAGAAACGTGTCGACTTAGTATGTTCTATCTCCGCTATATGCAGGTTCAACAGACTTTAGGTTGAACAGACCAAGACGGCCACTCCATGTAATTTCCTGCTGAAATGGCTTACGAGAACAGGGGGTCTCTTTTGTAATATGAGTCGAGTCCCTAAGTCTGTATCGTAAGCGACTGAACTCTTTGATTTTGGTTGCAGACTTGCCAGGAGCACGACCCCGCAGGGAGCGCGGCTAACTGGAGTGCGATCCGACGGCTGCTCAAAGATATCGACGGCAAAGCGCTTCTGGCGGAGTCTCCGCTGGCATACGTAAGCTCTTGGACGCGGTGAATGTGGTGCAAGTCTTGGATGCAGTAGTTTCGCCCCGTTGAACCTTATCCATTTGGATTGCGGACAATGCTGTGCTTGCGAAAGGTGTAATGAATGCATGGCGAATGAAGATGCCGGTTCTCTGTTTGATTACATGTCTTTCAATAGCTCAGGTCTTCTTTTGGATACTCGTTTTTGCGACCACCAAGGAAGAGGAAGGTATCAACATGGAAATTGCCTCCTCAATGACATCGTATTGCACAAGGTGCAGACGAAGATCTGCTGAAAGCGGATGCGGCCATCGGGTGTCAGCCTGATCGACGTCATGCTTCTGAAAAGTTGTGCATCACATCCTTGGCAAGCATAAAGTTTCAGCCGAAGAAAACTCGTCATCGCAATTCTCTTTACAAATCTGCGGCCGGCTTTAAGGACCTCCTCCGATTGTACCTAAATTTTATCCGAGGCGCCATACCATCTTTCTCTGAGAAGACGAATTGGGTAGCGCTCAAAGTGAAACTTGCACGCCGCCTTTGACACTTCAATTCTCTCTTGGCGACGAACCACTAACATCCGGTATTCTTGTCGGCAGGTGCTGTACCGGTGGATCCTAAGCTGCAAGTTCGTGGAGGTGGCGCACCGCGCCCATGTGACGGCGCAGGAAGAAGCCGACGCCGCGGCCGCCGAGAAGGTGAGCGCGCGCGGCCGCGAGCGGCTTTGTCGTGGACCAGCCCTTTCGGCAGGTAGCCAACGATAGATGGCCGGGGAATGACGGCTGCTCAGTCCTTCTGTATTGTTTTCATAGCGATACAGTAACGGTGGTTTCATGCTGCGGCTCTTTCGGTCGTCTCCCAATTGTTACAGAATGTCCGGGTGGGCTCCTGGAAATCAACAGTCCATACACTCGGACTAATTACAGCAGGATGAAAAATCTACAAGCTCGTTGGGTTGCTTTGTTCGTTCCGATAGGTGGAGCTGACCGGAATCGTCTGTTTCAAGAAGCGAGCTTCTGAGCGGCAAAGAACAGGACATGCATAGATATCTGAAATGCTCTCCTGGGCCCTCAGAGTTCAAAACGACCTTTCATGGTCGTTCCGTACTCCTGACGTGATTTGACCAATTCGACTCGGTCAATCTGCCATCAACTGACCAAACAATTGAATTTCTATAGGCACGCGAGGAGGCCGAAGCTGCCGCGGTCGCGGCCGCGGAGGCGGCTGAGGCAAAGGAAGAAGGCGACGAAGACGAAGAAGGGGAGGAAGATGACGAGGTTGATGAGCTGGCCAACATGGGCGACTCCGACGAGAACCCAGGCCGGATGCGGTCGCCCACCGTTTTGTAGACACGTGGCGGAAGAATCTGGTTGCTGATTGGGCAATCAATCTCGTGGTCGGAACGCGATGCGCTTTCCGAAGATTACCTTACACGTGGATCGTGGGATTAATAAGCAACCGCCTGGGTTGGTACGTGAGGAAGGCTTGGTTGACCTCTGTAAATCTGCATTCGTATACACCTTGTCAAACCATAAGCTGGCATGGCGCCCGGTACGGTGAATATTTACAGGCGCTGCCCACAAAACCCATCAAATCTCTGCTCACTACTGATCCAAGACTGTATAGGGACAACTTGCCCAGATTAGTTGCACGTTCAAGCACGTTTTCCAGTTCCACGTCACGCTGTTTGAGTTGCACATATGAGCACCGGATGTCATTCTATGTTCAGAGTTTGGTGGCCGCGCCCAGGATACGTCGTTGATTCGGCACTGCCCTGACAGCATGTCTTGAATGATCTCTCGGGTCACCACTTAGATGCTTATCCGCAGTCATCGAGCCGCAACCGTTGAGATTGGATGATGATGTATACGTGCGACGTCGGCATGACATGCACCTGAGCTCAACCACCGAAGTCTGTGCATAGTTTCCCTGATTTCTGGATAGCTAGTCATTCGAGTAAACAGTACAAGGTAGAGAACACAAATCTGATGTATCTTTCGTCCGCAGAGGGTGACTATCATGCCGAAAGACATCCAACTAGCTCGACGCATTCGTGGAGAGAGGGCTTAAGCTGTGGGTTATTGGATGAGTGTTTTCTGACCCAATACTGCTTGTACTCTATAATGGATAAGCGACTGGCACATTCTACGCCTGGATGCTATATGGATAAAGACGGTCAACTAATTGATCCAAGTAGGAGGGTCAGCTCTTTCGCATGCAAGCCCGGCCTTTGCAAAGACGAAGCAGTTGTATAGCGCAAGGCCCGTGGTTCTAAGATCGGCCAGTGCACCTCAAACGAAACCCTTGCCTCCTTCATGTGTAAGTGTTTCTCTGCCCAACGCGACGGCCACTGGGCCATAATTCTAGTAGGTATTCATGTAAGCGATTAATCCGGATACGTTGTCAGAAAGTTAATTCACTAATTACTTGTTTATCGAGCTTCAATGCCAGCTGACATGGTCGTATACGCGTGCAGTCTAGCTTAGTACGTATCCATGACACGATTTGCGTGTCTATATGAATTCCAGGTTCTAGTTGTGGCGCGGCTCGCTCGGCTATGGGCCGTACCGTGTACGTAAAGATCTCCTAAGTCACTTGAAACCTCATGCAGATCAGACAATGTTGCACAAGACTGTTCTTTCGATTATGAGTTGTGCTCAGTCACATGTATTTGAGCACATCCAAATTAGTACTGGATGATCGAATGGATTAGTAATTTGCATGCTCCGATCAGGCCGGAAACTCTCATGACCATGCATCAATCATTTCTACTACTCTGTGCATGGCAGCTAGCGAAGTCAGATAATGACTCGGACAATTCGTGCATAAATTCGGCCCATCAAGCGTGCATGTATCATTTGGTAAAACAAGCGTACGTCCAAATTGACGGAAGTTCCGATCCGATCGGCCCCTCGATCCGAGGCGGCCTCCGATGTGAGAATTCTCCCGGCGATGAGGCTCCTTTAAGAATCTCTACATTATGCGTTGCGGACGCGCGCACATGTGCCATTTTTGCACTCCTTTTTGGTGGACAAGTCAACCTTGGTGCACCTGGAAGTTGTAAAATACCCATACACGACTCAGGCAGACCTGGCCTGAACTTCGAAGGATTCGGGAAAGCACATGCCAAAACTCGTCACTTTCAATTGGAAGATACACTATAAGCAGAAGCAACCAGCTAAGGCCGGAGAGCATCATGTCGCCCAGTCACTGATTTGTCATTGAAACTTTGACAAGCTCCTACAAGGACGTAGCCAGTCTCAATATCGCATTCTGCGGCGTCCTGGGCAGGAGTAACGAAAGCAACGGCGCCTTCATCAGACCACCGAGATCCGCCCCACCGAATCGGCTCAACTCTTTTCGAGCTTGAGCGATCCGCCCAGCAGTCGGGAAATCATGAAAAGAAAGATACAAACCCAGCGCAGCTTTTTGGTGGGGCCGACCGGAGAGGCTCGGGGTTTGGGGGTTTAGGTAAGCGGCGAGTGGCGATTCCGGGCCCTCCAGGTCCGCGGTTTCGAGCGCCATTTCGACGCGCTTATGGAGGGTGGCGAGGAAAGAGGGGCGGAGGAGTGGCGCGGTGTGAATGCTGGGGGGGTCCTCTGAGTGGTCGAAGCGGGAACAGTACCCCAAGGCAACCTGCAAATGGCGAGAGTCCGGCGACTGAGACGATCGGTCTTTGCGTGTTGGAAAGGGTTTGAATGGACTTGGCCCTCATAGGAACGCCGACGGATCCTGCGATGTAAGAGGTCGATTGGTCGCCAGCCTTTTCATATGACAAGACTTCTGGGCTCGACGACGAGACAAAGGTGGCGGCCTGAAGCTCTTCACATTGCAGATGCAAAGAGTCGCTTTGGGCACTTGGAAGAGTCCGCTCAACTATGACGGTACCATTTGATTGGCTTGCGCACCTGATAGAAGACTCAGCAAGTCAGGGACGGAAAGTCCTGCCAGGCCTGTGGCCGAGCGAAAGCTATCCAGGCCCACTTTGCGCAAAGAGGCAACGAATGGTTGTTTCGCATCAAAACTCTCTCATTCAGAATCGAAGCAGCCACCACATTCACGTCCGCCAAGTCGAAGTGCACGACGCCAAGAAGAAGAGCACGACGTAACGAAAAGTTTCCCAAGCCTCTTTCACCAGACTTTCAATATAGACGACTGACCTTCAGATTCGCCACAGCCAGGCAATCCCGCCCATCCACCGCTTCCCCCTCTGCGAGCCCTTTTGCAGTTCGATGCACTGACGTGTACAGATCCACGTAAGCTTGAACGGCGGCCGGCTTCTCTGACGTCATGCACTCGTCAAGGGTTTCGCAGCAGAAGGCGGCAAAGGCGCGGGCGTCCGGATCAGAGGGCGCGGACGTACAGAAGTGGTCCGCAAAGGCGAGCATGCTGGGGTCCGCCGAAAAGGCGGCCGCGGGGTCGTTCTGGGCGTCGGCCTGCCAAGCGTTGAAAAGTTCCCAACTTTTTGAGTTTTTGTCGCAGAGGTTGTCTTTGTTTTAGAAGTTGACGATGTCGGAACTTCCAGTCTCTCTGCGAAAAAGAGGCAGTGCAGAATGCATTACCGTCTATCTGAAGTATCACACAAAGACTCGCACTTTTCATTGGTCGAGTATCCTACTTTCCCATCCCAGCAGGGAATCAAGCGAGATTTTTCAAATCACGTGGCAGCGGGTATTACAAACTTGGAGGAATCTTGGGAGATTCAAATACGCACAGATAAGAGCTCAACAACAGAAACTACCCTCTGAAAACACGCCGGAGTCGACGCTACCTGGGTTTTTCGCGGCAGAAGCAAGCACAGAAGCCTGTTGCGGACGCAGCTCGGACCCATCTCATCTGCCCCTTTCCATCAGTTTTAACAGACATACGGCGTTTTCAGGAGAGCCCGGCGGATCAAAAGCAAAGCACACCAGCACTTATTGCTGCGCCTCTCCCGGTTGCTCGAGTATGAGAAAAAGCCTGCAGCGGAGCCGTTCCAAGTCACCCCAGAATGAAGCAAAGACCCACTGCCGTTCACATGCCCCTCACCTCTCCTCCAGCCGCTGACATCGTCAGCGCACGCCTATGCGACCCCGCTGATGACGTCACCATCCCCGTCCCTGCGCCCGCAGCCCTGCGCTTCACGTACAGCGTCCGCATCCGCCCATCGATCGCGGCCAGGTCCGGGTCCTCGTCACGTGACCGCCTTAACCCCGCGGAACCCTCGTCCCGATTACGCGTAACCCTCGGGGTTCCACCGCCGCTGCCCCCCCCGGGCGTGCTCGGGTGCAGGCGGGCGGCTTTTGCGGCAACCAGCCCCTCTGCGACCGTGCCTAAACCGAGGCCAAGAGAGCGCCGGTCCTGATCGGAGAGGTCGGGGTGGGGGGGAATGTTGAGGTCCAAAGCGGACTGGCGCCGGGATGACGTGGCAGCCTCGGATTGGAGGTCGATCACGTGGGGCCAGTACCTGAAGGGACGGCCGAGGGGGATCATAAGCCAGCGCTCAGCAAAGTTGTGCTCGTTAACGATAGAGGGGACCTGGTTTGCTGCTACGGATGTGAGTCGCTGTATGTACCAGAAGAATCGAGCAATTAAAATCTGCGATTGTTTCTGGCAGATGTTGCTTGCGGCCTGAGTCCTTCATTATGTAATTTCAAGAACGGACGTAGATCCAAGAACGGACGCGCACGCAATGCTTTTATTGCAGCGAGCAATCGCTTCCATCCACCGAACTCCAACAGCAGTTAGCAGAAAAAGGCGCCTGGCATTAACCGCTTGGTAACCCACCTGGGACCGCAAACCCTAACCCGCTTGAGGTGCGCGCGCTCTGGCAGCAGGCAGGGCGTCACTCGCGTGTACGTCGTCTCGGCACGGGCCCCGCCCTCGGCGACGGTGATTTCCAGCGGGACAAACACCGGCTGGTTCGTGTCGACATCCACGGCCTCCACGCAGCGGTCCTCGGTGGCGAGCACGTACAGGTGGCGGAACGCCTGGACGACACATGTCAGCTTTTGGGGGTGTGGAGAATGTAGAAGGGGCTCAGAAGGAGCTCGCAACCTTTGTCGGTATTTGACTCCTCTCGACAATCCTAGAGGTGGCAGAGACCCTCGGAAGGAGACGTCTCAGACTTGAAGTTGGATAACTTGAGACTAAAATGAATCGAAGGCCAAAGAGGGCAAGCCTCTACCGCAAAGCCGTGCTCTGAGGGCATTCAGGAAACGCAAGGAGTGAAGGACGAGACCTGAATTTGGGTATTTGGGTTTCATGGTTCAGAGTTCCGGCCTCGTTCGCGTCGACTTCGCTCCTTTCTGAGCATCTGGAGCGAGCAGATGAGAATGCGAAGAGAGAGCTCACGGCCTAAAAAATATAGAGCAAGCTCAAAACAAAAGCTCTTAGGTTTCTTTTGTGTCTTATGGAATGACGTGTCGAAGCAAGAATTGAAACCATGAGGAGACAAAAGCAGACCAGCAGAATTTGAAGAAACTGCCGGTCGCTCTGCGGTTCGGACTGGTTGTAATAACAGCACAAATCTGTCAGCGCCGACTTGGAGGCTTTTCCCCAAAAGAACAACCGCTACTCGGCAGCAGGCCCCGCCTCTCTACCCTGCCTTCTCGTGCCGAGCAAACGTCCTTCACGCTAGTTTTCTTTTGCATCCCAATGCGCTTGTCTCAGATCCTAGTTAGTCCCTTGATTGGTTAGCAACTTAGTTGGTGGTTGATTTGTTAGTTAGTTACTTGGTTAGTCAGGTAGCTAATTGATAGGTTTGTTATTTAGTCACCGGGTGATGCCCCTTGTCCTACCTGCAGGTGACACCGGTGGTCATTTGGCGCCTGCGGGAAGCGCGGGTAGAGCGCGATCACGAGTGCCGCGGTCGCCTCGTTGCTCGTTGCAAACGTCCTCGCGCCGCCGCCCATGAAGAGGAACCCGAGGGCCATGCTGATCGCCATGTGGTTTCCGTGCGAGACCTCGCCTTCCCCGGGCATCCTTCGTCGCAGGTGGCGCAGCAAACGCAGCGTTGGCAGGTGCCCGGTTCCCGCCATGACCACGCTCAAGGAAAGGGCGGCCACGTTCAGGCACGTTTCGAGCGTGCCCCTGCAGAAGAAAGACTCTATCTTTGTCAGTCTAGGACTTTGTAAGGACGTTCGTGGTGGCTTGTTTGAGAATGCTCCTTCGCTAGCACTTGGGAAAGCTATGTAAAACTTTTCTGGTCGGAATTAGTCTTGGTTAGAGTTTCTTTGGAAACGTTCACTTCTGCTACGTGTCAAGAAGCAGCATTTTCAGTTGCTGACTGGAAGCGTGACTTGTGTGTCCGTCGTACACCGAGCGTCTTCCTGTGACGATGCAGGCTTTTAGCCTTTCACTGGCAGCACCCTGAGATTTTTGAGGTCTCGCTATCAACGCAAGGAACCACAAACCGGCGTACAAACACGAAATAGCTTGAAGGATTTGGGTCCTATGGCTGGTGAATTCCGGATCGACGATCCTAACCGTGTGAGCATCCCAAAGCTCGCTTGCAAAGAAGAAACGGAATGTGAAAGATCAAAACAATCGACACTCACTTGTCGACCCGCTTGCTGTCGCCAGACGAAACCGCGGGCGCGCCCCGCTTCTGCGCCACAAACTGCATCGCATATTTGTACAGAATCGCGCGCGCATCCTCGTTCCCTGTCCCCGCAAACCGCAGTCCGATTGCAAAACACGCCCCCGCCAGGATGTTCACGTGGGCTTGGGCGAGCGCCTCCGTATCCACCTCCCCCTCCTTCTCGTCGCTCTCTTCCTCGATCGTCGCGAACCTGCCTTTCCGTTCCACGTTCCGTTTGATGATAGCCGGAACCTGCGCCGCGACCCAGGCTTCGGTCGGGGCGACCCCGTCCCACAGGATTAAACTCCTCGCGAGCACTCGTAACAAAATAAAGTCCGGACGTACGTACTCCAAGTCGAAGTGCGTGTCCGGGATCTTCAACCGGGCAGCCACCGTCGTGTTGTTCGTTTTGAGGAACATCAGCGCGAGCGCGAGCGTCGCGCCCGGCGCAGTGACGTCAACATTTACCATATCGCCCTCCAGAATCTGTTCCCCGGTCGCCTCAAACTCGTCCGGTTTGGGCATCCCGAGCGCTAGCTCGCGCGCCCGCGAGCGCGTGCTTCGCTCGCTTCCCCCGGCCAGGTAATGGTGCAACCGGTCCTCGATGTGGAGGTCCGCTAACCCGACCGCCTCGTTACCCCGTCCCAAGCAGACTAACCCGAGCGCTAACCCCGCGGACAGGGCGTAACCCTCGCGGTCGACAGCTGCGTCAATTCCAGGCTTGCGCCCAATTTCTGCAGAAGGAGGTGTGTCTGTCAGCCTGGAGGGCTTCGGAGGCAAAGGGTGCCTAGGAAGCTACTCTCAAGCGGAATCTAACCACAACGGTGGAAGGCTAGAAGCTCAGACTCTGCATACTGCCAAAAAGATGACCTTTTGAACAATCTTGAGGCCTTTGCATATCCGCCCTTCGCAGGCACTTACGAGCACCATATCCTCTCAGAAGGACCCGCCAAACCTGCTACGGGAATGGACTGCGTGATAGTCCGTTCGCCTCCGCACCGCCACACCCAGATTGGCGGTCACTGCCTCTCCGTTTCTTCTCCGGATAACCTCTCGCTACTGCCCCCATTCACGCTAACAGTGAGCGGAATTTTTCCCCCTCAAAATGCAGCACTGACCTGCTAATAGGATCTCCGTCGTTAGCCGGTGCGCCGACCCCTGGTACAGCAACCCAACCGCCATGAGCGCCGCCGACTGCACGAGGGGGGGTAGTTCCAGCTCCGGAAACGAGGGGGGGTGCCGCGCGGGGATGTGCAGGTACAGCATTTTGGAGATGACCGGATTGAGCGTGCCGCGGTGCGCTGCCGCCATTCCGAGGAGCACGCCAACGGTGGTGACGTCATGCTCTTGCGCGAGGTAGCGGTAGATGTCGGTGGCGGCGAGGATGCGCAGGTGGCCCGCCAGGCCGAGCGCGAGGAGCACGCCGGCGTGGGAGGGGGTCGGGGTCTCGGGGGTGTTGTACGAGATCCACGTGCGCGTGATCTTGGCCTGCTAGGCGGAACGATATAGATGAGTATACTCGGCTACCATTAGCGATCTCATCAAAAAGTCATACCCCTAAGGGAACAAAGAGCGAAGAGCCACTTTTCATTCTCGTTGGCAAAGGTCAGTGTTTCGCTGGGAGAAAATATATCTGTCAAGGAGGGGGGAGTGAGAGTCACTTAGAGAGAGCAGCATGAAGCAAGGGTCGGGGTTTCGGGGGTATTGTACGAGATCCACGTGCGCGATCTTTGGCCTGCTAGGCGAACATATTAGTGAGTGTACTCGGCTACCGTTAGCAATCTCATTAAAGCTTGATTCAAGTGAAAACGGAGGACGCTTCACGGATGGCGTTACAATTTTTCTTGCCACCCAGAGTGTGCCGTTCTGCTTCCTATCGAACCGAGCCAGAAAATGACAGCCCAACGTGTGAAAACCCCCCACCTGCCCAGGTGCAAGGCGCAGCCCCGCGGCGACTCCGTTGTGGAACTCGGGCCATGTGGTTAGATCCGTCAGGCTCTGCCCCGCGCTGACATCAAGGTTCACCGTCGCGTTCTGCTGAGTTGGCAGCCGCCCCGCCAGCACCAGCTTTGGCACGGGCAGCGCCTCGGTGAGAATGGGCCCCGCGGATGCCAGTGTGAACGCGCCCCTGCCAGCTGGGAGTGCCGTGGTGCGTTGCGCAAGCTGCCAAGAGACAAGCCACGGCGTTAAAGCAATTTCGCTGGCAAGATGGAAGCAGTAATTTTTTGGGATGCTTGATCACGGATTCAACCTGCTGCAAAACGCGAAAGCGACAGGACTGTATGCCGAGCTCACCGATCCTGAGTCAACATTAACAGAGATTCAGTAGGTTTTGTGACACCAATATAAGGTTCGCGGAAACCCCTTGATCTAGAACCCACCCAACACTTTCACATACCGCATCAGCTCTCAAAGCTTGAGTCAGGCTTCGTCAAGATGAGGCAAGATAGGTCGCTTTCAAGTCTTGCTTCAGGCTTCATCGAATTTAGGCAAGATAGGTTGAGCAAACGAAGCCAGGCCCCAGACTGACCTGCCAAAGCAGAGTCTGCTGGTGAGCCACCAGATCCGGGTCAGCTAACTCAGGACCCCCGGTTACCCTAACCGCGACCGGTTGGGCGGACCCTAGCAGCCGCCGGACCTCGTCGAGACGCAGGTCGGCACGGAAGCGCGCACGCGCCCGCGCGCCTGCGGCGGGCTCCATCCCGTCCCCGGGGGGATCTCCCGAGCCCTCGAAAGCTTCGTCCGATTCGAGTGGCTCGATAGGGCGCAAGTGGTGTGCGTATGGGGGGGTCAAAAGAGGCGTGTCGGAGGAGGGGGTGCCAAGGCGGGCGGTCGCAAGGTCTTCCCGGCCAATGAGGTCGAAGGCGGGGGCGGGCCAGTCGGGCGGGGGGGCTTCTCGGCAAGCGTATAGGGCCTGAACAAGGAGGCGTAAAATGTGAGCATGTTCAAAAGGTGGGCAGAGATGGCCTCATGACGAATAAATTTGCAGATACGAAGTTTGTAAGTAGAAAACCATGCAGCACAGGGCAGGAAGCAAGCAGCATTCAAAAGAGATGCCAATGTTGGAGAGCGCTCAGCTTCGCCACGAAAGCTAGCAAAGAGATGGGGGCCTTCAAATATACGATTGACTTGGGCATGCCTTTGCGGGTTTCTTGTATCCAGCTTATGTGGAGGCGAAACAGTCGAGTCAGCATGCGGCGACGGGAAAACAGATCGCCGGGTTTGAGAATCACCACACAGGTAAGGGTGACAAGATAACTCTTGGCGATTGGCAAGCAGGAATCTGGCTGTTACGGTAGCTCTCTGACGTCACTTCTGACGCACTTGTGTACGCCAAAATTCAAGACAACTTACGTGTCGGATGGGCAGTGCCACTCCGGACGGCAGTGTGTCCAAATCGGACAGCGCTATGCCCTCGGCGACCATCACGAGGACGACCGAGTGCGCGGCGCTCCTGGCTGTGCCACGTGTCACCTTCACGGGGATCTGGAACGCGGGGCTCT
Organism: Klebsormidium nitens; assembly: GCA_000708835.1. Classification (NCBI taxonomy): domain Eukaryota; kingdom Viridiplantae; phylum Streptophyta; class Klebsormidiophyceae; order Klebsormidiales; family Klebsormidiaceae; genus Klebsormidium; species Klebsormidium nitens. The sequence goes on from DF237076.1 coordinate 121,768, forward strand.
GACCGGCGCCGTGCACGTTCCGGAGGCTCTTTTCGGACACTAGGATGTCGTACAGTGCGAGGATCTGACGGGAGCGGCTGAGGGGGGAGGCGGCGGAGGACCTTAAAAGGTCGGGGAGCACTGTGCCAAAAGGCCTGTAGTGGAAAAGGGTGGTCAGAGGAACACATCAAGGTAAGGTAGACCAGGATCCCTGCACTTTGGTCAAGTGATTGCATTGCTGTGGGAAGGAAAAAGGGAATGGAATGACAAGCAGAGAGAAAATCACGAACGATGTAACATGAGACCAAGATCATAACCGGTTGGTGCTAATGTTATACTAGTTCTTGCTTGTCAGTGCTGATATCTTGCAGCTGAAAAGCGCCAAGTCGATTGTCGAAGCTCCAGTTGGCAACCGGCCATGGATAAGCCTAAGTAAGAACGGACGCCTCCGTCAGCAGCTCGAACAGACTGCCAGATAAGCAGATTCTCGAACGAGTCCGGACATCGGCCATCTTACAGACCTTGCTCTGCACACCCTCAGCTTCAGGCCACATTGTCGTAGTGCAAAAAGAATCTCAATCGCTGACCCGCTCTTTGCGGCTAAGTCTCCAAAGTAAGTTACACTCACCCCGCCTGCCCCGACCCCGAGGCTTCTCCCACAGTGTGAACACAATCCTCACTGCCACGTGGCTGCGCCAGCATGTCCCGCAACAGGCCGTGCAGATCCAGGGGCAAAAACGTGGAGTCCAGAACAGACGTAGGCGACGCCGGTTCCGGGCTGGGTAGAGAACTCCACTCGCGGGAGTAGTAGTCTTGGTAGTCGACGAGGGAGAGGCTGCCGGCGAGAGAGTGCAAGAGGGAAGCGAGCGGGAACAGGCTCCTGCAGAAGAATTATAGGATGTCAAGTTGCATGGTAGAGTCGCAGAGCGGTGTGACTTTGGGACCTAGGCTCCGGACGCTTGGGCACGGACGACGTGGCGCGATTTGGAGCGTTGGCGCCGTTAAGCCAAGCATAGATTGCGAAGGCCCCCAAAAAATGCCACGTCATCACTTCCGACCAGGTCTCCGATCTTGATCCTAAACCACTGATTTCTCCTTGACCCCGCTCATACAGGTCTTGATAAAAGGAGGGACGAGGTGGATTGCTGACCAATTCACGGGACTCCCCTTTGGCAAGACTTTCCAGTGATCGACGGTGGAACTGGCAGTCAATTCTGGACTTTCAATACCAAGCGGAATTCTCAAAAGGGAGTCTGTGCGAGTGGGCCGGCGGTCAGCTGCTGCAAGTGCTTTCCATCGACTCCTTTCGCCATCACGATGAGACTGAGCCCCGAGAGGAGAAGCAATTTTAAGCGACTGAGAAAGAAGCCCGCAATCAGTTTATACTGTTCAGGTGCGACGTTGATGATGCCAAATCGGATAGTCGCTCGAGGCAATCTACACCCATCCCGTGGATTCAGACTCTGGAAAGTCCACTTTGTAGATCCAACAATCTCCTTATTCTTCTTCTGAATGCTTGACCTGAGCCTGGCCCATCAAACATGAGGCAATCATTAAACCCTAAAACTCAAACCCCTGAAGCTCTAAATCACAAATCCTGCAGCGACTGACCTCCACTTGAGAGTGTCCAGCTTGAGGTCCTCATAGACTAGATGAAGAGCCTCGACGGCGCGGCGGACCACTGCCAGGTCAGCGTCCGGGCTACCAACACTGGGGAACGGCTCGGCAGCCAAGGGGGTGGCCGGCGATCTCGACGTTTCCTGGAGATACAGATCAGTTCTAGTTGAGAACGTCGTTGACGTTCTTGTTATTCAACTGGAGTTCGTGTGTTCTTAAAGCATGGCAAAAGCCGTCCGCGCTGAAGCCCACTCCCTTTTCCCTGCTCACTTCCCTTCTTGAACAGAATCTCCATAGTCTCCGTCCGATTGGAAGGCAGAGGAAGGGACACTTTTGAAAGGGTTACTTGAGGAGGAGAAGATAAGAGCAAAGAGGCCAGAGCAGAGCACTGCGGAACCACCTCGTAACAGCCGTCTGTGCTCCAGGTCATTTAAGGAGAAGAAAAAGAGTTGTTTTGTGAACGAGATGACTCCCTGGGTAGCCTTGCAGCGGCAGGCATGCCCAAAGAGCTCTTAATGTAAGGCGAATTCTCTTCTTACCTCGCCGTGAATCTGCAGCGGAAGCTCCAACGCCTCGTACGAGCCCCCCTCCAGAGTCGCTCTGTACAAATCGCTCTGCAGCAACAACTCCCAGTCGCTCTGCGCTTCGTCGTCCGACGATCTCCGGGACAACGTGCTCCCTTCCGACACTCCGCCAGCTTTTCTCCTGCTTTCCGCCCCCTTCTTAACCGACTTGACACTTTTCGCCTCCTTCTGGCCCGACTTGGCCCCCGGTGTCAACGCAACCACGCCCGTAACCCAGCCTCGAACCAGGCCTGCAAACGCTCCCCATTCCGCTTCCCCAAGGGATTCCGGGGATGGCTCAGAAGGCCCCCCCAGCAGGCGGCTGACAAAAGCCCACCGCAAGTCCAGTGGGAGAACTAGAGCTAGGGTCGTGAGGCACGCAGCCACGAGCGGTGATTCCGGAGCCGCTCTGACCGCCGTTCGAAGCACTAACCCGTCCGCAAACACAAGGTTAACCCTGTTCCCAACCGCGTCCCTCAGGTCCGCAACTTTCGGGGCCGCTGATGTCACAGGTGGCGTCACCACGGTCTCCTTGGCTTTTCTGGCAGGCGCACCTGACCGCCCGCGGCCCCCCCGAGAGGCCGAAGAACGCACGCTGATTTCGGGTGGCCGGTCGGCGGCGTTTCCGTCTGAGCTGCGGAGTGCGATGGAAGGGGCCGGAAGAGGGGGAGGGGCGCTGGTCGGGCTCGGGGGGGACAGCTGGCAGACGGCATATGCGCCCATGTGGAGCATAAGCGATCCGTCACGGGTGAGTAGAAGCAGGTCGAGCACTCTGCCTTGCGCCTCGGCCAACCTGGAGAGACGAAGGACGGGTTGTGAGCTGCCCATCTGCTCATTCAAGTGCATTCTCAGATCAAAAGTGTGTCGGTCAACGACCCCCTTGAACGTTGTGGAGCCAACTGCTGCTCAGGAACCTCATGCATGGAAAAGTTTGAGGCCCCAAACAAAGACTGACGGTTTCTGACGCAGACTATCTTTGTGGGATCCTGTGCGAATCCGAAACGTGTCAATTTATCTTGCTGCCCATACTCTTAGCGAAGAGGTTCGATTGTGATCTTCGACCTTCAGAAGTACCAAACGGTGAAAGAAAAAAACGTTCGGTCTTGAGATGAAAAGCTACAGCTTTTCCTGAACGGGAGATCGAAGAACATGGCGCTTTCGCTCAGCTCAGCAATCAAACAAAGCGCTCGCTTTTCCCTTTTTCTGCTCAAGGACAAAAGCAAGGCGAGTTGCGCTACATGACTCACTGCTTCCGCGACCCTTCCACCGCCTCTGCCGCCACGGCTGGCAGCACGCCCGCAACGGAAACGGACGCCCCTCCATCCCCACCGTCCGATCCAAATGGGCCCTCTTTCTCAGCGTCCGTTTCGGCCACCCGCAGCAGAACCAGGCTGCTCGTTTCCCGAATCAAAAGACAAAGCAGCCTCGTCCCCTCTTCGTCGTGAGCATACAGGGCTTTGGCGGCCCGCTTTCCATTTGAGGTCTGGGTCCAAATTCGGGTCAAGCTAGTTACAGGGGGATCTTCGATGGGGATAAGGTAGGCCGGGGTGGTTGAGTCTCGAGACGAGCTTGGAGGGGGAGTCGAGAGTGGGGAGGAAGTGTGGGGGTGTTGTGAGGGGACTGGGGCGGGGGGGTGGACTTTCCAGATGCTGTGGCGCTGGTTGACTGCAAAGGAGAAGCGTTTTGAGGTCTCGGTACGACGGTCTAATCTCGATAAAGAACGCATGCTTTTCAACGAAGTATTTCGATCCGACAAGCGCGCAGAAGCCATCGATGTACAGAAAAGCGACCATGTTCTGATGAGCGCCTTAACTTTCCGGAATTTTCTCATGCGATATGCCGCGGGCAGCCCACTTCTTAGGAGACAACCAAATCCTGAAAGACATGGCAACGTAGCAAGTGGAGAGTTTCTGGTAAGGAGACAGTATGACTTTGTGTTCGTCTTCGACGGGGCACATTCCTACTGCCACACCATCCCCGTATAACTTTCTTCTATTTTGAAAGGTGCCAGCGTCATTCTTGACAAAATTTGATATGGTCACCCTCCGCTTACCCGCATGGTGCGTGACTATGTAAGGCACCGTGCTGCTGCTCCATAAGACCGTTTCGTGGGGGTCGGCGAAGACTGCGTCTGATCCCGTACCAGCCCTGACGTGTACCCCCTGTCAGAAAAGCAGAAGGTTGTAAATGACAGCCCGAAACATGCGCTCCCTCGACAAGGAGTACACAGAGGGAACGGAACTCAAAAAGAAGAGAGAAGAGAAGAACGTGCGACTTGAACCCACCCTCGAAGCAAAATAAAAACAAAAAATAAAAATATAAATAAAAAAATCAAAAATTCATCCAAGACTGAACTACCAATCCCGGGTCCTCGATCCTTGCTTTCCAGACCTCTCTCCAACAAACAAAGTGCCATTTGTTTCTGATAACTCTGGTCAGCTTTTGTTGCAGCGTTCCAGTCTTTTCCTACATCGACTCCACTCCTGATTGGTAGTCCCAGGCGGGACCAAAACAGATGAACAGCCAAGCGGCACGAGTTTCTGAGTCAACCACTGACTTGCAAATCTTCCAGCGGGTGCAGCATCGACAGGAGAGTCGCCGAGCCTCCAGACGCTCCACTGGTCGAAGCGCCCCAACTCGGCCCAACGGATGCACCCCTACTGTATGTGTCCGGGGCTTGGTCTGAGGATACTTGCACCAGGAGACCATACGGAATTGGCCAGATGGCGGCTGGCTCGAAGTTGAAGGGGATGGTGTACGTGGCCCCTGCAGTAATCGTGGAAGGTTGGAGTTCGACCTTAACTTCTGTTGCGGGAAGTGTGCAACTGAGCTCTTGGACTCTACCACGACTTGATAATCATTCTACCAAGAGTCAACTTGACCCAATCCTGGTAGAAAGATGTTTTCGGGAGCCAAGGAGAGATGAAAGATACTTCGATTGGAGAAGCATGAGACTCCGCCGGCAACCAACTACAGAAAAGACAGCCGCACAAGCATTTGAAAGGCATGCAAGTATCCAACCAGCCTGGGTCCCCGGTGCGAGGGGCTTTGCTTCACAAATCGCAGAAGAGATTGGGTTTTCTCCTGACGTTCAAGCTTGTAGCAATAGGTATTTCTGATCCTGTTGATCCAACCGTCTTACTGATTGGATGAAGAAGCTTATCATACCCCAAAGCAGCACCTCGACTTACCCAGATACAGTTGAAAACAACTCTACTATTTGTCGCTTACCGGAGGATGAGTAAGTGATGATACAGTCAGCCAGTAGCAGTGCCAGCACGGGCTCATCATCTCCAGCTAGCAGGCACCAGGCGGCCTGGCAGAGGACCGAAGAGATCAGTCATTATAAGATAATTGAAGGTAAGAATTGGGTCTAGACAACTATACTGCTTCGAAATGAGCTCGGCGATAAGGAGGACAAAGGCAGCCCCGCAATCCCCTGCTCCGCGCTTGTTTTAATGATTTCACATAAAGTTGCTTGACAGATCACTAGAGTTTAAGACCATCGCAGCCAGTTGGCAGGGAAAGTGCTTGCTTTGAGGGCCTTGGAAGATTGCTTAAGATCCAGTGAGCAACCCCCGATGCATGGCGTTATCAAACCCGGTGGTACCGCTTGCATAAGCTGTTGAAATGCAGGTTCCTACATTCGCACGTTGAAGTTGAAATGGGGTAAAGCCAGCAGCGGAGCACAGTGCGGTCATAACGCAGCTGTAGCCAATTACGTGGCTACAGCAAGTACGGAACATGGAAAAGCTTGTCATTCACAAATTGGATTCCTTGAGAAAGGGTTAACCACTTTGTGGTGAGGTCCTATGCGTACCTGGCGGACGCTGCCAGGTGCAGTAAAGCGCTTCCTGATGTGGCGGCCCGCACTCCAGATAACTCTGTGACAGGGTGGCAGCAGGTGTTGGATTGCGATGGGAGGGTGGTGGGCTTCTTCCTAGCATAACTTATGCAAGGGGGTAATAACCTATGCAAGCAAAGTCTTAAGATGCTCTTGACGGTGCAGCTGAATTTGAAACAATGCGCCAGCACCGACAAGAAGGAACATGGAACATGGAACTTGCGTTCTGGTTGCACTTTGAAGAATTGTTCGTTGGGATTGAAATACTCGAAGCGCAGTCTAAGAGCTGTCAGTTAGTGCGGCTTTCCCAGCACTCCTACCGCTGCAGATAAGCAGAAAACCTCAACTGCGCATGATCAGACGTGCAATCTGAGATGGACAGCTTATAACCACCGATGAATGTGTCTCATTTACTAACTAAATACACCACCACCAATGCCACACTCACCGATTGCCTTTGACGTAAACCTCTGATTCGTGGCTTGGCAAAAAGTCACCCCCAATTGCGCTGCGTTTCTTAACCTCTGAGAGCAAGTAGGAGCTCGGATGTCCACTTCCAGCAGCATCTTGGGGCCGACTGGTGCGCTGGTCGCTGTCACTTGGGCCCAGAACAGCGCTCCCAAAGAGCTCAAATGCCCCCAATGAGATGAGCTCGCCCCGTTGGGCCATCTCAATGGGAATTCACTGGTCGCCCTCAGTGGAATTCAGCATCCTGGCCAGACATAGAGGTCGAATTCAGTGGCAGTGGGGTGCAAATACAACGTAGCATACTTGCCTGGGCGCCTTTGTGACGTTGAAGATCAGTTGAGAAGCAGTGGCAAGCACCCTCGCGAGAGAAGCAGTCAAGAGTCAAGCCCACCTTGCTCAAACCCTAAAATTGTTAGTATGTAAGTACGCCGCAAGCCAAAACTTAGAGCGACACAGAACCCTGAGTATCTGCTATTTTGTCGCCAGCAACGAAGTGCCTAGCTTGCGACCACATACAACCCTTAACCATCTTCGGTTGTCGCTGCGTTTTGTTGCAGTTGGATGCTGCATTGCAGATTGCACAAAACCACCACTGGCACCAGGCCCAAGACGTCTCGCCATGGTGGCGGCTGCCGGCGTTCCAACAAAACTTCTGCGGCAGGCACGTTGCCAAGCTGGTACGATAGAATCGCCCCACATAATTTTGTCATCAACCACAGGCCCTTACAACTGGGCATTTTTGACACCTGGTGGGAGTTGCAAAACTCAGCAACAAGCCAGAGCGCACAAAGAGCGTTTTGGTCAGAGACTGCCTTCTTCCTCACTTGTCCTAAGGCTGTCAACAGGTCAGGCGCCAGCTTTTGGAATTCTTCTGAGAGGGACAACGAATGCGAGGCTTCGAAAGAAAGCGGTCAACGCCTCGTTTCATGGGTTGGGGGGCCAAGGGAGTGGACCTGTGGATGCGAAGCAGCTTGTTGACGGGGGGAGAAAGCTGAATTCAGCTCCAGAGCTCTTGTTGAGTTCCAATGATGAAGGGTCTGCCCCAACAACCAAGGCCTGTGTCGAATGCAAGCGTGTGAAGCTTGCAGTTGACTTCGAGAACCTCCGGGGATTCCCAGGCGTGTTGAGGGATTATTGCCGTGCGTGCTGCGCTGTTATTCGGTTAAGGCGTGCCGGGGCGGAGCTTTACCATCTGGGGTTGAGCGTTGAAGATGCATGTGTTTCTGCTAAGACTTGCAAAAGATGCGGGCATACAAAGGAGCTCCGAGATTTTGGGAGGCATGCCAAAAGCAAGGGTGGGGTGAACACGAACTGCCGGGCTTGCTGCGTGTCTCGTACCTTAAGTGCGCAGCGTGCACACCCACTCCCCGTAAACACCGACCAGTGCTGCAGAGAATGCAAACAGGTCAAACCTGCGGAGAACTTTTACACTAACTTGTATTCACCAACCGGTCGTTTGTGTACTTGCAAATCTTGCTTGTCCAAGCGCAAGCTGGAGCGACGTCAGACGAATAAAGCATCTGGTCTGTCCCTAGAAGGGGGGGTGAAGACCTGCTACATCTTTCATATTACCAAGCCAGCAAGTGATTTCCAACGGTCATTGCAGAGCCTTGACGGTCTTACAGTATACTGTAAAGTGTGCAGAAAAACATACGATAAGCAGCTGAAGGTTTGATTAAGTAGGTGGCCAGGAGACCCAATTGCCTTCTAAATTAATTCTATGATCGAATCCTTAGGAAACAAGACGTGAGGTCTGCAGCCTAATTTGACGATGATTGATACATTTGGAGGCACTTATTCGAAAGTTGGACCTCCGATGGGGCGCGCATGTGCAGTGTCTGGACGTCTAGGTAGGATCGATCGAGCTGGGCGGATGCTTGAGAGTGCACACAATGGCCGGTGCTCTTACCAGAACCATTGACGCTGTCATTTGGCTTTCGATCCGGGGTCCTATAGTATGACCATGTGCGCACGCAATTAAGTGATAAGCTCGATCATTCAAAATGTCGGAATACTATACTGGCATCATGTGTATTATATGTTCTTTAGCTATCTAGATTTAGTATATGTGATAGCTCATGAGCGTTGGAGGGGCAGCTACTTGCACCAGGCTAATCAAAGTCGGAACAGATGTTAAGCACAGGGCAAATACTTGAAGTACAATGACACAAATTGACAGGCTGAGCTTGACTTGATCTCCCACACGGCCAGTCTGCAGCCGCAAACTCACATATAATAGATGATATTCTTAACGAGATTGAAGCTACATACATGGTACTACGGCTGTGCAGCCGCTGTTACAACCGCGACCCGTTGGTCGCACCGACATTGTAAAGCACAGATCCAGGCGGCCAGGTGATGAAGGAACATATTAACACTTCCGCCGTTGACTGGCTGACATGGTGCTTGAGAACTAGTCGACCTTCATTGCCATACTGATAACACGCCCTGCAAAAACCATGCTTGCACGCACACGGTATAACAACTATGACTGCTAGCTTCCGTTTCAAACTTGGACAAGTTCAGTTTGCTACTAAGGCATCCCCGCTGCTCGGCATCAACTCACGAGTGCTTCTCCCTGATCTCATTCACCGTGCATTCCTCCTCCCCTGAACTTCTTGGATCCGTTGGTAGTCGCCCCTCGTCCACGCACTTGCTGATGCGAGGTAAACGTTCCTTTACCGCCGACATCAGCCCGTGCAGTTCCGGCATAAACGGCGCCTCCTCTCGTGCTAGAAGCGGGCCGGCCCCCTCGGTAGATGCCCGAATCCCCTCTCCTTGACGGAGAGCTTCCCCGCCCCGGGCCTCCATACTCTCCTCTCCCCGAGCTCGATGGTCGACCTGCGAGAACGAGTGATGGGTTCAAGATGCTGGAGCAATGAGTCAGTACGACAACAGCCACGGGGGAAATCTGACGGGCGGGAAGCTTTGATCTTCTTCTGCTTGGGCCCAAATCTCCTCGGATGAAGTAAGTTTCGGTGGCTTGTCTGCACACATAGTGGTTCAGGATGATCGCAAACCTGTGTCCAGGGACTACGCTTGACCTGACGGTGCCTCTTAGCGGGAAAGCGTGACTATGCACACCGTTGATAATCGTCAGCGACGTGTTCACAACTCTGGGGAAGGCGTTCAATGTGCCGGAAGTTGTTTTGTCACGTCTTTTGAAGCATCGAATTTCGTTGTCAGCCACGCTACATACTCCGCAAATCACGGCTGATCCTGATGAGTCAATCTTTTGGTTTTGCGGTCATGAAAGGCACTGGTCAACCGACGGGCAGCCCTTGCACCTTCAAACCAATTCATAGCGCATCGCCCTCCATAAGCCCGGACAGGTGAACGGCACGAGCAAACGACTTGCCCGTACATCAAAACAGCGGCAGAGAAGCAGCATAGAAAGGGCTCTGCAATATGGCTACATGCTGAGAAAGACCGCAAGCATTGGTTCGAGGGCAACTATGATTGACTTTGTTTAGACCACGGCGTCCTTTTTTGGGCAGGTGAGATCAGCGTAGAAAATGCTCACCCCCCCGGGAGTGCCCCGCCCTCCCGCTCCCCCCCGGCCCAAGCATCGGTTCAACAGCAGATTGCAGTCGACTAAATTCAGACCGCAACGTCAAAATGGGGGGGTAAAGAACAGCGAAAATGCTCACCCCCCGGGGCTGTTCCCCGGCCTCCCACTGCCCCCCGGCCCAAACCAATGGCCCCGTGCCTTGGCAGCAGCCCCCAGTCGGAGCCCCTGCCCCGGCCCCGCCCGGAAGGAGGTGTTGGGTACCGCGACTTTGCAGAAGGACCGAGAAGGTCCAAGGGGTTCGGGGGTTTAGTTAGCGTAACCGTGCCGTAGGTTAGGCCCTCGGCGGAAAGGACGCAGGCGGCGGAGTAGAGGGACGCCTGGTAGATGACCGGGAGGGGGTCCCGGGGGTGCTTGATCTGCACAAGTACGAGAGCTGAGTGGCTAAAGGAAATGTAGACCCGTAAATACAACCCAAAACAACTTCTTAGGATTTGGACAGAAGTTTGCAGAAGTTATGTTCTCTAAGACATTCTTTCGGAAGGAGCGCAGAACGGAGAACGAGCGAATGGCGCTGGAGACGTTCAGGCAAGAAGATTGATATGACTGTAATTGGGTGGTAAGCGGAGCGTTTTTCAGCGTTTTGCACTGTTGCCAATCAACGATCCTGCGCATGAAGGGACACTATTGGTGAAGTTTCTCCATCTGGATTACATCGCAAAAGTGCTGACACATCGAAACTCCTAGCTTTCTGCTGAAAACGGAAGCATGGACTTCCTTTCAAAAATACGTGTTAGTCCAAAGGTCCAGAAACCAGATCGACCCTCGCTCTTGTTCGAATATCCGGTTCTTGCGGGAGTGTCTATTCCGAACGTCGATAATGGCCGATCCAGTAAAAGTCTCAAAACTCAAATCATTTGCGTATTACCCTCAATTTAACATTTCCGTTAGCCGCAACTAATACAACGCATCGCCCGCTGTTCACTATTGCAGTCCATCCAGTAGCAACACTGCTACTATCCATCACATTTACCTGTCGGAACGTCAAAGCTGGAATCCGATATCCATATTTCTGTAGCACAACAACACTGTCACATAACTCACCTTGAACGCAAACGTTGCCGCCAGACGCTCTCGTAAACAGTACAGCTGCGCGGCCTCGACGGCCGTCGTCTGGAATCTCAGCCACCGGTCCAGAACGACCGCCACCGGTTTTTCCGGCTGACTGAACAGCGCACTCCCGGGCTCCGGTTTCGGAGTTGGTCCCGCTTCTTCGTCATCCAAGTCGACTTCTACGTACTCCTGGGGGACCGGTTCTAAAGGCGCGACCGCCATTTCGGCGGCAAAGAGGACCAAGGCGTGGGGCTGGACGACGGTGCTCGCACGGATGTACCTGAGGGGAAGGGCACGGTGCAAATCTGTCAGAAACCTTTTGAATCGTTTCTGAAAAGGAGTGGAGGTTCGCTTCTGTCAAAACAGCCAAGAATGCCTGCTGTCCTGCCTAAGAACCAGAGAGCGTCAACTGTCGGTTCCGTCCGTCCATTCCAAAATCAGAGCTTGAAGATTAAGCGGTCGGGTCGGTGGTCAACACCCACGTGCGGAGATCCCTTGCGGTATGAGTTTTCAGAGGCCAATTTTGGGAAAGTACTGTGGTGAGCTATGAGCTATCTACTACATCACCTCCACACCGCACAGAGGCACGTTGGCAGCAGACAAGAAGGGAACGCCTTTAGTCGCAGAACCCCCAATTGGAGCGAAACCAGTCGAGTGAAACAGCTTTGTTTCCTGGACAGACACGAAGCGGAGCGAGACTTCGAACGAACGGAAAAGTTAGGGGCGACAGGAAAGGAAGCCGCTCACTGAAGGCCTGCCCGCGCTTGAAAATATTCTTTTCCGACAAACACGGAGAAAAGCGAGCGACAACTTGAAAAGATCCTTAAAAAAGGCAGAAGGCGACAGGAACAGAAGCGGCTCACATGAAGGACCCGTCGCGCGTGATCTTTCTCGTTCAGATGCACACGGACAGTGAGCAGAAATCCATAGGAACTTCAAAGAACTTTAGAAGAGTTTTCGACAGACGGAGCGCAACAGGGGGCGAAGCGGCTCACATGAAGGCCTCCCCACGCATGATCTCGTCGAAGACGAGCAGCGTAGATGCAGAACGCTCGTCCCCCAGGCGCGCGTTGCTGGTCAGCCGGTGGTTCACGCTGTTTGGATGGAGCCGCACCTTGTCGTTTCCTGCCGTGACGATGCTCGCCTTCCCCGTCGCGCCCTCGCGGGACGGCAGCAGACTGCCCACCAGAGGGTACATACCGGCTGGAGAAAGTATGGTACCGGAGTCACAACGGGTCTTTATGGTGGTGCAAGTGATACGCAAATCTTGAGAAGATTCGATAATCTACTCAAGATTATCGAATGTGACACTTGCGTAGGCTCAAGTCTGCCTTGTGGACGCAGCAGGACGGCAGCAGACCGCCGATCACAGGGTACATACCGGCTGCAACGGGCGGTACCGAAGGTTCACTCCGAAGTGGGCGTTCTACTTGGAACAGCATTTCGCGTTTCCAGGTTCCGACAGCGACTGCTGCGATTCGTCGTGAATGGCCGCACAGCGCGCTCTGATTCAACTCAGAAGCAGATTTACTAAGACACTCTTAGCCTGGCAGGTTGCTCGCCCGGAAGAGCTATGTCTTCAGAGCCAAGACTGTTAAGGCCAATTGGAGGACATGGACATGTATGCAGTTTCAGTAAGGGGCCAAGCCTGACGATGCAATCCTTCAACCACTCGTGAAACCTCACACGATAACCCTGGTTTTCTTCCATTGTCAAACTCGCACGAGCTATTGCTTGATGCGGGTAGGTTCAAAATAATGCAACCGACCGGGAAGCATGGCTGTATAAGAGGGTAAGTGCCAAGGGACAGGAACCCGCCTTGTGAGACCCAGCGCCTCGACATCCTGTTCAGACCAAATGTTTTTAATATCCAAGCTGAGATGAGAGAGCGCCGCTTGCCTGCCAGCACGGCACGGACGAGGCCCGGGTCTCTCGCGTTGGCACTGCATGGCACCGCTTCCCCCTGCCGGCTCTTGGGGATGAACCCGCGCTGTGCTAATTCGGACTGCAGCTGCTGCCGCATGCCCTAAACAGAAAAACGAAGTTCAATGTGGAAACAGTGTTTCTGATTACTAAACAAGAAGGAGCACGGATGTCCTTTCGGCGGCTCCATTCAAAATGCCTTCAAAAAATTGGGTCAACTTTCTACAAACCTGGAAGCCGGCCGAAACGATCTAGAACGAGCCACAGTCACAGCGCCAATCACCAGAAACGCTGAATACTAGGGGGGAAGCGTCGGGCAGATCTCGGTCGGACCTCTGATACAAACGAACTCTTAGGTTGTTTGACAACGTCACAAGTCGTCTGTTTGACGGCCTTACAAGTTGTTTAGTACGGTCAGATGTAGGATCCTAAATGCACGCAAAACGCTTTTCACGTGCCTCCCCACCTATCAGCCTTCGCGACTCATCCAACCGTTCAGTTAAAACCCTGTTCCGTTTCCGTTCCGGGACCCTCACCTGCAGCATGTTCATGGTACCGCCGTTGATGAAGAAACGGTCGCAGAACTCCTTTTCGCAGCCGCTATCCTTGGCCGCCCGCCATCCTTCAAACGCAGCGATAAGCGCCAAATGGTCGCTACCACCGCCGTAGCTCTCCGTCAGGATGAACTTTCCGCCAGCGGCTTTTCGTCTCTGTAAACACAAAAACCCTCGAACGCTGTGGTGGGCTCAAGTTGGCAGCATAAGCAGCAAATGAATGCAGAAAGTGAGCCTTTGATTTTCATTTTTCGCATGAGGAGACGATGAAACCCGTGCGGCCTCAGCTTTTACAATCCTTTAATGTCCACATTCACGGAGCTGACGCTACCGGAACAAGCCCCACTTTCCTTCCCTCCTTCGCGGACCGTTCATGGGTTCAACCCGCTTGTTTCTCACTCAACCGCTCGCAGAAGCAATCTTACGGCTCCATGGAGACCGGAACAGACAGCACTTGTCATCAGCGCCCCAAAGTGCTTCGAAGCGTTTTAGGCCTGAGCCGTTTAGTGATGACCAGCCCCAAACATCCTGCTCTGGTAATCAACGATAACGTTATCATTTTGCCTCTTCGACATGCAAGTGGAAGGGTTTCTAAAGCGGTACGGACCTGCTCGAGTGTGACCGGTAGCACAAAGGGGTCCCGGTAGGATGCCCCGCACGCGACCGTCAGCGCTGGATCGAGACAGTCGAACAGAATCGCGTGCAGCAGCATCTTAGCGGTGGTTGGGCTCAGTGGCAGGCTCGCCAGATGAAGTCCAAGCCGCGTCAGGCTTTCGTCAGCACCGAGTGCGCCGATGTCGTGGAGAAGGGCGACCGCGTTGGCCACAGACTGCGGTGAGGAGGAGGCTTCAAAGCGTCAATTTTCCGGACCAGAGTTTTGAGTGTACATCCGAGCGGCGTCAGGCTTTCGTCAGCACCCAGTGCGCCGAATGTTGTGAAGAAGCGCGACCGCGTTGACGATGGTGGGAAGATGGCCTCTATGTGTTGGTATATCGCCCGGGCTTGGAATTTTGGCGACCAGGATGTTGAATACGGATCCAAGCCTGGTCGGGCTTACGACAGCACCGAGCGCGCCAATGTCATGGAGCAGCGCGATCGCATTGGCGACAGACAGTGACGGGGACGAGAGCGTCTTCAGCTGTCCAGTTTTTCATCGAAGCTCGAGGCTCCTGAGACTCTCTCAATGAGTGATGAACAATTTCTATTTAAGATTGGAAACAAGAACCCTCCAAAACGAGGCTCCTCTTCTAGAACAAGAAAATAATTGGTGCACGTCGAAAGATCCACTCTACGCCCGGCGTATGCTTTTCTTCCCTGGGTGAAAGTGACGTGGGCCCTCGTCTAGAATTCCAGATTCCAAACCTCTTCTCTCGCTGCGCACCTGTTCGTTGGGAGGCTCCACCGCTTTCTTGAGGAATTCCTGGATGGTCACGTTTGGGTCCAGTAGCTTGACCTGCGAGTCAAGGATAAAGACTGTTCAGAACTTCGACTCGAACGCAAAACTTGTGACTCCCACGCACCGTTTTCAAGGGCTTTGAAACGCCGGTCGCTAGCCGACGTCGCAGTCTATTCGCTAGAGCTTCTTTCTTCAGTTGTGTGGATCTGTGCAATCTCACATCCACGCGCAAGTCTTTTCCATAGTTCAAAACCGCAGGGTTCATCTCTTTTCGCGCACGTCTGTGCGGCCGTTCCTGGGCGTGGCTTTGTACACATCCGAATATCTTTCAGCCGCCAAAATGTTGTTTGAAGTACTGTGATAGAGCTGCAAGATTTTTGGACGGGGGAGGTGCGACCACTCGGTTTGATTATAGCAGCTGTAAGGGCCTCGAAGCTACTGGATACATATGTTTAGCCTTACCTGCAACCCTAGCTCGTCGAGAGGAGTCCTTTTGAGCTCCGGTACTTGGAACTCGAGCATGGCCGCGTGCCGCGCTTTGGAGAACAGGTGGTAGCACACACCTGAGAAGAGTGAGAAAGGATTAAGAACAACCCTCGTACAGCTTCTTTGCAAGCTTGGAGATTCCTGAAGCAAGGGCCGAGTTTCGCATATGCAGCTGATATACCTGATTGGTCTTGAAGGGCATTTGGACGCGGGTTAGAAACAAAACAGGCGTAGGCGATTTCGTGCTGGATCCAGGCCATCCCTTTTTCTCCCGCGCTTGAACGCTCCTGTCAGCATACACATGTCTCTTGCACATCCGATCAAGCTGAAAAAAAAGAAAAGAACGTCTATCCAAGCTAATACACCAACTTTTCCAAAATCCTGAATTAGACCCCTGCATTACAAAACTTTAAACAACCGCTTAACCCCACCTGCCCGCACTCGCCCCGCCCGCCCCTCCCGCTGCCGCGCGCTCGCCTTCGAGATCCATCCGCACTGAAGGGTCGACACGTTGGTGAACGGGTCGTAGCTCTTCTCCTTGACCTTCCCGGAATCGATAACGTAGACCACGTCATCGATCGTGATGGCGGTCTCCGCAATATTGGTCGCCAGCACGATCTTGCGCGTGCCGGCGGGCGGGCGGGTAAACACTTTCTTCTGGTCGGCGACTGGGACCTGGGGACACGGGACGGTCCAGTGTCAAGAGGCATTTCCTTGTCACAAAATATGATTAGCAACGTTCGGAACGGGACAAAAGGTAGCTGCTTATGGCCGTGCCTCCGACTCAGGTCAGGAGGTGTCGTGTCGTCGTGTCAGGAGCTCGTGTCAATGTGTGCAGCGCTTCTAAGATTGAGAAGAAACGAATGACGAAAGATCGGTTAAATCTTGAAATGAGAACTATATAAGAGGGAAGCAGCAGAGCATACTATGCGATTGTGCTTGAGGATGGCTAATCCACTTTAGAAAGGCGAGGGCGCCACGTCACAGAAAGTGGCAAAGCAAGTTGAGGAAGTCACAAGGAAGAAAAGTGAGGAGACGGGAAGGCCTGTTGGACGAGAGCCGGCGAAACGGGTGTCGAGAAGTAAAGGCGGAGCGGGAAACGGCAAGAGACGATGCGCAGTTCGTGAAGAGCACGTTGGCAGCATGGGACGCCGAAGTGGCAGTGTTGAGAGGCGGAGTGGAAAACTTTGCTCTCACCATAGAGTGCAGCGGCAGCACGCGGAAGCGCGAGTCATCTTTGAAGATCGGCGACGCGGCCAGCTTGTCCCGCAGGTTCGTGATCTCCTCCCAGCCCGGCAGGAAAACTAGAACGGCGCCGTCGTCCGAGTTGCGTCCGTCGCCAGCGTCCGCGTAGCTGCGCTCCTGGCCGTTCGGACGGCAAATGTACGCCAGCACCTGTACGCGAAGGAGGAGGTCGATATCGTGATTTAGCAGGCTTTCAAAGGGATTGGTACAATTTTGTTCAATGACAATATATGTGGTAAACAGAACCGCTTTTCGATGATGTCACTCGTCAAGACGATAGAGCACGCGGACAGGCGTCGAGAGACATCTGGGAGTGTCAGCCACTGTCTAATAAAGCCATTCTCGCCAGGACTGTAGCCAAGTCGAAACGACTCTGTCTGTCAGATAGATCGAATTGCTGTACACGAAGTTGCTTCTCTTTCTCTACGTGAGGCCCCTCCTCCAACACCTAGCAGTGCTAGAGTAGTTCTCGCCCTCACTGCATCAACGTGATCCTTCTCTTCATCACATCTTTGGACAACAGGTAGAACAATAGATCATCCTACAGAACGCAGAGTTTCAAAGACATCCTTCAAATGGATTACTGTCCGCTTCATCCTCTTTACAAAACCGTAGACTTGTTTCTCCAGGCATAACCCTGACATAATTTCGTGGGTTTCCTTGACCCCTCACCTGCTGAATCAAATTCAGGTCCACTTCTTCGACATCCACTCCCGCCTGGTACTTTCGCAGCACCGCCGCTTCCACGTCCTTTTCCTTGCTCGCCTCTAGTTTCTCCTCATGCTTCTGAACCGTTTCCACAATTTCTGGAAATCCAAAATTCTCCGCCCACTCGGCCGCCGTCGCGCCATCCCACGACGCCAGGTTTGCGTCCGCGCCTAGTTCCAACAACATCGCCACGTCATCCACCCGCCCCTTCCCGGCCGCGACCATCAGCGGCGACGCGCCCGTCTCGCTATGCTGAAAGTTGACCAATAGCTTATTGGCGCCGCGGTCGCCGTATGCGACGAGCTCCATAAGCGGCTCGAAGTCGGCGTCCATCCAGGCACGTGCCAGGGCGTCGTCCATAGCGTATCGGTCCTCGTCGGAGAGGCGGTTAATGTCCAAAGCGGGGTCGGTTTGCAGGGTCTGCGCGTGCTGCTCTGCGAAGCCGGTCATAGTGAGGACGTCTTCCAGGAAGTAGCTTTTCACCTGGAAGAGACGACATATATCGTTCAGTCGTTCCGCCGTAACTTCGTCCATCACTCTCTGGATCGGAGAAGACCAGCAGGCAAGGACGAATGAAAAGCTTGAGGGCGCTTCCAAGCACTATAAGCTGGACGGCGATCCGTTAGGAGGTATATACTGTGGCATGATCTTCTCCACTTTGATACATTGAGGCGCCTAGTGCCACAGCGAATGTTTAAGAAGTGGCGACAGGTAAATGCGGATGAAGAAGGATACATCGACCGTTTGATTCAAATTTTGTGCTCGTGGACTAAAACAACTTCTCTTCATTAAGCCAGTCATGACTCGGCGGCTAAACGTAAAAGAAAGACGAAGCATGGACAAACTTTCCCCTATGGCCACTGTGGACAGTCGCGGCAGGCGCCAGTTCGTGTTTTGACCGGACAACGAACTGTCTACAACCCCGTAAGGGATAAGGAACAAAGGCGAAACGCCATAAAAAATTGGAAAAAGACTCACCGGGTGTGTGAACCCTGGGACCGTGATGACGGGGCACCCCCCAAAGTAGCCCGCAAACAGATCCGCGTTGAGCGTCGCGCTCATGAGCACTAGCCGCAAGTCCGGCCGCTTCGGCAGAATGTCCCTCAGAATGATCAGCACGAAATCCGCAAACTTGTCCCGCTCGTGGATCTCGTCCACGACGATGTGCGTCGCGTCGATGTCGACCTCGTTTTCCGCCTCTAGTTCCTCCACGGCCTTTTTGCGTGCCGCCCCCGTGAGTTTCCGCAGCAGAATGCCGTTCGTGCAGAACATCAGGGAGGAGTTTGGGCCCCCGACTGTGTCTAACCGGATCTGATAACCCACGGTTCCCCCGAGCGCCTCCCCCCGTTCGTTTGCCACGCGCTCGGCGACCGTCATTGCCGAGATGCGCCTTGGCTGAGTGCACAGAATCTTGCACGGTCGCCCTTTCTCCCAGCACGAATCGAGTAGGAACTGCGGCACCTGCGTCGTTTTTCCACACCCTGTCTCGCCCGCGATCAGAACCACCTGGTTATTGTTAACCGCTTCGGTTATCACGTCCTTGAACCCTGCGATTGGGAGCTTCTCGCGGAGCGCCATGATCTGCCGCAAGCTCGCGTCCCCTTTGAGGCGTCTCTGAAGGGCGGAGAACTGGCTCGTGACGTCGGCTGATGTCATGGGGGGCGGACGGCTCTGGACCCGGCGCTCGGGGGCGTATGGTCCCTCGGCCTCGACCCGTCCGGAGGCGACACCTGGCGGGCCCTCGCCCATTGCTGCATCAAGCTCTTCCTGCCACATAAAGATTACGCAAAGCGGAGTCAGAATATATCAACCCCTTAATCACCGACCAACTCGGCATCTTTGCAAGACGATGTTTCGGGCTGAAGTTGAAGACAAACGAACCCACTCCTCAGGAGAAGCCGGAATGTGCTCCGTCCCTTGTGTACACTTGCAAAAGAGACGCTGCGAAGGTTGCCGTTGCAATTGATGTTCTACTTCAGAAGTAGGGAAAGCGCTAAAGAGAATGCGAACGGGCGACCTCTCAATCTATCTCGTTGTTTCATGAACACGTGCGGAGGAATGCGGAGGAATCCCCACCACCTCCTATATTCTCGCCCAGTCCTTCACCAGATGGGTTTTGTAAGACGGGTCAGTCTCCATCACAGGAACGTGAAGCGGCTTGTTTTGCAAGGACAGAACATGAGAATTCGCGTGGGCCGGGTGCGAAGCGCTGACCTGTGTTGGGGGAAAGTTCATGAAGAGCTCCAGCATGGCCGCCTGAGACTGGATGCTGAACGGGAGCTGCGTGGCCGAGCGACTGACTGCGACGGCTTTTGGTTTGAAAACAGTAACCCGCCGGTCAGCACCAGTACTGCACGAGGAAGCGGTGGTGTCCTGAGCTATGAACTGATTCTTGGGTCTGGCCGATCCTGCGACTTTTGGATTGTTGCTGACCTGACCAATTCATTTGCTAGAATGTAGAAAAGGATTTGGGATACAGTTAATTGGACAAACTTATCGAGAAAGAATGCTACTTGGGGGCCAGCCATAAAGTTGACCTGCTCTGAGAAACTTGATGCCAGTACTGCTTCAACTGAACAAGACTGAATCATTGAGATCTCCTTGAGTCTGAATAGAAACGCTGACGCAGACATGCCACACCAGGAAAACCACTCTATCCCTTCGGCTTGAGCTGGGCTTTTGTGTGTAGACAGGAGGTATAGACGAGGTTCGAGTATGTCCAGGCAAACAGATATACCACTTCTGCATCAACATTCTGCCACCTGCTACCATTGAATCAGCCAAGACAAGGTCAAATATTCTTATATCCCTCTCAGAACAAACTTCAACACAACAAAAAAGTTGAGGTGTGTGTCCATCCCTGGTGCCACTTACCCGTAGCTCTTGGATTTCAGTCCATACTTCTGGCTCAGGTTATGGACAATGGCCCGATCGTGGTTGCTCAGACCTGCCTCAAATGTGTACTCTGCAAGCGAACGAGTATACTCTTCAGCAAGGTGAAATGCAGTTTGCCTGGTGGACAATCTTGTGTTCCCATGGTGGGGCTATCAGTTCGGCTCAAGCATTGGGAACATGTGTTTGACCGCTTAAATGCGAGAGCTTGCCTTTGATTAGAATAATCGACCAGGGGCACGAAACTCAAAAAGGCCCCAGAAACTAGTTGAGAAAAGCCAAACTCAACATCCTCAATTAAAGTGTCATCTAAGAAGCTTTCAGTGTGAACTCCTATCACCCCTCATGTTGATATGACCGTGCTTCAGGTAGACAATCACAGCTCCGGTTTCTCAGTAGCTGTATCAGATTCTAAAAGGACGTTGGGATTAGATTTCAAAAAGACATTTGATGGAACAGACTCAAGTCAGACGACTTCTATCGGGTTCAGGCTTGCTCTTTCCGCCTTTTGCCTCCCAAGCCAAGTGACAGGAAACGCTAAGAATGACTTTTATCTGGTGCACTGGTACGCAAGAAGCATGTAATGTAAGTGCAAACTTCCTTTAAGCAACTGCAACCTCCAAACCCGTACCTGTATCGGTGCTCTCCCGAAACTTCTCCACCTGATCTGCAATGCTGATGCGGCTCTCCTCCGACACCGGACGCATGCCGGGCGCCATGCCGCCACGTCCGCGCCCCCGCCCGTTACGCCCCCCCCCCGGTCTTGCATGCTTGCAATGACAACTTGCGCGAATGTGTATCGCAACCGAACTTTGCTGTGTGCGTGTCTATGTGCTACTGTTATGTGCACCTCCCTGGCTATCTTCCAAAGAGAGGGGTTCACATGAGAGGGAGCTGTCGTTATGCTAGGCTATGTTAGGAGCTGGAGAGCAGCGACTCCCCTTGCATGACACAACAAGTATTGAGCAGCAGTGATTCCTGCGCCCAAGGCCCAGACGCACAGGGAATGTTGTGGCTGGCCGCCTTTCTGCCAGTACTTTTCCCCACCTTTTCCCCTGGCAAAATGCGGTCCAGACAGGGACTCTGTGCGTCAGTGTCACGTTGTGTCAACAACGAAGGCCGTCATCTGGTGATCAGTTTCATGAGCAGGTCCTTCTCTTATAATAGTTACCTACCTATATAGAATTTACCTCGCAATATTCCACACAAAAACTCGCCGGGAATGGGGGTCTAGAATCTTTGACCATGGCATAGGCCCTGCTTGCCGAAAGGCGGTAGCCGCTATCTCATGAAAGTACGTACATGGAGAAACAAATTCCCCCTGTTTTAGGGGATTTGTTTTGAGGACGTACACCGTACACGTATCGAAGTCGCTCCTGTTCAGGGCGCGCTAGCGCTGGTGCCAGCATGCACGCATCAAGCAACCACCATCTGCTGGAGAACCCTTCATGATGCCATTGGCAGATCTTGCAGCTTTCTACCTGCGGTAGCTTCTTTTGTGGTCTCCTTGCAAACCACATTCAGGCCCATTCGCTGTGATTTTGCAGACCACAGTAGCATCAACAGAAGCGCCACCGCAAGCAAGTGCTAACCTTTGTCCACAGACTCCTGCAGGTGGAACTTAGGGTTTGGCAGCAGCTCATTCGGAAAGGTTAGGGCATGTGAAGGAATGCAGTCGCTCGGAAATAGCGGAATGCTGACCGTCCAGCTGGCTCTGCGGGCAGATGACAAGCTGCGGGACCGGAAAGAGGTAGGGAAGTGCAAGACGAGGTGCGAAGGAATCCATGGTTGAGTCTAGATGACTATCGTTCAGCAATGCAAGTTCTGGATAACAGCGTCAGGGCTGTGGGCTCAGATGGGCGAAGGAACTGGTCAAGCTTAACACAACTTGATTCGAAGTGACGTGGTTACAACATGTAATCAGGATCTCAACGTAGTTCTGTGTGAAAGAGTTGGCCATTCAATAGTCAAGTGCACCTTTCAAGCCGCCAAGCTTGAAAGCAATCACCGAAAGCATCTTGAAATGCTTCGGAGTTGCTTGAAGACTCAAACACCCAATCTGGTGTTACTACAGGCCTTGTTGAACGAGAGGAAGCTTTCCATGGCTGTCAATCTGGCCAGCTCCTCCCCAGACAGCAGCACAGCATTCGTGGAAAAGCTTCTTTGCGCGGAGCGGATCCTCCAACTCAATGAGGTGAGTACAGAAGACAAAGTCTATCCTTGAAGACATGGCACAAGAGAAGTTGTCTCGTTGGGCTTGTTCCAAAACATGCTCTTGAGATACTGATCAAAGAAGTCAACAACACATACTTTCTGAAAGCTAGATAGACACACGGTTTTCTTGGAAGAATGTTGCTTGCCTACTGTATCTGCACCACTTGGACCATCTGGCAAACCGGTTCCCTTTCACTTCCTCATACGAAAGAAGTGTAGACTGTGTCAAATTTTGCAAATGAATCAAATACTATCCGCGCTTAGCTCCCTTGGGAAACCTACAAGAGGTAGCCCCTGGGCAAAAAAGCGAGAACCATCAGCGAAAGGAACAAGCCTAAAGAAAAACAAGCCTAAAAAGGTGCTTGTTTGTCCTCTCAGGATGAACTGTACTTCGTCGAAGATGGTTCGACAGGGCCTTACTCCCCAAGAAACGAGCTCGAGGCGCTGTACCATCTCCATCAGCTCCTTACCCCCTCTCAAAACCCCATCACTAACCAGAGCTTAGAACCTGGAACCTCTTCCAATGACGAACTCAGTACCCCCATCTCTCAGCAGAGCACTAGTCCTTCTTCTCAAATGTTGCAAAGCCTGGAGAATCAGGACAGTAATACAGGAATAAGGGAGGCAGCCAAAGATGAGGTTGTGAGGCGGCTCATGGCTTATGGCGGTGATAAGCCGGTGGAGGCGGGGGAACGGTGTACAGGATCAGCAGAGCAAGAGCTCTTAACGTGGGCGGAGCGGAATGGCGTTGTCAGCAACGTGGAGCCAGCAGGTTCGACCTACCAACTTACTTCCTCATTTCTATTGTCGTTCATTCTGCTTTCATCTTTTCACCGGGACCCTTTGGGTCAATCTCGAGTCATCTCCATGTCTCACTTTGAATGTTCTGTGGAACGATTCTAAAGGCTTTCGAAGAAAAGAAGAAGGACCTCTGGAGCTTCACGCGGCAACTTTCTCTACTGAACTTCCAGCTTTTTTTATCATTTCCATAAACCCCCGCTTGTATTTTGTCTGTGAGTGACTAATCCAATCCTGGGGAAGCCCAGGACCACAAACTGAATCCTAGCTCACAAGCCCGCCAACATACTGTGAGCATCACCTTGGACCAAACCAATCTGACACCCAGCGTTAACGTCCTTGTGCCAGTCTTTCCAAGCACGGGCCGGGGTGCCGTCGCCACTGCTGACGTCGCAGTGGGCGAGACGGTTCTTGAGGTTCCAGAGACGATGATAATCTCACCTCTGACGGCAATGGAATCGGACATGGTGAGGACAGGAAAGAACGATTGGCTTTCGTAGGACAGCGATCTTACAGGGAGGACGTGGACAATCTCCAAGAACTTTCCTTGTCCAAACAGATTGTCGAGCACAGGAGGGTAGGAAAAAGTCGGTCCGAATAATCAATTGGGGACGAGCGGATTTTCCATTTGAAGAGCATTAGCAAAGCAGGCCGTTGTAACTGCCGTTTCTGAAAAAGGGGACTCAGAAACGAATTAGTTTAGCAGTTGATCACGTTAGAAGACATTTAAACGTCCCCTTCCAAGTATTGAAGTGCCGTCCAACCTTTCTGCATTGACAAATCCTTTTGTCCGCTCTCCTAATTGTAGTCTTTTCTGTCAAAGGCAGGCTTCTGCAGTCTGTGCGCTTTTAAAGGGTCAATCTTACCCCCGCTCATATGAACAGCATAAATATTGAACCCCTTTTTTCGCGATGCTCCCCCAAACAGGCGGACGCGTTCTCACGAGTCCCAGACTTGGACGAGGACACCGCAGCCTTGCTTTGGAGCATGCGTGAGCGCCATGTGTCAAGCTCCCGTTGGGCGCCCTTCTTCCGCTCGCTGCCGGAAGCCTTTCACACCGGGCTCAGCTTCAGCACCGCTACGATTGACGAGCTCGAGGATACCCCCGCGTTCGAGGGGCTGCTCGCAGCGCAGCAAGTGAGGTTCCACCGGAGTGGCTAAGTTTCAAACGTTGGGTATCTAGCTACGTCCCAGCTCCTCCGAATAGAGCAAAACGAAATTAAGGTTCGATCGAGAAGGACACTTTGTACTTGCAATCAGGCCACACTAACAGAGACGAGAGGGAGTGGAAGGGCGCATTGGCACAAGGTTGAGTTGAAAGATCCTGACCAATTTTGAGAAAACATCTCTGACTTTCACGTCATCATTAGGCATCGACTTCGGCATCTAATAAGTCCCGAAAGTGTGCAAAGAAAGAATACTGACCGCGCTTTTCATATGAAGGATCAATCTAACAAGCCCGCTTGTTCGCGGTGCCTGCAGTCTGCCAGTACCACTCTGTTTGTCTTCACCACGAGTCTTCCCGCCTCTCCTCTTTCTCTTCGACGACAAGCGTTTTGCAGGCACGCCCATGCCCTGTTCAAACTCTTACCGTCGAAACGCAACTTCTTCTTTGCAGCACCTCCGGTCCCAGTACGCCGCTCTCTTCCCCGCCCTCACCAACGCCTTCCCGACAGTTTTGCCCGCCTCTAGTTTCACCTGGGACGAGTTCCTTTGGGCCTCGGAGCTGTGGTACAGTTACGGGATCAAAGTGCAGTTCTCGGACGGGCGGGTCCGCACTGCGCTGGTGCCGCTCGTCTGTCTGCTGAATCATGCGGTGAGCTGAAGGATTACTTCAGCGGATCATCAACGTCTTCTGTTGGATCCCAGTGAAGCTGTCTGTCTGGTTCGGAGTTTGATGTGGGTTTAGGGTTCCGTGTCGTCTTTGGTCGGCAGTTGACTACTTCGGCTCCGCCGACCTTCCCGGCACAAACACGGTCAGGTCTTGGCGCTTCCGTGCATCTCGCCTTTATCTCGAAGCATGCTGAGCTTTGTCCTAACACCGTCGTACCTGTGCACCGTTTCTCAAAACCCCACCAGAGCTTAGGTCTTCAAGCTGGCCTCGAACGATCTTTTCAGACCTTTGTTCCCGTCAACCCTCCTAACCCTCGGCTTCTTACTTAACCCGCCGTTCCTAACCGCCACCTAACTCCGGATTTGCAGGTCAGTCCACACGTAACCCACTTCAGCCGGGTTGACCCGCAAACCCGCACGCTGCGCCTGCCCGCCGCACGCCCCTGCCCCGCAGGCGCGCAATGCTTCCTCAGCTATGGCCCCCTCCAGTCAACCGACCTGCTGACGTTTTACGGGTTCACGGTGGATGACAACCCGTACGACGCAATCCAAATGGGTGAGCTCAGTGACGTCAGCCTTGTTTTCGCCATATCGCGGGTTTGGTCCGAGGAGCCGAGTGGCTAACGGTCTCGAGCGCTCCGATGCCGGTTTCTGAGCAGCTAAGGTACCCGATAGGTGAAGATTGGATTTGTCACCGGCGCGAATTGTCTATAGCGTCAGGCGGCCAAATCCGATGTCGATAAGCGATACGTGGAAAGACGGAGAAGGGGGACAAAGTACACCAACCCGAATGCAGCTCAAACATCAGCATGTATTAGCGCCCTCGTCTTGGGTTTCGTCCATTTCGGGGAGCTCTTGCTCCACACCGCAGCACTGCGTTGCTGACTTGCTAGTCAGATTTTTGTGTGATTTTCGGTTTCCTCCAGCTTACCCGCAGATCTTTGGAGGCTGATTAGAGGTCTTTCGATCAGCACAGATGTTCCCGCTAAATTGCCAAGTTTTCTTGGGCTCCGTTCTACAACCCCTTTCTTTGCCTACCCACTTTCCTTTCTAGACATGAAGCTGGATAATGATCCATTCTAGATCTGTCCCGATCGTAAAAGCTCCCGCAATGTGTCCATATTTGTTGACCGTACCCAAAAGTCTAACGAACTTCTCTTAAAATTTCAGACAAAATTCCTAAGACTCTTCGTCTTTCTCTCCCACCAGACTTGGAACTGCCCGAGGACGACCTGCTGCCTGCGAAGCAGGCCCTGTTGACGGCTCGCGGCCTAGGCCTGCCACTCTTTGTGACGGCCGCAGGAGTCCCTTCACGGTTGTACGGGGCCCTCCGAGTTCTCCTGATGGACGAACAGGAGCTCGAAGTGTTCAAAGGAGATCCGAGGCGCGAGAAGGTAAGAGTCGAGGGAAGGTCGTTCTGAGACATGACGCAAAGGAACGATTTTATAGAAGATTGGTTTTGAACCATGTCAAATTGGACGAGAACCTACTCACTGACGATTTGGGGGGACTTGATTAGAAAATGTTCGGAGAAGAAATGTGGAATTTGCTTCGAGTGCGCAGAAGAGCAGGTTTAAGAGGGGTCGTAAGAACACTTATTTGGTCTAGTTTCGTAAAGTTGTCCTCGTGTACATGTCTGGCGCTTGAGTGTCAAGCAGTCCCTGTGGCGTTATGAGCGTGACGGCCTGTTTGGAAGATTCCTCGGTAGCTGACTGCTTCGCACAATTTTTATGGACCGATAAGGCTTGATCTGGTCAAGTGAACCGAAAGCCGGTATGATGTGACGAGCATTTTTCAAGTTCTTGAAGAATTGTTGCATTCTAGCCAAGCAAAACAAGACGGATGCAGACTTCCTTGCACTGCAGCTGTGTCTAGGAGCAGGCTCCGCCTTTGGCTACGCTCATCATTATCGTGCCGGCCAATTGGTAGTGCCTGAGCGACTGAAACCTCATTTTGTTCCCGCATCGTGATCCAGCTAACGGTAAGCTGCCACTTTGTGCAGATAAGCGATGCGAACGAACTGGCGATGGGGGCTACCTTCCTTGGAACTATCGATGCGCTTTTGGCTTTGGGCCAACGACTTAGAGAGGCGAATCTAAACGGCGACACCGACGAAATGGAAGGCAACGACTGTCGGGAAAGTAAAGGCGGAATTAGAGGCATTGGTGGGCAGACGGAGAATGTGCCTCCGTCCGAAGAAGGTTCTCATGAGAGAGGGTTGAGAGACGATGAAGAAGGAACCGTAGCTGTCGCAAAAAGATACCGAGAACGGCAGAACAGGCTCCTCCTCCGGATACGGCGCTCGTTTGTGGCTTGGTTTGAAGCTGCTGAGTAAGGATCCATGCTATCTGAGAGCTTTTCCATCTGCATCTTCTCGCCCTTTCCATGAAACCTCAGGAGAAAGGCCTCCGGAGGAGACGTTTTCTTCAGATGCAATGTGCAATGGACGGCCCTACACAAAATGGTCACCGGGTTTGCATTTTCTGGTGCATGCATTGAAAATGCTCGTAAAAGAAATGGCGAGAAGTCAGAGATTCAAATGTCTAAGGAGCCGGCCGATATCGCATGACGTACTGGGCTGGAGTCATATTGGTCATTGAAAGTGACGCAATCCATGCGCCGGGTCCGATCTAAACGCTGTAGTTGATTTATACCCCATAGGAAGATCGTAGCGTTGTCCAGGTCTCGGCCGCCCGGCCGGTTATACAGGATACTCACTAGCCTGTCTATCGAACGCATGCATCGGATTGTCGAACATGCGCGGCCGCGGGCATGATACGATAATGAAAACAAATTACAATTATAACATACAAACCACTCAATTTGAATACATACCGTAAACTGTAACGGTATAAATCAATTTGAAAAACGTAACACATTCTGATTTTGCTAAGTTGCAATGCCAACCACGGGAGGCTGCGAAGTGATCAATTCAAATCTTAGGATCACTATGACATCACTGCGGCAACTCTCCAACGATTACGCTAATCTTTCACGTATTTCAACTCGACAGTTTAACGACATGAGTGCTACGTGTATTCCAGTCAAAAGAATCACCTGTGTAAATCCAAAGATGCGCCGAAATGAACGAAGTTATACTCCAATCCATAGACCTGATGCATGCTACCTGTGGCTGTCAATACCTTGCGGGCCAGTGTCCTGCTAACGACCTTGCCGAGAAAAGAATACGCTGTAACGACCCCATCACCTGCCATATGGCACAACCCGGTATCGAAACGCTGCTGACCTGTACACGTCAGAGTGGGCCAGGACGGAGGCTGCAAGCAGGCACCGCGTGACCATGAATTACGGACTGTACACTGTAACGGTCCCATTCTAGTTCCAAGCTTCTTACCAGTCGTTCAGTTGCTTTAGGTTAAGTCCGGGACAGGCGCCCTCGCAAACCCAACAGAGAGATCATGCACCCATTCTTCGTTTACTGAAGAGCAACTTCACGGATCCGAGAGCCAGAAATGGATGCGTATTTTGCCCTCAAGGTCGACGAGAAGGGCCGACGAAAGCGGCTATAAAAAAAATCAAAATCCTTTCAAAAACAAAAACAAGAAAGTTAACAGTTACTTGCTTCCCGAGTCCTGACTGAGCCTTGACCCGAAAATCAGAACAAGCAGCCAGGTCACTCTCAAGTGTGGCCACATGAAAGCTCAAAGATAGAACAGCCACGAACAGCCTGGGAAGGGCACAATCACTAAGTGGGGATAGGGTGGACTCGGAGGCGGAGCGGGTTTAACTAGGGTTTCGAATCCTACTTGTCCAAAAGCTTACGAGTTGCGAACTGCAAATCGACTGTGCTTTAGGTGCATCATCGTAGATGACGTACGGATGACGACTCAGTACGGTCGCTTTACCGTCATAAGGGCGCGAGTAGCCGCCGCCCATGCAGATGACGAGCGGCAGGCCCCGTCGTATGCACTCCGTGTAGACCATGTTGTTGCGCTTCAGCAATCCCTCCCTGCACACGTGGTGCCAGGTAAGACAACCGGTGCCATGCCCGATTCCGAGAAGTTGGGATGATATTTCAGCTGAGTGACATGTCAAGTAACAGACGACGGGAGTAGAAGCAAGGGCGAAGCGGTGCGCTTAGCCTAATGGAGACCAGAATGGATTTATCTTTTTGCCCTGGCTTTTATTTTTGTACGATCACCATCCATTGTACAGCAAGTACGGAACAGTGCAATCGACGCAGCACTGCGAAAAGGCCTTTACTAGCACACCGACCGGCTTGCAAACCCAGAACATCAAGAGCTTGTCCCTCCATGGTTACCACGTCATTGCTAGCCGCCTGAAGCTGTCCCCCCTCAGTGCATCCACCCCAGCTTAAAATGAACCTAGGCGCGACACAAAGACGCCTCGCCTCAAAAGTGCGCTCGCAGACCACCCCATAACCTGTTCGCAGACCCAGACAGTGAACTTTTCCGCTGTGCCCCACTCGTACCTCGTCATTGCAAGGCCGACCAGAGCTGTCCGCTTTCAGAGGGTCCACGCCGGCCAAGAACGAACACGTAGGCATGGCGCGAAAGTGCCCAGAAGTCAAGCCTCAAGAATCTCCCGTAAACCAATTGTAACCCTTTCCCAAACTCGAAACATCCTTCTTCTTTGCCCCAGTCTTACCTCGTCATCGCAAGCCGCCCAAAGCTGTCCTCTTTGAGGGCGTCTACCCCGGCCTGGAAGAAAACTAGGCACGGAGCAAAATTTTCCAAAAGTCAATACCAATACCATTACCCCCCCGAATCCAACCCACAAGCCATCTGCAATTCACATCTTGGAATTGCCTGCTTTCTTACCTCGTCATCGCCAGCCGCCCAAAGCTGTCCTCTTTCAGCGCATCCACCCCAGCCTGGAAGAAAACTAGGCGCGGCGCATACGTGTCCAAAAGGTACGGCAGCCACTGTCCGAGCGTCCGCAGGTACAGCTCGTCGTCGGCGTCGTCCGGCATCTCGACGTCATGGTCTGACGTCATCTTGCTGCGCCAGGGGTAGTTCTTCTCGCCGTGCATCGAGAAGGTGACTACGCGGGGCTCGGCCTCAAACATCTTGGCGGTTCCGTTACCCTGCGGAAAACGGAAGTAATGCACGATAACGGAACGCTATGGCTGACGGTGTCGTATCTCGTTCGTGACAGCGAATGCCGATCGTCTAGTACAGCTGAACGGAGGTCACAGTCTGCAAGAGTTGTGGAGGAGCGAGCTGGAATACGTGATCGGATACGCTATGTCTGCTGATGAGCGTGTCTTGGCAGTCCGCTTGAAATGCAGACGGAAGAAGCAATCCGTTATTTAAAACGGGATGCGCTCCAGAAGCGGACTGTTAGCCCTCGTGCTCGTCTAGATTCTCTGCCTCGTTTTCTTTCTCACAGCTGCGGCATGCATCATGCCCAGTTCGGTCTTTTACCAGCTCCTCTTGGACAAATCAAGCGGTCTTTCTGAGGGTAGTTTCTGAAGGAGTACGGGGATAGACCAGGACCTTAGCGTAAAAGCGACCAGGGGCCTTTACACACAGGGCGGGTGTTCTTTTTCGCAATTCGCCGAGAACTCAAGGTGTTGTTTTGCCCAAACTCCCCGCGCGACTTCAGGGGGTACCTTCCGCAAGGCAAACGTAGTCCCGTGCGACGGTCCGAAAAAGTTTACTTTCGCTACCCGGCTTTTTTTGGGTAGCACTTTGGAACACCGCGGTGTTTTTGCTGACATATGATCGTACGAGTCGGCGAATCGGCAAAAACACCCGCGGTGTTTTCCTGGCGACGGTACCGCCGCGACCCCTGCTGTACCGTCGCTCGGAACAAAAAACACCCGCTCTGTGTGTAAAGGCCCTAGAAGGACCCCCTAGCACAACTCCATTCACTGTACAGAAGCGCCTGGGCGCTGACCAGCCCAGGTCCAACTCCTGCCTCTCCACTCAAGGTCCACGTAAACGCCTTCCCCAATTCAACCAATCTTGTACGACAGTAAGTGGCGGTCGCTACAATGTCTAACCATCTTAGAAAGTCAATGCACGTCCAACACGATTCCAACAGGAAAGTAACCTGAAAGACTTTGTTATCAGCAACTGGACTTTCAGCAACTAGGATTCCATTTTCGCTGCCCGTTTGCTCCTCTTGATGAGCACGGCCGCAGCTGCAACTGCAGTGTCTTCGAAGATGAAAATCCCATAAAAGCTCCGTTCACAGAATTCTCTCGATTACTGAGCCCGCTCCTGCAAAGTTCCATACCTGATGGACGTCCAGGTCGACAACTATGATCGGCGTTTTGCTGTCCAGCTGCTCCGGGTAGTCGACGAGCGCGGCCGCCGCTGCAACTGCGATGTCGTTGAAAACGCAAAACCCCTCCCCGTGCCCCGAAAACGCGTGGTGCGTGCCGCCCGCGATGTGGGACGCGGCCCGCCGCCGCCGGGGGTGGTCGGCCATGACTGCGTGCATGGCTGCTACGGTCCCCCTGAAAAAAGAGAGAGTCGTTTAAGATGAGTAAAAACCGAGTGGGAGGGGCTTCCTAGTGACAATCCAGTTCAAAAGTAAGATCATGGAACAAAAGCTTTGGCAAAGTTGCTTCTTTTGACGGCAACGGCTTGGGAGTGGACAACGAATATGCGATCCATCCATCCACGGGCCGGGCGAGGCTGACAGTCATGAAATGACAGGATTTAAGAATCCGACTTGTGGCCCTTCTGCCTCCTGCTTTCATCGAACTCGTGGATTCTACGAGGGTACTGCTTGTTGAATTCTGGCTTTGAACGTCACGAGTTCGCTGGCAGCAACTTGCAACTTGACGTCAAAAGCCACAAGGTTTATATGCAGCTCAGACCTGCTTTTGGCATGATCGCTAGCTGCGGTCTCCGCAGAGTGCAGGTCGGAACCCCAGTCCGGCCACTGGTTAACTTCAGAGAACTCTGCTAAGGCAACGAGCTGCCGGATCGTCACAAATCAGTACATTAGTCGAGTCGGTTGTCAGGTATGTCTCACCCGGTGGACGCTAAGGACCTTCTGATCAGCGCGATGCTCCAGGGAAACCCGAGAGCTCTTTCTTCGTTCGGGGTGACGTCACCCGAGACAACCCGTTCGACGTACCTGCATCAAAATGACGGAGTCTGTTCTCCTCATAGTCCATTCAGCCCGCAATACTGTCCGCCTCGAAAGCGAGGTGAACTATGCTGCTGCAACGCGTTGAATAGCGGGCGGAGTATTCCATCAGGCAACACGGAACCCACCGCCCACCAAAATGTTTTCAAGCAGGACATCACTGATCTGAGAAATCGAGGAACTCTGAAGCAAGCAACGTCGTGTGCGGTTCAAAGAAAGGGTTTCTTCACAGTAAGGATTTACCGAGCAAGAATCCGAACCGACTGCATCTTCGTGCCTGATAAGAACCTATGTGTGCCACCTGAGTTGTCTTTTCTGCATGGGGCCCCAACGCTATTTGCTTTGCCTGGCGCTGTGAGCCTAGAAAGTCGTCGTGCCTGCTCACCCTTTATCATGGACTCTGAAGAGCTCCTCGGTCGAACAGACTGGTGAGCACTTGAAGCCGATGGCACCCTTCAGAGACGAGTCCTGCTCCAAGTTGGCTCTGGTCGCAGCATACCTGAAAATAGTGTTTTCTTGCAACTCAGAAGCAGAAACAAAGAACGGTTCCTTCATCCCCGGTTTCTGGGTTTATTCCGTTCGGTAGTGGCTTCGCACAAACGCTGTCGCAAGAGCGTTAAACAAGTGCAGTCCCAGCAAGGGACTATAACCTACCGACAAGAGACTTCGGCAGAAAGTTGCAAATAGGCATCGTTCTGAAGGGGCCATGGCACAACCGTCAGGAAGTACCTACTCCAATCAGAAAAACGCTTGCAGCTCTCACCAAAACCCTTGGAATAGTCTGGGTGGTAAGAACTCGACCTGAACTCTTTTTACAGTGACCCAGCTTCGGTTACAGGTTTAACAATACAGAATGCGACAGAGAAGATTGAAGGAACTTGCTTCAGCATTGGGAATCGGTGCTTTGGTGGCAGTGGTACAACGTATGTGTCGCAGTAAAAAGCCAGGAATGGCTCCTCCATATCAAGGGCCTGCATGGCCGCTTGCTTGGTCGTCATGGTGTTGGCAAAGACCTCGTCCGTTATACCTTGCGCTTCCGGGGTGACTGCTTCTTGCAGCGACACTCGTCCTGCATGAGATGTCGTTGCTGTAAGTGCAGTGGATCTGGGGGCTGAGGACCATCCAGAATAGACCTATAGTTCAGGTAGGTCAATTCTAGGTAGGATTGGTTAATGCCTGGCGGGCGGGTAGGGTTAGTTTGGGGGTTAGGGCGGGTGCGGGAGCAGAGCAGGTACATTTGTTGGTTTAGGATTTTTATTTTCTTTTTCCCCGGGGACTGATATTATCCTACCTAGAAACTATTCTACCTAAACTATAGACATACTCATCCAGAACGACTCTTCCTTGCGGAAATAATTGAACGCATTGAAACCATCAAAGTGACAGGGGATGCTTGCTTGAGGGCGCATGGTGACCACAGATGCAACCAATGAAGAGGGGGTTACTGAAAGTTTGCCCGCTGAAGAAGTATTCTGCTTCCCCAACTGTATGGCTGCTCAACTGAAATTCGAACAGGGCCCACTGGGTTTGCTGCCTGGGAAAGTAATTGTCTGTGGTAGAAGGTGCAATAAGCTGTGTTAGTTGTGGTGATACTCAAGGACATCAATCCAATCGTTAAATACGATGCTACCACCCCCTGACAGATGCCTGTAGAAATTGGCAGGTGCGGCCATGTTTGAGGATGAAAGCAAGTCCATTGTTGCTTCAACATGCCAAGGAACAGTCAAGGTGGCTGAAAAGGATCAAAAGGCAACTCAATGTGGTCAAGTTTGGGGGTGACCACAGTAAGGGAGTACTACAACTCATAACCAGTAAAGCCAGCGGGCTTACCTGGCCTTACAAAAGTTCGTCTACCCCCCAGCTGCTGTTGACCCATGCCACCTTGACAGCGGCACTCGCTAGATCGTTCAAAAGCGGGGCAAGAAGGAGATGCTGTAAGAAAAGGACCGTTGCGTAGCACTGTTAATCGGATAGCTCGTCTTTGAAAAACATCTATAGGCCTTGAGTTCAGTCTACTGTCATCTCGGATGATTTGAGTTGCTCCCCTGCCAGAATGATATTCACCAGCCTGAGGTGTCCAATGCAAAGACCTCTGGAGCAGTCTCTGAGCAGTAACAATGCTGGTCGTTGCCTCCATGCTGCTGCTTAGGCCCCTTCCAGATGCAGCCCCGAACGAGCTTAGATCTGTTGGCAAGAAACGCGATGTTCTTCCAAAGCTGATCTGAGTTTCAAGTTCGAAGCAACCAAGCGGAGCTAGGAAATTTGGCAGCTGAAGAGCGCGTCTCCAGCTTGCAAGCCTGGTCAAAGAAGCAGCCATACAGGCAGCTTCAACGAATCTCCCCTCTCAGCAGTGGCCCGTCACCTTTCTTACAAGCGTACTAAGGTGAAGGCGTGAAAGTAGATCTAGACAAGCTGCCACTTTGCTTGCCATGATCAGCAAGTACTCTACAGAGGGTTAGGAAGTAACCTAATGAACATTCGGCGACTTTTAAAACGGCGAGCGTGCCGTTTTTTAGAATGGGGGACCACACAAAGGGTATCTGAGTCATACTGTGTGCTTACAAGCTAAGGACCGGCAGTAGGAAAGAAACCGTTGCGGCAAAATTTGAACAGGGTTAAAACATTCTCGTTTAAAATACCGAATTCAGATGGCCTGGTCAGGGGTTGTGGCCAAACTGCGTTCAGAGGCGCCTGGCATTTGGTTCTGAGCTGAAAAGCAGGTGATCGTTTGAGCTGGAGGGCGACCGGGACACCCGTGTCAGGCACCTTCGAGAGTTGGCGCTGAAGGATTGAGGAGGTCAAAGCTGTAGCTTCCCAGCTGTTTTCAAGGCTGAGTTTGACTTGTATAAGCATGTGATCCAGCGCCCAAGCAAAGCGTGGAAGGAGGAGAGCTTGAAAGGAGGCTGCAGATTTCAGATCAGCGTTTGGAAGCTAGAGTAAATTACACAGCAGTCTCAAACTTCCAGAAAAGCCTCAAGCAGAGTCATAAGCCGAATTGAGTTACAGTAGTGGCAACCAGCAAGAAAGCTGTGGCCAATCGTTTTTCGAACAGCAGTCACCCATGAGTTGACTGCCTGTCAATCTGCTACACCTCACTTAAAAAGCCATCGAGCAACATTGAATAGAACCACACCTCACCCAAGAGTGTATAGGAGACTCAGTCAGGATGGTGGAGGAGGCGATCATGACGGGGGATGACCTCATGGTCGGGCCCCCTGCCCCGCTCCTCCCTGCTGACCTGGCGCCGCAGATCTTGGAAGGAGTGGACGTGTGCCAGAGACCACTGCGACGACTCTACAAGTGTGAGTTGTCCCTCAGTAAAGCATCAGGGCTGTTGAAGGTAGATCTTGACCAATTTCTAGTCAGAAGTTGTCACCAGTGCCGGCTCAATGGGAGCTAGCAAACATGAGTCCCGCACTGCGTTTGAAGCGGAGTATCTGTTTTGCCTGCTCGCAAGCAGTTCTTATAGTGGACCTTCCGGTCTGGGGCTCAATAAATTCATATCTGCTAGCTCATGGTTGCTGAGACTTAAATGCACGACCGGAAGCAGCAGCACTCAAGCTGGACGTTAGAGGCAGTTAGATGACACAAGTGTATTGTACTGACGGGCTTTCCAGAGGTTGCACTGGCACGCAAGGCGCTGCTTTTAGCAATTTTGTCAATTAATCTTTCCATCACCATACGCAGGCCTCTACGAGAACGCAGATGCCGAACCGTTCTGTCAGAACGAGATCCTGCTATCCGGGCGGTGCTTTCAAAAGAGAGTGAGTTCCACCAGAATCTCGATCCTTTGCACTTACAGAGGCTGCCAAAATACTTGCCTACAATTTGCGTGCTTCTACATAATACGAAATCCTACCCTAGGAACATCATACTCAGTCGCAGGAATCTTAGCAAGCAATGAGCCAGGGACACGCCTTCCAGTAACTTTTAGGGCTGACCGTTCAACCAACATCCCAAAGACACGCAATACTTGAAGTCTACAATACTTCTTTTCAGGATGAAGAGCTGCGCTCGCGGCTCCTTCGAGAAGAGTCGAAGCTTGCCAGAACGTTACCTGGACCCGAACTAGAGAGGCGGCAAGGGGACCTCTTAGCCGCTGCAGAGCTGCTGCAACGGTATGCTTCGACGACCTGTTTCCAACTTTTGCCTTTGTTCGTGCAACTTGTGGGTGTCCTCAAAACTTGCACCCCGTTGCAAGCTCCCAGCATCACTTCCATGCTCGCGACATCTGAGCAAGGGCATACTCCCATGTCAAACGTATGGAAAGCAGCGCTCGATGACAAGATTTTCCTCGTCGATTCCAGACGGTTGATACTGGCAAGTGGCATCGACGGGATAGAGGGCTTCCGCCAGCGGTGGAAGCTGAACGGACAGCTGACAGACGTCCGGTAAGTGTACCTACTGCGGTGATTCTGTTGACTACCCTTTTTTCCGTTTGTCTGGCCGCTGTCAGTGCATGTCTCATGAGGGTTTAAGACCATGAAGCGCATTGTTTCTTTAAGGACGTCAGAAGGACACATAACTTGGGCCTCTTTCAAATCAGAGCTTTTTGCAGATACAGCTCAGGGTTCCAAACCCTCTTCAGATCACTCTGCCAATACTGTCACTGCTCTCTCCGTTTCGCAATCGCTGTGGCACGGGCCGTCACAGCCGAGCGGCTCGTGGAGCGACGAAAGTCGAGGGAGGGGCAAGACTGCAGAGCCTGCTACGGAACGTAACCAGTTGTGTGAAACGACTCGAAATCAGCTTCTTCATCGGTTCGAAAGAAAGGTCGACGAGCGTCTAAAACTGCGCAGCTTGGCCTGGAGATAACATCGACTCCCTCTTCTCAACTGTGTGACCCTGATGTCTTTCAGGAGTCGTTTGGAGCGCCTGGGAGTAAGCAGCATACCACCACCTAGCTTGGAAGCTGAAGCAGGTTCGTAGTCTCGATAAGTACGGACTTAGCTTAAACCTAGGCAGCCCGTTGCGCGAGGGGGAATATGTCAGAGCTTATTTACCGACAGGAGAAAGAGTAATCTGGAAAGAGAGGCATATATATCTCGATGTTTACCGCTCTCGAACCGGACTCGAAAGCGGTTTAGGAGTCAAGTGTGCAGGCTTGCTTAGCTTCGCTACAAAGCAATCGCTTGTTTTCAAACTCTTGACTGTACGTAAGCTGGCGGCGGCGTGCATACTGGATTAAGTTGATGAAGCTGGCTCTTGGAGGTTAGTACGTGACTATAGTTACAGGCCGCGCCAGGCTCATGCATTTGCGTTCCCATGGCCGGTTGACGCAATCCTAGGCATCCGCACCACCGCACTTATACGCAAGTGACATCGCGTTAGACATGAGACATCAATGATTCCGCGCGCTAGTCAAATGCAGGCGCATATTGAATCTCAGACGGTAGCTGCTAAGCATACGTTCATCTGCATTGTTAACTGCGGCGATGAACGCTATACATGCAATTCGATACGTATGGCCCGGAGTGCATGTCCGACCACAAGCCGGCCACACTAGCTGATCGACCTAGGACCGGTAGTATGGTACATTGTTGGATCATGCATGTGTCACTCGCCGTACCAGATACAGCAGATTTTGGGCAGTTGTTTCGAATCGGAAAGTAGTTTAGCCTAACCTCATTACAGGTTTGCAAGTTCATAGCAATACTTAGCGAATTTTAGCTGACGTCATGATCTGCGAGGTTTGACATATCACGTGCACCTAGGATGTTCAATATCGACACGTGCACGGTGCGACGGTCGGAGAGCCTCCTGCGATCGCGCCATGTGTCGGAGTTGGCCTACTTGCTGAAGTCAGCTAGACTTTGCGAATGATGACGTCAAACAATTAGCTAAACATTTGCTGCAACTTAGCGAGCAAAATTTAGCTAAGCTAAACCAAAAATCGAAACGGATGCCCAAAAAGTGCTGTACTGTACGTATCTGCAGTACCACTCAAATTAACATGGAAAGAAAGACAGCTTTTTACATTAGACGACGATTTGACAACGTAGTTGCCAGGCGAAGCTTGTTATATTTACGAATTGAAGCCCGTGTCTGCTTCTCGATCCTGATTACAATCACGAGATGAAGGAAGTCAACGATGTACAACTTCAATCCATTCATTACCTTCAAGTGCGTGGTACCTGCCACAAAACCTGCGTGCTCTCTGAGTGCGTCCTTTAAACGAT
Organism: Klebsormidium nitens; assembly: GCA_000708835.1. NCBI lineage: Eukaryota > Viridiplantae > Streptophyta > Klebsormidiophyceae > Klebsormidiales > Klebsormidiaceae > Klebsormidium > Klebsormidium nitens. The sequence continues at coordinate 160,177 of DF237076.1, forward strand.
AACCAAGCAGACTCGCAATGCAAGATAATGTTACGTAGCGTTGGTCAACAACGTCAAACCCTCCCGAAACGAATCGTCCGGGCCGTGAACAAGGCCTAACCTGAAGAGCCAGTCAGTAATCAACGTCGACATACCAAGGCCAAACGAGCCGTACGGTTCAGCGGTCTCGGGGTTCCAGTGCTCATAAATCCCGCTCTTCTGGTATGCGGCAACCCATCGGTCTAGCAGCTGCCGTGCTACATCTTCTCGGCCGCACTGCATCAGCCCCTCCATTACAAACCAGTTCGTGAAACCCCAGGAGGGGCCACGCCACATTAGCCGCTCTCGAAAGACGGGCGCATACGCCGGTTCGGACTTGGCAACTGTCGGCACCGGGTAGGGCGTCCAAAACTTGTCCGGATTCAGGAGCTGCTCGCTAATGATCTTGTCCGCCATTTCCGGGGGCAAAGCGTTGCCCAAGAGGAGGGGAAACAGGGACTGGACGACCTCGGTTGTGAGAGCACGCGTGCGCTTCTGCGCATCTTTGTAAAAGGAGACAAAACGTCCGAGCTCGGGGTCCCACATGTGCTGCACGATGGCCTGCTGCGCTGTGGCTTGCCGCTTGCGGCAGTGCTCTGCCAGGGTGCCGTTGAATTTTGAGGCAAGGTCTGCGAGCACGCCCCAGCCTGCTGCGTACACTGAGTTTACGGCCACGTCTTGAACCAGGAAGTAGGGCGCGCCAAAGCGACCCTTTTCCATTCGGATGATGCGCTGCTGGTCCCAGCGGTACCACCACTTGTACCTGTCAGCGGAGAACTTAACGTGAGCTTTCCAGAAGATGCGAAGCGGAGATTTGTCAAACAAAAGTGTCTGGTTGGCCGAATGGGGTCTCAGGTAACAAAGAGTCTGGCCTTCAAGAGCAAGTCGTGACAGTCTCTCTTCTCTTCAAAGTGCGGGCAATGACGGTGGTGTGAAGCGAAAAAACCGCTGGCAGTAAGAGTTGATGAGGAGCGGATCAGTCATCTTGCTATGAATGACATTAATGCGAGTCTTTTAGGAGGGTCCAGAAGGTTTGCAGAATTTGAAGCTGGGAAAAGGAGGGACCTTTGACTTTTACTTGGAAAGTTCAATGGAATCAAGAATCTCTCTGCCTTTGGATGCATGCAGAGCTCACAGAACTCACCAGTTGACCCGTTAAGAGCTCTGCAGTTGGAAAAGCTTTCAACCTCTCTGTTCTTTGCCAAAAGAAAGCACACCTGAAAAGTGCGCAAACATCACCAGACGTGACCGCAACAGTCACAAATCAGCATAGCATGCGGATCCAAGGTAAGAGTTTTGAAGGCTGTACCCTGCAAGGATGCTGATGAAGTGTGGGTATAACTCCAGGAGCCTGATCTGGCGGTGCTCCTTCCTGATGCGATTCACCAACGACTCCCCAATGTAAGGGATGTCATAGATGGGGCTTGCATCTAGTCCTGACTCCCAGCCATGGATGATACTCACGAGGCCGTTGCCATCCACGTCCCTAGTGTCGGCCCACCAATCAAAGTATCTCACTAGGCTGGGAACAAACTCTTGCAGGAGATCAAGATCCTCTGGCTTCTGCTCATGCATAGCCCGTAGGGAGAAGGGGAGGACAGGCATCTGCGTGAGGTCGGTGTAGAAGGGAGAGCTGTACTCCAGAAAGTCGGTGATGCCATCAGTGGTGCTAATGTTCTGCTGAACCAGACGCTGGGGCTCATACAGCCAGTTGATCACCTCAGGGATCATGCCGTTCTGCAACTGCATCTGCAGCATCGTGCGCAGGTCGATGATGCTGTTAGTCAGATTGAGATGCGACCATGTAATCATGTGAGCTCCATCGTCCCAAAGCCACTGACTCGCGCCGTACTTGATCAGTGAGGGTCGGTAGAAGTGGTAGCGATAGGAGCGCTCGTTTTCAGGGGAGGGGCGAATGTTGTCGGGTTTCTTAGGCCAGTGACGCACGGTCTCGCCAGAGACCTCATGCAGTTCCAGCAATGTTTGGCAGGTGCGCACTATGTCTGCAGGCGTGGCTGTTGAGTAGTTGAGCTCTGGGGGGTACGGAAAAGGGACATCAGGCTCCAACTGCAGCACTGCGTTTGTCTGTAATGATTCAAAGCACCCTGCGCCAATTGCAAACAGCAACAGCGGTATCACCTTGACGCCCGCCATGCTGCGAATGCAGCCCTTGCACAAACCTTGGAAGCGAGCGCTATGTTAAAAGGCGCTGACCCGGTCCATGATGATAACGAAACAGTTTACAGCTCTACCGCTGCACCCTATAATCCATAGGAAGCACCTAATACCATACCGGTATATGCAATCCTGAGACAGCAGAAGACGGGCTTCCTTGCGCTCTGAAATTGGATCCTTGAATGCAGAACTTTGAACGTGCAAGGATGCATGCATGCATGCAATATTCTGATCAATGCCGCGACTCTGCAGAGTGTCATATAGGTATGATGAATAAATCATACCTATATATAATAGTCTGAGTGCTTATACCTTGGATCTTCAGAGACGTCTGCCGCCTATGTACAGCAGTTTCGGAGCAAGCTGCCCGGTTGCGATCGATAGATAGGGTCTATTTAGATACTAAATTTTGGTTAAACTGTAGCTATTGCTTTGACGTCATCTAAACTATCCGCCCGTAGCAGCCGCCTGAGATAAATGAAAGGTGGGTTTCAAGCCGTCGATCGTCTCAGCAGGATTCATCGGAAGGTACATACTTTCCACATGGTAAAATTGTTCTCCATCATGACGTCAATTAGATTGGTAACGTAGCTAAACTTACAGTAAGTTTAGCCTAAACTTAGACTAAATAGACCCTATCTATCGATCGCAACCGGGCAGCTTGCTCCGAAAATGCTGTAACGTTTTCCCAGTCGATACTTGCACTACAATCTGTGCGCGTTTCCGTCAGCTCGCGGGGGTGAAATAGAAGTCGGAGATTCGGAACACGTTATTCAGCAGCTTGAGAAACGGCACAGAATGCACGAGGTTTTCGGCTCAGTAAAATACAGGAATATTTGTAGTAGGAGAACAATTTATTTTTGCCCTGCTTGTGAGTCTCTCTCCCCTCGTCTTGACAGCCTCTCACACTGACAGAGTTGCACAATACCAATGCAATGGCGCCTTCCACGGCGGCACAATGCCGCTTGCTGACCCCTCCAAAGCTACAACTTCAGCACTCGTGTGAGCACCTCCGCGTCAATGTCGCTGCCGGAGGTGCTGGCAGGCTGGTGGCGCCTATTCAAACCTTTGCATCCGGTTTTAGACGTATAGATTCTGAGTGCCGCTCGCTGGACTTTTGGAAAGGCACAAGCTGCGGGTCTTGGACGAGTCGCAGATACAGAGTGCACGCACGGCGTGCTCAGGAGCAGCTCGCGGCTAAGGGAGGGGAGAATCTGGAGGAGCAAGGCTTGAGAGGCAGAGCTGCGAGGGCGCCCTTGCAGGCTTTAGATCTTGGAGCACCTCAAGAAAGTGAAGACGCCACCAAAGAATGCGTCCAGTGCGGGCAGGTCAAGCTGGTAGTTGACTTTGAGACCATTCGATCAAATAAGAGCATTCGAAAGGATGTGTGCCGGGCGTGCTCTGCGATGCTACGGGCCCAAAGAAGGGGAGACCCTTTGAATCACCTTGGAATGGAAATCAAAGAGGCGAGGGAGAAAGCAAAAGAGTGCCGGAAGTGCGGCCGCACTAAGGAGTTGCGGGACTTTCAGAGGCGTGCCCAATACAAGGATGGCTTGGAAGCCACGTGCCGCAGCTGCATTGCTCTAAAAGGTGTGCATCAGAGAAAAAATTGGCCGTCAGACGCGCCAAGGCAGTGTGCTTGCTGCAGGGAGACGAAGCCAGCCAAGGACTACTCGGTTTCTCCTCATTGTCAGGATGGTCGCCAGAGGATTTGCAAATTGTGTGCTTCACAGATAGACCGTGAGCGGTATATTCGGCGGAAGGAGGCACGAAATTTTCTTCGTGTGGAAACCAAGGTGTGCCTATCTTGCTTAACCCGGAAGCAGGCATCAGGTTTTTCGCCCCACGGCTCTATGCTGGACGGCCTCGCTACCTGGTGCAAGTCATGCTCTGCAGCTTATGCCCGGCATCAAAAGTTAGCATCAAAGAACAAGGGAATGATAGGCGGACTTTCTGAGGGGATGAAGGACCCCATGAGTAGCCCCGCTGAGGTGGACAACCCAAGTTAGCAACATATATGGTGCGCGGCGCTTCCCGAGCGGGGCGTTCTTGGGACAGGTGAGGTCATATGTTTGAGATGGATATCTGTGTACCCTATTTGGAAATCCTATGAAAGGCAATTGCGCTAGGAAATGTACTAACCTTCAATCGTTTTCTTTGTCCTGGTTGATAGGTTGTAGATTCGATCTTGGTGCTTCTCATTGACAGGCAGCCGCGAACGTTTGACAAACGTGGTCTATTTAGATACACCAAGGTGCTGCCGGTCCCCCGACCTAAGAGCGAAGCTCCTTCACATGTCAATGTTCCTTTTTGATGTATTGATGTACTGATGTACAGCTGTTTGCGTCAAACTTGCCAGCGGGGTCCAGACTTTTGGAGCGTGGTTCCTGATCTTGGGCCGTCCGATGCCTGCATGGTTGGTGATCGAACGGTCCAAGATCAGGAACCATGATCGGAGCATCTGAAACCCGATGGCAGGTTTGACGCAAAGAGCTGTATTGATGTATTGATGTATTGATGTACTGTGGAAGGAGTCAGCGGCTGGAAATTTTGCAAGTGCTGTCACAGGAAGTGCAATAACAGTCGTCAGGCAAGCCGGCCCTTTGTTCGCCTTTGTGCAGGATGTCGACAAGATGAGAGTCATGAGCGCCAAGTCTCGATCAAGAGTTTTGCTGCGTGCAGTTCCACTGCTTACGACATGAATGTACACCGATAGACAGCAAACGCCAGCATGGCGTTTGTTGACCCGTGGGCTCGAAGGGCGCAGATACGCCTGACTTCAAAGTAGTTGAATTCATTGGAGGTTTGCAATTCTAGCTTGGACCGGGTGTATGCTCAGTTCAACATTTTGCTTTAAGGGGGCAGTATATGAGCGCGTGCGTTGACCTTGCCAGCTTGCATGTTTCACTAGCTTGTTACACTCTCCATGAGATGAATGTAAAGCTCGTCGGACGCAACCTAAAAGCCAATGTAGCGAAGCAAATTGCTGAGTGCGCAGCTGCTGTGCTAGTCGGAGAACCATTGCGCAGCTGAGATCAATCACTTGTGTGCTCAAAGCATGGATGATCGGCAGCAGACGCAGTGCCATACGAACCGTACATGCAGGTGAACCAGTCTTTCGCATGTCGATACCCGGCCGCCCGCAGACATGATCAGGCGCCGGTTTCCATCATTCCTCGGACCCACAGAATGGCTTGCGCAACTGCGCACATGGCACATATATCCAATTTTTGATGTCGTGTTAAGGTACGTTGCGGCTCCAATCGGTACGTTTCGCTTTGTTAATCCAACTTACCTTTAAATCTGCGAGTCCTGCACGAAGTTCATATATCATAGAATGTCGATTGGCCCACTCAGCGGGCTTGCGCGCTCATATGGTAGCTCTAAAAGAACTAGCAAGGCGTGCCTCCGCCGGTGCTTTACAGATCAAGATCCATGCGCAAGTAAGGAGATGCGCCAAGGCACTGGCGGCCGGGTGGCCGGGTCACGCAACCACTCGTAAATTGCAGTGTGTTCGACATTTGTGAAGACCTTATATAGTCGTCGTACCAAGCCATCCCTGATCGGATGCATGACACTGGTTGCTCGGCGAATGCAAGCAAAGCCAATCGGGCGGCCTCATCACAGACGATTATGATTGTATACCACACAAAAGGTGGCGGACGCTAGTTACCGGGCTACAAGCCATTGTTTCCTCGCCGTCAAGGCGCCTTGCTTCACAATGTCTAATTTGTCTACCCCCAACGCTGTATATGAAAGCTGGATCCTGTCCCAATCCCCGCTGGTAAGATCGGGAGTCGAATGGACCGGAACTCCCAGGTAGGTCTTGTGGTCCGCGATGCTATTCCCAGCGACGCCTCTGCGGACAAGAAAGATAGCTTGCCGTTAGCCCGTTTTGAGAACGCCGGGATTAAGGGACTGGCTGTTCGAAGGAGGCGAGCTGTCGGCATTCGACCTAGGAACTCCGATTGGGGGTGCAGTTGATCAAACAGCCAAATTGCAGGCAGGAGGCGGCAGCTCCCATACGGACTCTTAAGGACCATGAAAGACCGGCAAGAACCCGCTACGGACAGAAAGGAGGCTGTGTTTCCCTGTTCTGAAGGAAATCAACAGAAGGTGAAGACCCAAAAAGACGGCTCTTTCTGCTATAGCAGAAACGGTTCGAGCTGAGTTGTCCAGATGAGAACCAAGGAGAAATCGCGTTGACATGACTCGTTGACAAGACGGAAAAAGGAATCCAAGGGGCCGTGTCCAAATCGAGTAGTGGCCAGCAGCGGCGCACGTAATGCAAGGGCGGTTCAACGCTGGTGTAAGCTAACACTCGGAAATTGGGAATTCGAGCGACTCTGAAGGCGACAGCTCGGGCAGTTGGTCGCCGGGTGGGACACGTGACCCACAACGCTCATCTTGAAAAGCGATTTTCACCGGATAGAAATTGAAATGGGCATGCCTGTCCTTCTGAGATCTCAAGGTGCAAAACCTCTTCTCAAAGGTCTTTGTGTGCCGTCCAAAGTCACGCACGTCAAGCTCTCGGCTCCGTCAACATTGCACATGACGTTCATCGTATTCCAAAGCCCCATATGATAAACAAGGACAGTCGAAATCCAAAGCCCCATATGAGAATCAAGGAGTGTCGGATTCAACGCCCCATATGAGAGCTAAGGACAAAAAAGAAAAGGCCAAAGAGGAACTCACCGGCTGCACAGCGGGTCCTCCCCCGAGCCGTCGCACACTTTTTCGAACTCGAACAGTGCGATGTGGTAGATCCAGATCTGTCGAAAACAACTGCCACGTGTCACGCATGCAACGCCCCGCATCAGGTACAGGAGCGAGCAGCTCGGTATGGAATCAAAATCACTTGCACCTGGTGCCTTATAGTCCACGTAAGTAGCATGCACGTTCAACCTTAGAGGTTAAAGTGGGCGTCGGATTTCAAAGCCGGGAAACGCACACTAGTGAGTCTGAGTCCTGAGGAGAGCCTCGAGAAGGCCAACTCTGAGCCGTCCGATAGATTCAACTTGGACGTTTGAACCGTCCGATGTCCAGATGCACTCGCGAGTGCATACGCCCACTTTAAGATCTGGAAGAGGTTGATGCCTTTTGGCAGAACGAACTGAAATGCCGGTCCGGAGACACAAGATGACGTCGGCTTGCCTCGGTGGCTATGTGGTGGTAATTAACGTCCACGGGCGGCAGATGCGGGACGACGTCATGACCGTTGACCATGCGGATGCTGTTAGGCACCTGCAAGAGGCAAACCACCAAGTAAAGCCAGTCATACGTAGCTAACCAGTCGTTAACTCGCGGTTTCATCTTCGAGAAGCAGGCCTGCCGAAATCAGCAAAAGGATGGTTTAGTGCTGGAGAAGCAGGGAGATCACATCATCGAGCTACCGTACCAGCGTTTGATTTCGTTGGTATGGGTGCCGAATAATTATTTTCTGATCGATCGGACATTTCGGCAGAGTGTTCGATATTTTTCAGACATCTCGTCAAAGTCGCAATCCTCTCCCAAAGATAAGCATTACCAGCCTCTACCGCTCGGATTTAATATTCGACCTTTTCGTCATCGAAGAAAAACAGTTTCCATAATTTTCCCAGCAGCCCAAATCATTATATGTTAGAAAACGAAATAAATCGCTGGTACGGTATGGCTATGCTCAAAGCGGCCAGAAGAACAATGGAAATAGCGAGGTCGAGAAGAAGCACAAGGAACAACTAGAGCAGGATGAAAGCGGAGCAGGAAGACTGCGGCACGATTGTGCGACATCCAACTCATCGTACAGCGTACCGAGGCACACAAGAGCACTCTTGCCAAACAGAGCACAAAAAGCCAAAAACCATAGAGTAGCAGCCCACAAGACCGTACCCATCGCTTAAAGTAGTCGGTGAACGCCTTGTTCCCGACCCGCGGCCCGCCCGCATTCCACAGCCGGACGTCCGGAAGGCCAAAGTTTACCTGCAAAGCCCAGAAACAAGTCATACTATATATATCTCCTCTTGTTTGTTCCTCCCCCTCTCGTAAGAAGAGAGCCACTTTCGCATCGATTACCGTGTCACTTTAGCTTATCCGGGTAAAACGACTTTTTTGATGCTTCGAGAACAATTTGATGCTTCGAAGAAAAGCAGGCGGTCGGAAGTCCCTGTCGAAGGGCGGAAGATGTCAGGCTATGTAAAGCGACGAAGACCCTTCCGGTCCGCACGCAAGGTCCGATCAGCGCTGATAACAGGAGTCGTAGCGTTCCAAAGGAGGAGACCACCAAAATAAGACTGCCACAGCCCTGGGACGCAAGAGAGCTCCAAATTGCCGACAGTGGCGTGCTTTGTCCAGGACAGACAAACAGGCTCTTCCAAAACACCATGCTCCACACCATCGAGCATGCTCAGGGCGATCGTAGAAGTCCAAGGATGGCCAAATCGTGTCGCAGCCGTCCGAATCTCACTTACCAATCCCAGGCTGCAACACGATCTAGCCTCGAGCAGCCCTATCTCCAAAGAGGGTTCCGAATCTGGTTTGGGTCACACCGGGGAAAACCGCTCGATAACACAAATCTGGAGCGTCCAATCGTTTGACGTCGAAAGATGGACGGTTGCGACACGGTTTTGTGCTGTCCCTCAGCCACTTCAACTTCTGCGCTCCGCCTGTGCTCCTGTGTAAGATGCACAAGCTTGGCAACGAAACTTCGAGAAACGCTCGACGGCTCACTCTCAGGTCGAGCGCACACAAAATCGCGAGGGCGGCACCCATGGAATGCCCGATCACGTACACGGGGAGTGACGGCTTCTCGGCTAGCAAAGAGAGCAGCGCTTTAGTGAGCTCGGGGCGCATGGTCGTGTTGTGGTAGTCAGTGTAGAAACCGTGGTGCACCTGTGGGCGTAGAAAAGCGCGTGTTGGTGGGGCGATTGTCAGCCAGAAAGGATGTGGACGCATTTGAGGGGGGAAAAAGCTTTGGGACTTAGGAAGGAGCAAACGAAGGAATGAGCACGTCACTGCACCTGGCGGACAATTTTTTTCACTCATTGGACAAGCAATGAGCGACGAGGAAGAAAACAAAATCTCGTGTGCCGCCTCTTCCTGAACTGTGTGGCATGCATGGTGCACAAGACATAAAACCACCAACCGTTGCCGCTTTTTGACAATGCAGGAGAGGCTTCTTCATTTTCAGAAAGGACTGCGCAATCTTACCAGCGCCCCCGCCGATTTGGGGTAGTCAAGCCGCCGCTGTATGAATTTCAAGTCGGCAATCCAATTCACAACACTGCCAGGAAAGAAAAGAGTGAGATCAAATCTGTCCTTGAAGCCCTCGAAACTGCATGGGAGAGAGCGCGAAGAGCTGCATTCGTCCTGGGTTTAACATCGAGTGTCAATTCCCAATATCAAGTCGTTAGCAAAGTTTCAGGCTTTTGTGTGAGTGAACCAGTTTCGTTGTTTCACTTTCTCGAAGAAAATTGGGATCGGGGCACACTGCTCACTGGCAGGTCTGATGTAAATGGAAAAGATTTTGGACCAACTGCAGCCCACAAAGGGAATCATAAACATTCCCTGCTCTCCTTGACAATTCAATTGTTGAATAACCACAAAGTCAATCATTTCAAAGAAACCCAACATAGGACCGGGTAAGATGCATCCTTAAGGCGGATGACACGACAAGTATGACAAGATACGAATAGTGCTCCTCTTCCGCTTACAATCCAACGGAAAAGGTTGCCAATAGAATAACTAACAAATCCTATCTGTGGCACGAAACGGGTGAAGGAAGCATCACACAGGCAACCCACCTTTCTCGTCGAGTTCCTCTGAAGGCCACAATGGCTGCCTGTAGCTGTGGCGACTCACCCACCATTGCCTACAAAGGAAAGCATAGGAGGACCTGACATCTTGCAGCCGGGGGACTTCAATGCGTACGTTCGCAGGCTGCTTGAGTTGGTTTTATTCAAGTACGAACGTCTCTCTTGCAGTCGAAATACAAGGGTTATATCCGATTGCATTTCTTGAACACGACACGCGTCGGTTTGCGAGAGTCAAACGGAAACTCAGACGGACTTTCAACTCCCTGTTAGCTCCTTGACGCACTGTCAAAATCTCGAAGCCAGCTGTGAGGGAGGCGGCTCCAGTCGACTGCTTTGGATCGGGCAAATGCTCACTGTGAATCTCAGGTCTTCCAAGGAGTTGCTGGAAAAATGACTGCAAAATCTGCTGATAGCTATAGCTCGGAGAGGCTGAGGTGCCATACAGTGCACACAAAATGTGCAGAGACAAAGAGGATGTTACGTAAGTTGTGGTGCACTCACCGTTAATTGCGCCCTCTGGTCATTCACAACTTGCTTCACAAGAAAACCCTGAGAAGAAATCAGACTGGTCAGCTACCAAGGGACTCTTCAGACGCATCCCTCCAAGGTCTTGACGATTGAAGGTCTCCAGCTAAACCCATGTATCCTTAGTCCTTTCTTGTTGAGAGTAAACTCTACTTGTCCCCTTTTCGTATAGAGTGTTTTCGCATAGCTCATTCCAACCCAACATTGAAGCAAGAGTCGAATGGCAGTTCCCGAATCCTATGTTTTGCCCCGCAACTCAAGAAGCAGCATCCGTAGAAGGAGCATCCTTCTTTGAGCCTTCATTTACTTTGTAAAAGTGAAAGCTTCATTTCATCACCGCATGGATTCCGATTTCAATGTAGAATAAGAAAGTCTCACTGTGGTCAACCCATGGCAGCGACTGCACGTCCAACTCCGAATGCTGTCGACATCATCCGTGTATATCTGCAGTCAGGTTTTGTTCTTAGCTGAGGAGAACCGCACGAGCAGAAACTAGAGCACTCAGAATGGTCTAATCGCTTTTTTCTCAGGCAGGGCAAGCGGCAGCTACTCAGATTTATCCACTGAATTTGCGGCAGTTAGGGCGAAGACTTTCGTTGCTGGCGCAGATAGAATGCAGCTTGCAGCGACACCTGATCATTCAACGTTGTCCACAGAATGTTTGCCGAGCTGTGTCTGAGCTTGCTCAGTATGTTTAGAAACCACCACTTTTCTGAGCCACATCACCCATTGAAAGGTGGCATAGTGCTGACGACGAGCTTCCAGGACAAGAAGAAGCTGCAAGGGTCGGACTACCAGGGTGCAAAGACTCACCGCACTTTCATACTCGATCAGATACATTGAAAGGGTTCTATTGAAGATTGTTGAGGCGAAGGCCCCTGCAGCTCCAGAAATGGAGTGTAGACGTTCAGAAGATGCAGCGCGGAAATTCTCAGAGGGGTTGGGGCTCGCAATGCCATTGACTTGGATCCACTGACACCAAAGAAGGATAATTGCGGTAGTGCTTGATTCCACCAAACACCCGAGGTTCCTTTGAAGCAGAAAACACCTGCCGCTTTCAATGCCTCGAGCCTGAACGCCTAGAATATTTACCACAGGCTATCGACGTCTTTGTCTGTAGAGCACTCATGGGAGTTGACTGACCTTATCCAGAAGTCTGAGCAAAACTTGAGGGGGCATTGAAAGAAAGCTTCTCAACATTAGCTTTGCTTCCCCTGCTCACCTTTAGAAGCGAAGAGCAGCCCCAAGAAGACAACCATAGCAGCAACAAAAAAGTAGCTTCTGCCAAAAGGCGTCGCCATTGTGAACTTGCAGCTGCAGAAAAGGCACAGGTGGTGTGCTTCTAGGCCACGTGCATGTCTGCTGAGATACGGTACAAGCGGGTCTATTTCTAAAGAAGGCACAGCAATCTCTTGTCTGAAGTGAACGATGGCACTTTGGCTACTAGCCAATGGGGCAAGCTTGAAAGGTTGAAAGTGGGTGCCGCTTCCTCTTCAACACCTTGTGTATCCTGGCATCTCAAGGCTTTTTTCTTGATGAAAATGCAAGCAGCCAGCAAGGACATCAGGTGGCACCCTGTTGGCTGTGCACCTCCCAGCGCAACGAGAAGATGCCGTTAATCTTCTAGTCAGCTTGGGTCAGCTCGCCAATGCCATGCAATGGCCGCCCTCCCTGACGTAGTGAAACTTTTCAGAAGAATTTTGATTGTTCTTCTTCAATCAAGAACGCCCTCTGTTTGGAATTGGAACTGTTGATCAGTGTGAGGGAATTTGTCCACTTTGGAGTATGGAACCCTAAATCTAATCTTGCTGGTCCGATGACTAATTATGTAAACTAATCTACGATGTGATAAGGAAATCTGGTGACGTAGCCGCTCCCGATTCTCGTGTCTAAGGCGGGGTGAGGCAAGTACAACAAACAGGAAGTCGCTGCCCTTCGGTGAAAGAAACGGTAGCTCCGATTTTATACGAGCAAGTCAATGTATTTCGTTTAATAATTACTGTACATAACAAAACATAAAATCAGTTCTCACAACAATGCATGGGGGCACACAGAGTGTGCTGTAGCTCCGGCCATGGCGTCCGCTGCATGCTACTATTGCACCTTGAACAAAGCTGTTTATCTTTCTAGAGCTCTTTGCTCCGCTTTTCTGCAGCCTCAGAACAACCTTCCAGCTGCAGCTGCTTATGACAGGCTCGGTGGAAAACTCTCCAGGCAAAGTGTATTGTTTGTAGGGGACGAGACAGCTGTGCCTACTGCTAGGATTAAGTACAGGAGGATTGCTTCAGCAGCCATGAGTGACAGCCAGCTGAGGACTCAACAGGTACAGGCTTCTGAGGAAGTTGGGGCTTCCTCTTCTGAAGTGCGTTCAGCAGAGTCAATGCGGGAAGCAGGCGCTTCACCTGAGGCAGCCGCCGCCCGGGCCAGCCAATCAGAGGGGTGAGAAGAAAGACTAGTGTTCTAAGATCGCAAGGGTCGTGTGAACATGTACTCGAGCAGAGTAAGAACATGATTTGTGCAAAATTGTTCTGTTTCATCAGGCTGTCATACCAACTCTACTGTGCCATAAGGCAGCTGCGGGACTGGCATAAGCTTCGCAATCAAAGGCAGTGGCCATGTGCGAGGGATTCCCAAAGTGGTGCATGGCTCAAACTCTGATCGTGAGCGCTTATCTTGGTGAATCTGGCTTCAAAGTACTCCAAAAGTGGTGTTGATCATGGATCGAGGGTGCTTTGATAGGCCTGTCTTTTCTGTCCCCATGAAAGACCTGCTTTTCTACCATGCACGGGACCCTTCCGCTTTTGGGGATCCGAAGTAACTTCCAAACTGCACCCACCTACCAATTCCCACTGAGAGTACTCACTGTGCAAAGAAGAAGTCTATCAAAGCTATAGCCTCCCGGTGAACAAAGCTATATTTTCTTTCACCAGGCCCACGCTAACTTTTCCCCTACCTCTGAGCAGCGGTGACCGGCGGCGCCACCGTCTTATTGGAGATGTCCACAAAGCCTATGAAGAAAGCTCAAGGTTGCTCCCTGGGTGCTGGATTGTAGTGCGCGTCGACGGCCGGGCCTTCCACAGGTGCGCACACAACGCAGCTCCGAGAGCTTTCGGCCAGAGGATCAGCGCTCCATCTAACCAAAGATAGTTCTTTTTTCAAGTTGTTCTGTGCTTTGGCTTGTGTTGAGTCTTCAGACGAGTCAGGGCTTTGTGAAGATGTTCTATGTTATTATTTATACTCCATGAGATGTTGTCAGCGCCTCATTGGATCATGCCCTGACATGAAAAAAAGAGCCCAAGGTGCACCTGATGCGACCATTCGCCCAAGCCTGGAGAGTGCATATTGTATGTCTATCATGCTCAAATATCACCTTGGTGGCCGTTTCCTTCAACTCGATACTGGATATGTTGTACCTTGTGCGTTGCCTTTTCCACTGTTGATCTAGGGCTGTCGCCTTGCTGATTACGGATGACATTCTTTGGAAAAACATGCCAATTACGACCCTGACCATATTGTCATTTCCAAAACGACTCGTGTCGAGCGTTCCAACTCGTGTCAGCTCAAAGCAAGTCTGGCGTTTGCAAGCAGGCCAGCTCCCCTGCGCGTTCCAATCGTTTCTGCCTGTGGTTTTGATCAAACGGAGCACCGAGTGCCAGTGGTGCAGAAAGAAAAAAAACAGCATTTGAGAAAGGGAAAGGAGGTCGAAAACCAAGGAAGGACGAAATCAGATGCCAGAAGAACAGCGAAGTGACAACCAACTCATGCCACTTTCGTGCCCAGGTTTGTGGAAGTTCACAACTTCGCCCGCCCTCACGACCGCGCTGCCATCGGGCTCATGGAGGCAGCCGCAAAGGCAGTCACTGAGGAGTTTGCTGACATCATGCTGGCGTATGGCCAAAGCGATGAGTACAGGTGAAATTGTTTTGGCGGTATTAATGATTTAACGATGCATATTAAACAGTGATCCTCTTCTGGACTTCCGAAAGCTTTCTCACGCTGATGGCGGGCTGAGCGATTTTGGATCGAGAGCCAATGCCCTGCCCTGATTGGTACAGATCGTACCAAAACCGTAGGGCCTCAATGTTGGGATGACGTGAGGTGCCTGCGTATCCATCCTTGACCGAATAGCTTCGTAAGCAAACGCAAGCGGGACGATACGAGTCTAGTTTAGAGCCGAGACTTTCGTTGACCCAAAATGCTGGGTCGCCGTCTATCAAGCTCCAAAATGTTTGGAAGGCCGGAGCTTCGCGAAAGTGATCGATCGCAGTGCTTGTTTGGTGGTCTTCTTCGACTCAAATCACGCGTCTTTGTTGCCGCAGCTTCGTGTTTCACAAGGATACGGACATCTACAACCGGCGGACCAGGTAAGCTGTGGTCTTTGTGCAGATTGATCTGGAGCTTCGGGAATCCACTTGGTGACTTTCTTTGTAAAGAGTACTAAACGAAGCTTGAGGTGAAGAAAGCAGAGAGATATCGCCCCAGTACACTGCTTCTTCAAACCCACGTTTCCAAGCGATTTCGGTGTTACAACACACCGTTCTGACTCGAATGAAAATGGTAGAAAGCGCCAAACGCCCACTGTATCTCTTCGACAACCGTACCCGGCAGGCGTTGATTCTTCGCAGCACATTGCATCTTTCGTCGTCTTCAAGGTCTTGTATCTACTAGAATATCAATTGGCGGAAAGCTTACGCTTTCCAAGGTCAGAAAATTGCTGCTTTCGTTAGAAGCACTCAGATTGGTAAAGTCTCGTCAAGTCATTATTGTCAAAGCCTTGACGGAAGAATCATACTGTCAACACGTCAAATGTTAATAAGCTGAAGTGCACCTCAGTCGCCAAAACGAGCCCTGACTCCGCCCCTTTGCCAGCCGTGCAGCAAGTTCTCTACCCTCATCGCGTCCCTGTTCACATCGCACTTCGTCCTAAAATGGCCGTCGTTCTTCGACACCCCCCTCAAGCTCGCCCCCTCCTTCGACGGCCGAGCCGTCTGCTATCCTTCAGTGGAAATGGTCCGAGACTACCTCGCATGGCGGCAACTAGACTGTGAGTCGCGACCACGAAACGTGCAGTGGTTCGAAACTGCTCTCGAGATGCTCATTCTGGGGCTGCAATGCGGAGTCAGGTTCATGATCCTGGCAGTCTCACGTCAGCACATGGTCAAGCGGAAGCTCGGGATTTCCTACCGGCGATTCTGTTGAAGTCTTGAAGTAACGCGAGCTTCTTCTCTGTAAGTATAAAGCAGCGCTTGAATAGAGAATCCTTTGAATGTAGGTTAAGAGAGGTGCTTGGTCGTTCCAGCCGCACGGTGACAACTAAACACGCAACGGGCCGAAAATTCGATTATGGGCAATCCTACACACTTAAAGAGCGTCGGGAGCTTTTGTTCCTCAGGATGGGATGATTCTGGAAGACAACGGACGGCCCGGACTTTTGCAGAAAGCGCACATCCAAAGCGCGGTGTCTGTACTTCTCCGCTCTTTGTCCCGGCTGACACGGTCCGTACTCTCGTGCCAGGTCACACGAACTGCCTGTTTACGACGTGTTACTGGACGCTTGTCGACCGGGGAGGCAAGACCGGGAAGGAAGCGGATAAGATACTGAATGTAAGCTCTACCGTGCTCGCTCACGTCAGCGAGGTGAAGTACGCCCTCCAGAACCGTGCACGCACACGTCAGCGCTCTGGAAACCAATCCCCTTTTCCAGCAAACTTGAGCTTCACTTTATTCAAAACAGCACTGCTCCTTGCACGCCTTGGTTCCACAGCGCCTGCTTGTGCTGGTACTGAACCTGGTTCAATGTGCGGAACGCGGAGGAAATTGAGTTGGCATGAAGGGATTCGTGTCATGCGGACTGTCTCTGATTCGGTGGCCACGTTGTGGAGACCGATTCGACTGCGAAGCTGTTCACCTCCACCAAATTTCCTCTCCATCATCAGGATCCCTCTTCTCAAGTTCGTGGTCTATTGACCGTATTTACTCCGATCGTTGCTTTAGGGACTACCAAAGCTTAAGGGCCTGCGTTAGAAGGCAGACATGGGCGAAGGCACTTCACAGATACTCACCCAGCCCCGCTGTGCGCGCAGAAAGCGTCCAAGGGCTTCAAGAACGAGTTGCTCTTTTCGGAGTTTGGAATCAACTACAACGACCTGCCACCGGTGTTCAAACGAGGAACTCTGCTACTGAAACGGCGGGTAACCTCCCAGCCCGCGTTCCCACTCTTCGCCGCATTGTTTCATGCATGTTCCTAGTTTCCGAGAATGGAGAATCGATGTGGGTGTCAACGGTCGAGAGCGAAGGTCCTTTGGAAGGGTTCGGTTGGATGCTCTTCCGTTTCGGGGCATTTCGTTTCGCGAAATATTTGTTCTTGGTGATTGACAGACTCTCGTGTCACCAAATGGAATTGAGAAAGGGATCGTCGTTCATATCAGAGTGGATTTCTTTGACAGTCTGTCAAGTCAAAGCAAACGCAGCCGTACCTGGTTACCGTTTTGACAATTCTCTTGGAGGGGGTGCATCCAACACTTCCGCACGCTGCCAGCAAGAAACTGGCGATTCTGCGGGCCGTCCGATTTTCGGGTCCGTCCCACTAAAGACTGGTACTCACTGAGTCTGCATTTCGTGCCTCCAGCTTCGGGCCTTTAGGGCACAATCCGCAACAGTGTGTAAAGCGTGTGCTTCCTTTTGTGACGTTTGGTTTTCTGAGCAGCTTGCCAACTCCCTATGTTGATGCCAAACATCAAATCTCTTCTATTCACTAACGGCGATTTAGCTTATCTGAACGCCCGACTGTTGATCTGCTTCGGCATTTTCCATGAACACTCTGTCTTGCTCAACTTTCAGGAACAAGTCGAGCTGCGGACCAAAGAAGCGACTCCGTACACCCCTGCCGGGACTCCGTACTCTCGGACGCTCACGCACGTGGACGCTTTTCATGAAGACGTGGCGCAAGGGGACTTCTGGCTCAAGCACTGCTCCGCTCTCTTTTCGGATCAGACCAAAAGGATCGAGAAGCTGGAAACAATGCCCGGCGATGAACAGGCCGCTTCAAAAGAATCGCCCCAAGGGGGAGCTGTTTGTGAACATGGACCTGCATGATCTGGTGAGAAGTGCTTTGCAGGCGTGAAAGAGAATTGCTGAAAATTAGTTAAAATTACATCCTCCGCCTACTCGGCTTCCAGCGGTGCAGTAGTGCAGCCAACTGTCTTAGTTACGTGCATACTTCACGATGACCGAGTCACACAATCATCAGAGTCAAAAGTTACATAGGCGTGTGCACACTGAGCTACTTCAACGGGGTCGTGATATGCATACTGACCAGGCTGCTCGCATTTTTGCTCACCTGGCATGCAGCTCTGGGCTTGTGGACGGTACGTAACAGGCCACAGGCTGATACATTTCCGAGTGTATCCATCTTGTTTGGAGTTCGTTCTACGAACACTGAGCCGTCACCACACACGGGCCTCAGGATCCAACAGAGCAGATCTGCGATGCGCTGTGGGACATACACAGTATGAGGGCTTCTATACACAATGAAAGCGGACCTCATCACCTCATTATCTATGATCGTGCAATCATCGTATTTTGCACGTGCTTGCAACATGCTGTCTAATGGTGGATATGGTCATTCCGTTGCTCGGGCCTTCTTACCACGCTGCAGATCCATTGGAGGTACGCTGCAATAGTACCGCAACAATCCAGCTTCAGAGGAATCCTCTTGGATCTGACTCTCAATTGCAATTCTCAAGCGACGTCGGGCCGTGCGCTGAACACACGTGTGCGGATCAACTAAAGAGCCCCTCATGCCCCCACCCGTTACCAAAACAGCACTACGGTACTGTAGCGGCCCAGGGAGCGAGCGGTGAGCAATTTATACAGGACATATGAGCGCTGTAAAGTGGGCCACGGTGTCTTAGCCAGGGTCGATCGGCCACGTGGACCGTAAAAGCTCATTTGATTGACCGACACAGCCGAAAATACGGGCTTAGGGGTGTGTCGCATGCACCCTCTACCGCTAAAAAATCGACAAATTGTAGCGGAAATCTGTGTCGCATGGACCCGGTACGGCTATAATATTTAATGCCGCGCATGCGAAATTCCGCTACAAAATGTCGATTCCGCTACATCGTGAGACCGCGGTTCTTCCATCTACAGAATGTAGCGGGTTCCGCTATCTGCACCACGTGATCAGATTGACAGTGCTGATTGGCTACCTTCGTTCTCCATGAATATACCAACGCGGGAACAGGTCCGAACTACCCGCGCTTTTCCCTTCAAGTTCAACCCAGGCTTGAGCCGCAGTGCCAATGGCTGCCAGCTGCCAAGCTTCTCATAGAACAGTGCCGCTCTCTACAAGTTTTTTACGAGCGAGGACTGCAATAGAGCGCTCAGAATTCTCCTTAGCAGGGACGCAGTGCTGCAAAGCTGAGCACCTAATGCAAGTTGACAACACTGACCAATGGTAACGTTTGCACCAAGGTGACAGTCGCTATCATGTCAACTTTTCCCGAATGGGGAGACGATCTTGTAGGGCTCGCAAACAGGGTGACTCAATATCTGGGCTTGCTTGATCCTCTGTGCATCCAGCAAACAAACCCTAGTCAGCTTGCGGCATATCTGGCTGCGGACAGTGGATTTGTCCAGCGCGTTTCTTATGACGGAGGACAGCCCAAGGTTGAAGTCCTTGCAAGCATCATTGAGCAGTATGTCCAGCGTTTTCAGATCCCTGAAGGGTTTGCAAGCTTTCAGGCCCCTGCGGTCCGCTCAGAATCCATCCAGACCAGTGTACCCACAACAGGTCAGGTTGACAGGTCGTTTCCTACCGCTGATTCCACAACAACACTGGAAGAACCTATTGTCCTACCAGCAACCCCAGCTGCAGACCCCAAGCAGCAACAGGCCCGGAATGTGGTGGGGGGAAAGAAAACACGAGTCAACTGGTTGATGTATGAGAACGAGATGCTTGTTGCTGAGATGAAGAATCATGAGGACATGTTGCTTGACAAAACCACAGGTATTAAGTACAGGACAATGAGTGCCAACGAGAAGTTTGAAAAGATCCAAGAACGGCTTTCCAAGTTACAGCCCCCTGTGTTGCGCACAGCGTCACAGATTGAAGACAAGTGGGATAGGCTCGCTGGAGATTTCAGGAAGGTGTTTGACTGGGATAAGAACACCCCAAGTGGAAAGCCGTCGTATTGGGACATGCCGCCAGACATGAAGAAGGACAACAGGATGCCTCCGTCATTTTCCAAGCCACTGTATTTGAGGTAAGCACGCTTCCACAAACCTGCAGTTGACTCAGCAGCTTGTAGATTACAGTGCTGTACAAATGTCTTCACTGTTTCTGAACTTGCAAGGACTGTCGAGCAGCTCACCGGCTTGTTAACAGCCCTACGTCTGTCTTCAGCTTCACTTGCCTTGCTCATTTACTATCGGTGCTTCTGGTTCAAGAAGGAATAGCGAGTTTCTTGCATGTGCAGGCTGCATCTGAGTGCTTTCCACATTACCATGGTCTCATCAAACACGTCAATGTTGTCCCACCTTCAGGAGAGGTGTCAAAGCTTGCGGACGAATTGCAAGCTGCAAGCTGCCCCTTTCGACAGTATCAGAATTCTGGCTCCTCTTGTTGGCACCCTGAACATTCCACAATGACTTTGCAAGTTGGGATAGATCATCAATCAAAGCTCGTGCCTGATGTTGTCATTGTCAACTTCTGCTGGTCCTAATATGTAGCTAGCATCTTTGCATTCTTCAGATTAAGTCACCTGTTGCGTGGACGGTGTTCTTTCCAAGAAGATCAAATTTCTTTCTAGGAATCAGCAGACTCGATCCTTATAGCAATGAGGCACAGACTCGGAGATCACTGAGCGGCTCTTCTCCTCTTGCAGCATGTTGTGGTTGAAGGACCGGGCCAGCGTACAACCGCCGCGGGTTTTTGACAGCGCCAGGCCTTTCAAGACTGTCTCCTCAGATGGCGGTTCTGGGAACACCGTGACTGGCGAGGAATCCTGCCCTTTCACAGAGGCGGAGATGGACGGCAGGCCCGTGGAGAAGCCCCACGACAGCTCCGGGATCGAACGCAGGGGGAATGGCCAAGCAAACAAGCGCAACCGGTCTGCCGCAGGGTTGGGTGATACTTTGCGTGCCAACAACGAGGCAACGAACAAGACTCTGCGGGAGAGTGAGGAACACAAGAACGCGCGTCATCAAGAGACGACAGCCTTGAAAAAGCAAGAATTAGAGTTGGAAACCAGAAAAGTGGCCTTGGCCGAAAAGAATGCAGAGCAAGCCAAAGAAACGGGTGCAGGACTGATTGGCGCATTGGGCTCGCTTGCCGAAGCTGTTTTGAAGCTAGCTAATAAGTAACGGCCTAACAAAGAATTGGACTTGCGGAAACTGCCCGGATTGCATATCAAATGATTCTGCAGGTTGAGTTGATTTCAAGACAGCTTTGATTGAAATGGCCGGTTTTAACATGAAGTACTCTCTGATAGTGCGAACATGCATGCTGCAAAGCATCATATACCATTCATGATTATCAAACAGGGTGACTATTGGTAGCCGAGATGAAAAGCTGTGTCTCTAATACATTATATTCATGCGCATACCACTGAAGTCAAAGAGCATATACATATGTACAGCATGCTAATAGCACACATAGCGTAGTGACACCAATGAAAGCATATGGAACATTGTCTATATGCCGTGATGAAGCTTACCCGGAGAACTTTGCTCACACTGAATGCAACCGAGCATTCAATATGTGCATAAAATATGCATATATCATGCAGCATCATATGCACATACCAATAGCATAAAGCAGAAGGCGCGCGGTAACATACATCATACAACATGGTCACACCTGCGACATACAACATACAGTATGTGCAACATATACAGCACACTATCAAGAGCAGATCACCTGGTAGCGCTTATTGCGATGAGAGTCACTGACTTGCGATCGTCGATTGTACTATGATAGTCCACTCAGATATTATGGATAGCTAGAGCACTGACAGTCACCCCACACCCAGTACTATTACACCGTAATTTAACGGGCCGAATAGGATGTGCATGCGTACTGACTATTTGTTGGTTGTCCGCATGTGGTAGCTTTCATGGGCATGGCCGGACGTAACATATAGACATAGCAAGCTGCTAGCTGGTCATCAGTGCTCAACGCTAGTTGCATCATTGATGCAGTGACTCCCGCTGATTGTTCAAAGCCCAGCCCAGCCTACAGTATATCTTCATGCAACGCTCATTGCAGCATAGATATATTTCATATCATATGATCCGAAGCATTGCTAGCGCTTGAGATTGTTGGAACGAGTTCAATCCTTCCAAGTGGTCGTTCCTTCATACAGATTCCGATGCCACGTCAAACCCGGTTCTTTATGTGTTCTACACAAGGAGACATAAGGGCACTATTGTCAAATTGATGCAAATGGAAGGAGGGATTGGCCAATCCTCGGTGGCTCTGGTCAACACGAATGGCGGCGGCGGACACAACCTTAGTATTTGCGAATCCCTTGACATCAATACAACTGAATGTATCTAGAAAGCAAGGCAAATACTTGCTTCGACTTACAATGGCGGCTTCGAAGCAAGAAGCACCGTTGATTCACTACGTGTTTGTTTGTTGAGAATAGAGTATGAGTGATATTACTTCAACGGCTTCGGTCAAGAGAACGGAGAGTCAATGATTTGGTTGCTCAAGCAGCGACCGGTGGGTACTCATATGAGGACTCTTGATATTGTCACCTATTCGTCAAATAAAGAGTCTGCTAGAGCGTTTCGAATCATCTCAGCCCTGTCCAAGTCAGCAATGGGGATAGGGACCGCGTTGGGGCCACCATTTGGCACGAACCGTGGATTGCCGTTGAGACCATGTCGAAGACCACGGTCCATGACGTCACCCCTATCAATTCGCATATTATGCAGAATCGCACAAGCCGCCACATAAATAGGAAGCCGGGTTGTGCTCGGTTTCTGCACTCTTTGGAGCAGGTAGCGCTGCACTCCCTTCAAATCTGCATTAGTTTGCTCAACGCAAATCCTAGTACTAGACTGCTTGTAGTTGAAACTAGACTGGACCGGATTCAGATTGTAACGGCACGACTGCGCACCGACTTCTGGCTGCGCGCCAAACTCGCGGCCGCGCATCGTCCGTTATATACGCTATCGACTTATTTAATATATCGAATCACTACG